>CM033476.1:107413854-107452899 GCA_019447015.1 Hymenochirus boettgeri | reverse complement strand
CCTCACTCCCGGTCAGGGTCACCCCACCTCTAATATACATCCCCACTCCACGTCTTCCACCGGTCCTCCTGCGTCAAGATTCATCTCATCTCAGGTCAACGGTAATCTGTAATTATCAGCCATCCAGGCACGGTATATCTGTAATATTCATCCATCCGGTCAAACTTGTATATCTGTATATTCCTCAACCACAATCCTAATGACTAATGTGAGGGTCCTCTCAGGGGGCCGGAACGATGCACGCAATATGAAGCCGGCGTGCAAAAACGTATATCTGAGAAGTTATATTCATCCATACATTACACAAGAGAGGGGGTGTAGTTGAAGAGGACCAGTGTGCTCTGAGAGATGCCTTCAACATGCGCGGCACGATAAAAGACACATGTCTCAGAAAGATACTCTGGCAGAGAAGAAGACCGGATCCGATCACGTAATCTGTTGATATTATCTGTTACGGATCACGGTATAACTGTACTTGAAGTTTAGTTGTTGAAGACGTTTCGCTAGTCATCAACTGGATCTCTCAATTCAGAATGACTTGTACAAGAATCTGTTGGTAATATAGTTCCCCGGAATATGTCCCAATTAGCATATAACATCCAGAGTCAGGGACCCTCCATAGAGCCAGTTGTTAGGGACCTTCTGAAAAGTTTTGATTGCTAAGAGGCATTATCAAAACTACCCAGGGTGATGTGAAAACCGTACTGATCTAACTGAATACCACCATACCATGACCTGGATGAATGGGAACCTTCACAATTCTACTATATTCCACACTCTTTTTAATATTAGGTTACATTTCCTGTGGAGCTGCCATGCTTGTCAGTAGAATTACTATAATCACTGGTAGCCACAAGGCAAGGTTTCTCCACAAAGTGCAGCATATTTAAGACTGTTAAAGCTGCACTGAACTGAAAGGATTGCGGACACATGAAAGGGTCTTCTTACCAGGTATAACCGTTGATTTGGAACGGCCAATTAAAAGAGCCAATAGGAGGAAGCGGAGGAACATTCTGTGAATCGTCCAATCCCAGTCCACGACCCTACATTTCTAGGGAGAAAATAGAAAGATTCAGTCATATAGTTCAGTTCCCATGGAGCATAATAAAGTCTCACACCCAACATGGACCTTTATAAGGTAGCAATCTCTTTAATTATACAACAGACCATAAGATAAATATCTGTACCGATGCCCTAACCAATCATAATAATCTATATAGAAACACCAATATTAGTTAGTCTAAAGGGTGTAAAGTGGTAATTTTTTTTTAGAGGGCGGCAGTTTGTATCTGTGGACACTAGAGGGCAGCACATTCTGAAAATCTAGATCCACTGTTACAGTTTCCTGGTGCAGCAAATTTATACAGTAATGCACAGCAATCTTCAAACTCAGTGTCCTAATACAGATAGGGGTAAACCCAGATAATGTAAAACTGCCCAAACACCAATCTAGTCCAACCTTTATCCCTAACCCATAATGTCTCTGTATAAAGCAGTTACATAGTAACATAGTATTGGAGGTTGTATAAAGACATACATCCATCTAGTCCAACCTTTATATCCTACCCATAATGTCTGTATAACACGTTCATAGTAACACGTTATTGGAGGTTGTATAAAGACATACATCCATCTAGTCCAACCTTTATATCCTACCCATAATGTCTGTATAACGTTACATAGTAACATATTATTGGAGGTTGTATAAAGCTATACGTCCATCTTAGTCCAACCTTTATACCCTACCCATAATGTCTGTATAACAGTTACATAGTAACATAGTATTGGAGGTTGTATAAGACATATTCCATCTAGCTATCAACCTTTATATCCCTACCCATAATGTCTGTATAAACAGTTACATAGTAACATAGTATTGGAGGTTGTATAAAGACATAGTCCATCTAGTCCGACCTTTATAACCCTACCCATTGTCTAGTATAACCGTTACATAGTAACATAGTATTGGGGTTTATAAAGACATAGTCCATCTAGTCCAACCTTTATACCTTCCCCATAATGTCTGTAACAGTTACATAGTACATGAATTGGAGTTTGTATAAACCATTGTCCATCTAGTCCCCCCTTTATTCCCTACCCATATGTCTGTATAACCATTACTATATACATAGTATTGGAGGTTGTATAAGACATACGTCCGTCTAGTCCAACCTTTATACCCTACCCATAATGTCTGTATAACGTTACATAGTAACATAGTATTGAGGTTGTATAAAGACATAGTCCATCTAGTCCAACCTTTATACCCTACCCATAATGTCTATAGAACCAGTACATAGTAACATAGTATTGGAGGTTGTATAAAGACATATGTCCATCTAGTCCAAAACCTTATATACCCTACCCATAATTGTCTGTATAACAGTTACATAGTAAACTAGTATGGAGGTTGTATAAAGACATCGTCCATCTAGTCCAACCTTATACCCTACCCATAATGTCTGTATAACAGTTACATAGTAACATATTATTGGAGGTTGTATAAGACATAGTCCATCTAGTCCAACCTTATATACCTACCATAATGTCTGTATAAACTTACATAGTAACATAGTATTGGAGGTTGTATAAGACATACGTCCATCTAGTCCACCTTTATACCCCCTACCCATAATGTCTGTATAACAGTTACATGTAACATAGTATTGGGAGGTTGTATAAAGACATACGTCCATCTTTCCAACCTTTATATCCCTACCCATAATGTCTGTATAAACAGTTACATATTAACATAGTATTGGAGGTTGTATAAAGACATACGTCCATCTAGTCCACCTTTATACCTACCCATAATGTCTGTATAAGGTTACATAGTAACATAGTTATTGGAGGTTGTATAAAGACATACGTCCATCTAGTCAATCCAACCTTTATACCCTACCCTAATGTCTGTATAACAGTTACATAATAACATAGTATTGGAGGTTGTATAAAAACATACGTCCATCTAGTCCAACCTTTATACCCTACCCTAATGTCTGTATAACAGTTACATAGTAACATAGTATTGGAGGTTGTATAAAGCTACGTCCATCTTGGTCACAGAGAACTGGCTAGTGGTGGTTGGTTGTGATTGGCAACCCGAACTAATACACCAGGGAAACTTTTCCAATCTTGTTTGCCATCAGCTCAAGTTGTTTTTTTCCTATCGAGCGGCTGTGCATTGGGAAATGAGAATCTTCTGTTGTCTGTTCCTTGTTATGGAGATTTCGAACCTTTAAAATTCCCAGAAATGTTCTTTCTGTTGTTGTCCCTAAATCCAAACACATGTTCCTACCCATGTGGGAAATGCATCAATGTGCACTGACTATGGGTGTTCTGCCCCATTCCACACACACAGCGTCTCAGTCCCTTCCACACCAAACACAATAACATTTACATTCCATGGTACAAATGTCCATGGGATGTTATTATTATCATTTAATGTTTGGCCTGGGATTGGAAACAATTTAATAACCGATCAGATGTTATATCCAATCAGAAAAACAATTACAAACATGTGACGCTGGATCCATTCATCACTCACCCCCACACATTAAAACTCATTGGGCTCATGGGAAACCACTTGCTTGCTAACAACGATAAAAATGATGCCAAGTAAAAATAATCCAAACTGGATAATGAAAAGTGATGAAACAACCAGAGCATCTGATCAGAAAACATTCTTAATGAGTATCCAGTTGGGTCGGATTCCAGGGAACATACCCGGGCCCCCAACCTCTAAGGGGTCCCTATGTTTCTTAGGGTTGGAATGGGCCCCTACACCTTAACCACAGTTTTAGGACGAGACACCAGCAGACCTTGTTACCTGTCACAGACCGAGTAAACACTGACCCATATTCTACTACTGGAACCCAAACAGGGTCACTAAACCTTTACTAAGCCCCTTCGGTCTGGTGTCGGTCATGGTTTAATAAACTGATCTGCAGTGTAGCACCGATCATTCCAATATCACGTGTCCAATCAAAAACCTGCGATCAGCCAAAATTACTTCAAGCAAGAACGATCAAACACGTAGACTGGTACAGAGAAGAACGTTCGGAGCGGACACATTCCCTCAACCGCGGGCCGACTCTATACTATAGTCCAGGGGGCGACCAGGACCATGGGAAAGGTCTTTCAGGTTGAGAGTTCCCGAGGCTGATGGGACGTTCTGGGCACTACGCACTTTAACAATATACTGCGATTATGTCGGATGACGATAAGGCTATGGCCCCATACAACGCACTAAATCGCGCATGCAGTCATGAGCGTTATCGCACACGATTCTTGTGCGTTTGCGTTTTGTGCGTGCGATTTTGCCTTTTCCGTTATGGCAACGCATGCGTTACACACACCAAAATGTGTGAAACGCTGCGTACCAAACGGAAATGGATGCACAATCGCATGCGCATGGGAAATCGCAGGGATTTTGCGTTCCCGCGATTTCCATTATAACCAAAATCGCATGCGATTTTCGAATGCAAAATACGTGCGCAAACGCTTAAAAAACGCTAAGTGGGGCCTAGCCCTAAGTGTGCCCCAGCTTACTAACTCTAGCATTGCTGCTGCCACTGCTGGGTACAGCTACACACATTCCAATAAGGGCCATCCCGACAGGACCTATTACGGTAACGTGTCCATTAACACCCGTGCTGACAAACGTTTCAATGTTGGCATCGGATGGGAAATGCCCCCCGTGACAGTTGCCCCCCTGTACAGAAGGAAGTTGCCGCAATCGTTGGGTGTATAACGGTGACCATCATCTCCCTTTACGTACACCTACTGTATAAGGGAGGAAGTCTGTTCACTCACTAACTAACTCCATGTATACTTTTACTCTGGGGGTCCCTGATCGCCCCCATAACCGGTCGGGCGTCACGGTAAACAGTCACCCGCGCAGATCTGATTGTGAAGTTTAGTGGTTTGATCCCTTTTTTTGCGTCACAAAGTTATCGTAACCTCCTCCCCCACTGGGCCCGAACTTCTTTCCGGAAACTTCCTTAGCCACATGAGCTGAATTACTGGCTCCCAGCCCAGCTGGATTGATTCCGTGCCAATAAAAATTCCGGAGCGGCTGATATACACGCAATCTGGGGGCATGGGACGCGGGAAGATAAAAACCCAGGAATCTCATTGTGTGTACGATGATCCCTCACTTCCCAGAACCTCTCCCAGTTCCATTACATTCTTACCCAATCTAACCTGCACTTCTGGTACTGTAACCTGCACCTGGGGGGGACAGCGACTCCACTGGCCCCCAGTTTATCCCATGTCTCCAGCGTAATAACAGATTTCATCCAACGGGACCCTACAGCTTAAAATGAAAAATGTTCCATTAGGGATCACTAAGCATGCTGGGAAACAGTCCAGATTGTCTCACAAACTTAATACGCAATCGAATTTCCCAACTTGTACCGCGATCTTCCGTGTTATTACCTTTAAAACCACGGAATGTCCGTTATTATTAGGAAAACTGACGTTGTTTTGACTGAGGTTTTTCCTATGGAGTCCAATTGTTTCACTCCATCTGCTCTTAGGTCCCTACTGATACACTCAAGTAGGATAATAACCCCACTTCCCAGAGGCCATGGGTGCCAGCAGATACAATAACATTATCAGGGTGTATTCTCCTGGGCCAAGTGTATCTAAATAGTCTGTATCTGGCATCGAACAATATCTTGGAAAAGGAGCCTTACCAAGTCTTGGTTTTCTTTCTGCCAGGGGTAGATCGGGGGTTAGAGTTTACCGTGAATAGCCAACGCCGCCTGGCAAGTATACAAATATCCAATACTTGACAATTATCACTTTAGCTGAACGTGTCAATTCAGTCTAATTGCTAAATCCATACCCAGCGTTAGTCTTACCCAAAGAGGTTTCCAATGGGCTGAAGGCGGTGTCGAACTCAATGAGAACGGAGGAGTTTACAGAGGACGACAGGAGGTTAGTTAAGGGCACATCCTTTACAAGTTTTTCGAACCCAGAAACTAGGGAGCTTTCAATTATACGTTTCTTATCTTTTAAAATTTAAAAAACCTGTTTGGCTCCAACCAATCAGATCTTATTTTAATTGAAAGCAAATCTGATGGGGGGTGGTTGGGGCTAAATGGTAACTTTTTAAACAAATTAGACTTTATGGAATCTCATGCTGCCAAGTGATGAATGCCACAGCTCATGTCAATTAGGGACAATGTTAGGTTCAGGTTGGTACATGGGTTTTTGATGGTTCAGTGGGGGAATACTTCCCAAACCAGCATCCTGAACGTTTGGGGAATTACGTCCACCTCTCAGCTGTTTCAAAAAATATTTAGCCACTGTGTTATATCCACAGCATATTCACCACTAACAGTATCCGTCGGATGGGGAACGGGACTTAACAACTGATGGGACTAACTAACTCCCCTTCCCCTTGTACAAGCAATTACATAAGATTCATGTTATAAAGGAAGTGATGCTTTCGGATTAAATAATCCCTGTGTGCCCCCTACACCATAAATAACTCTGTGTTAAGTGCATTGATAAACTGGGGTGGAAAACCTTAGAGAAAAAAAGCCCATCCAACCTAGAGGTAGCAGATCTGGATAGAGGGGAATAAAGGGAAAGTATTTCCCCCTAATCCTGTAGCTTTGATATGCGCAGTTAACCAACAAAATGCCATGGAATGGGAACATCAAGGCAATACGTAAAAGGGGATGAAGGGCTGAGAAGCATAGCAAGTTATAAAATTAGGATGGGCTTGATGCAGTAAAAGTGAGGAGTTGTTTACATGAGACGCGTTTGCATGGGAACAAAGAATGATAAACTTATTAACTGCTCTTTACAAGTCTGGACGGCCATAACATTGAAATTGCTGGTGCATGTTCTTAATGGAATACGACGGGACACTGCATACTAACAACCTTGGAGACAAAAGTATTGAGAATTATGGAGGCATTAAAAAAGGCAATAAGTAGTTTTCTGGTATGGAAGGGACTGACCACTGAGGAGATTAAAGAATGTTATGAACTACATGAAGATACTTAGTAATTGGGGTTGGTAGGAGACTATATTGGAAGTCTGACAGATTAGACAATTAGGTTAGTTCTGGTGGTTACAGAGATTTATGGAGAATCGGAGAATGCATATTACTGCAGTCGGTGGTACGTGATTACCTATATGAAATTAGAATATTATGGTCATACATAATATCTTGTGTTGTGTACCGTCATATAATATGGAATACTGGCAATAACATTTAGACTTGATAAGTCTGGTTAGGGACCAATATCTTATTAAATAGAAGTACTTGTTACTGGTATTAATAATTACTGTAGTTCTGGTTGGTAGCGGATAGAATGAGTTATGGTATTAAAATAATCTGTAGTATGGTGTAGGCTTAATATGGCTGGTCTTAATACATATCTGTAGTCTGGTTTGGTACAGGGATACTATATAATATGGGAATTTTACTGGATTATTTTAAATTATAGACTGTAGTTCTGGTTGTACGACGCAGACTATATATTTGAGCATTACAGGTATATATACCATATACTGTAGTTTCTGGTTGGACGGGGGATACTATAATCAATATTGCAATTATGTTATTATGACATATACTGTTGTTCTCTGTTGTTACAGGGATAACTATATGAAATTTACTGTTAATACATACTGTGTTGGTAGGTTAATATATGAGAATACTGATTTACTGATACTGTGTTACGGGTGAAATATTATCTATATAATATTGAGGGAATTAACTGGTTAAGTTACATAATATACTGTAGTTCTGGTTGGTAATGGGGATTATAATCAATTGACTGAACTTACTGGTATTCACATCATAACTGTTCGCTTCTGGTGGTACGGGGGAACTATTAATATGTGAGTATATGGTATTAACTACATATACTGTAGTCTCTGTTGGTTTACAGGGATACTATAATAATATTGAGAATTTTACTGGTAGTAATACTATACTGTAGTTGTGGTGTGGTCAGGGGATTAATATATATAATAATTGAACAGTATGGTATTACATATACGGTAGTTCGGTTGTACAGGGAACTAGTAAGTATTGGAGAATTACTGGTATTATATACATATACAGTGGTAGTTCTGGTTGGTACAGGGATTACTATAAATATTGGAGAATTACTGGTATTAATACAGTTACTGTAGTTCTGGTTGGTAACAGGGATACTATATAATATGAGAATTTACTGGTATTAAATACATATTACTGTTACTGGTTGGTCAGGGACTCTATATTAATATTGAGATTACTGGTATTATAATATTCTATTTGTTTAGGGGTTACTAGTAATTATTGATGTAACTACGGTTCGTTGGTTGTACGGGGAACTACTATATATAATTTGAGAATTACTGGTATGATACATATACTGTAGTTGGTTGTACGGGGACCCATATATAATTTGAGTATTTACTGGTATTAGTACATATACTGTAGGTTCTGGTTGGTACGGGATACTATATATAATTATGAGAATTACTGGTATTAATCCATCTCTGTAGTTTCGTTGGTTAAGGGATTACTATATAATGAGGATGAATTACTGGTATAGTATCATATTACGTAGTTTCTGGTTGTTGTCGGGATACTACTATAATAATGAGAATTACTGGTATTAATTCCTATTTACTGTAGTTCTGGGTTGGTACGGGATACATATAAGTATTGAGCATTAACTGGTATTAAACATATACTGTAGTTCTGGGTTGGTACAGGGATACTATAATAATATTGAGAATTACTGGTATTAATACATATCTGTAGTTCTGTTGGTACGGGGACACTATATAATATTGAGTATTACCCTGGTATTAGTACATTATACTAGTTTTCTTGGTTGGTACAGGATACTATATAATATTGAAGGGAATTATGGTATTAATACATTACTGTAGTTCTGGTTGGTACGGGGACACTATATAATATTGAGATTACTGGTATTAGTACATATACTGTAGTTCTGGTTGGTAAGGGGATCACTAATAATATTGAGATTACTGGTATTAATACATATACTGTAGTTCTGGTTGGTACGGGATACTCTATAATATTGAGAATTACTGGTATTAATACATATACTGTAGTGTCTGGTTGGTATAGGGGATACTATATAATATGAGAATTACTGGTATTAATCATATACTGTAGTTCTGGTTGGTATGGGATACTATATAATATTGAAATTAACTGGTATTATAATCATATACTGTAGTCTTGGTTGGTCAGGGATACTATATAATATTGAGAATTACTGGTATTAATACATATCTGTAGTTTCTGGTTGGTACAGGATACATATAATATTGAGATTACTGGTATTAAACATAACTGTAGTTCTGGTTGGTAGCGGGGCACATATATATTGAGTATTACTGGTATTAGTACATACTGTAGTCATGGTTTGGTAACGGTATACTATATAATATTGAGAATTACTGGTATTAATACATATACTGTAGTTATGGTTGGTACAGGGATCTTATAATATTGAGAATTACTGGTATTACTACATATACTGTAGTATCCTGGTTGGTACGGGGACACTATATAATATTGAGGTATTACTGGTATAATACATATACTGTAGTTCTGGTTGGTACCGGGATACTATTAATATTGAGAATTACAGGTATTAATACATATACTGTATGTTTGGTTACGGTACGGGACATATATAATAATATTGAGATTACTGGTATTAATAAATATACTGTAGTTCTGGTTGGTACGGGGATACTATATAATATTGAGATTACTGGTATTATACATATACTGTAGTTCTGGTTGTACAGGGATACTAATATTATTGAGATTACTGGTATTAATATCATTAGCTGTAGTCTATGGTTTGGTACAGGGATACTATTAATATTGAGAATTACTGGTTATTAATACATATATGTAGTTATGGTTGGTTACAGGGATACTATATAATTTGAGAATTATCTGGTACTGGTATTAAACATATACTGTTGTTCTGGTTGGTACGGGGACACTCATATATATTGAGTATTACTGGTAATAGTACATAACTGTAGTTCTGGTGGTACGGGGATACTATATAATATTGAGAAATTACTGTATTAAATACATATACTGAGTTATGGTTGTTGGACGGGGGATACTATATAATATTGAGAATTACTGGTATTATACATAGATACTGTATTCTGGTTGGTACGGGGACACTATATAAATATTGAGTAATTACTGGTATTACTACATATACTGTAGTTTGGTTGGTACGGGATCCTATATAATTTGAGTAATTAACTGGTATTACTACATATACTGTAGTTTATGGTGGTACAGGTATACTATATAATATTGAGAATTACTGGTATTAATAATATACATTTGTAGTTCTGGTTGGTACGGGACACTAGTATAGTATATGAGTATTAACGGCTATTATTACTATACTGTAGTTCTGGTTGGTACGGGGATACTATATAATATTGAGATTAACTGGGTATTAATACATATACTGTAGTTTGGTTGGTACAGTGGATACTATATAATATTGAGAATTACTGGTATTAATACATATACTGTAGTCTGGTTGGTACGGGGACACTATATAATATTGAGTATTACTGGTTATTTCATACTACTGTAGCTCTGGTTGGTACGGGGATACTATATAATATTGAAGAATTAACTGGTATTAATACATATACTGTAGTTATGTTGGTACAGGGATACTATATAATATTGAGGAATTACTGGTATTGAATACTATACTGTAGTTCTGGTTGGTACGGGGACACTATATAAGATGAGTATTTACTGGTATTAGTACATATACTGTAAGCTCGGTTGGTACGGGGATACTATAATAATATTGAGAATATTCTGGTAGTAATACACTATACTGTAGTTTATGGTTGGTACAGGGAACTATATAATATTGAGAAAATTTGACGGTATTAATACAATATACTGAGTATCTGGTGTTGAACGGGGATAACTAGATAATATGAGTATTAATGGGTATTAGTACATATACTGTAGTTCTGGTGGGAACGGGATCGCGTTAATAATTTGAGAATACTGGTATTAACATATACTGTATTATGGTTGGTCCAGGAATACTATATAATATTGAGAATTACTGGTATTATACATATCTGTAGTTATGGTGTAAGGGATACTATAGAATATTGAGAATGACTGGAGTTAATTACATATCTTTGGTAGTTCTGGTTGGACGGGGAACATAAATATTGAGTATTACTGGTATTAGTACATCACTGTAGTTCTGTTTGGTACGGGGATACTATATATATTGAGAATTACTGCGTATTAATACATTACTGTAGTTATGGTTGGTATCGGGATTACTAGATATTGAGATTACTGGTATTAATACGATACTGTCAGTTTCGGTTGGAACGGGGACACTTATTAAATTGAGTATTACTGGTATTACTACATATACTGTAGCTCTGGTTGAGTACGGGGATACTATATCATATTGAGAAATTACTGGTATTAATACAATATCTGTAGTAGGTTCTTGGTACAGGGAACTATCTACTATTGAGAAATTACTGGTATTAATACATATAGCTAGTTCTGGGTTGGTACGGGACACTATATATATTGAGTAAGGTATTAGTACATATACTGTAGGCTCTGGTTTACGGGGTATATATAATTATTGAGAATACTGGTATAATACATATACTGTAGTGTATGGTTGGTACAAGGGATTACTATATGAATATGTGAGGAATTACTGGATTAATACATTACTGTGTTCTGTGTGGTACTGGACACTATATTAATTTGAGTAATAACTGGTGATTAGTATCTATACTGTTAGCTCTGGTTGTACGGGGATACTATATATATTGAAGAATTATCTGGTATTAATACATATCTTTGTTATGGTTGGTGACACGGGATACTATATATATTGAGAATAACTGGTATTAATACATATACTGTATTTCTGGTGGTACAAGCGGGATACTATAAAATATTGAGTATTACTGGTTTTAGTACAATATCTTAGCTCTGGTCTGGTACGGGGATATATATAATATTGAGAATTAACTGTATAATACTAATAACTGTATTATGGTTGGTTACAGGTGATACTAGATAATATTGAGAATTACTGGTATTAATACATATACGTGAGTTCTGGTTGGTACAGGGGAGACTGATGACATATATATGAGATTACTGGTATTAATACATATACTGTTTCGGGTTGGTTCTGGAGGACTTATACAATATTGAGTATTAATGGTATTATAACATAATACTGTAGTTTGGTTGGTACAGGGATATATATATAATATTGAGAATTCTGGTATAAACTAGACTTGTATGCGTATGGTTGGTACAGGGTATACTATATCAATTGAGGAATTATGTGTTTAATACATATACTGTATTTCTGGTTTGGTAACTGGATACTAATATAATATTGAAATACTGGTATTATACAATCTGTAGTATGGTGGTACGGGGATACTCTCTAATATTCTATTACTGTATTAGTAAATATACTGTAGTTCTGGTTGGTACGGGGACACATATAATATTGAGGATTACTGGTATTACTACATATACTGTAGCCTCTGGTTGTATCGGGGATAATTTCTTCAATGGATCACACCTTCTAGACAGACAATTATGGGTAGGGTAAACCATCTGAACATGATGGCTGTATGTCTTTATTCCACCTTCACTCTCATGTCAGTATATAATGAAGAATTGGAAGCATATGTGTAGTTAAGGGGTTACTAGGACTGATGTAATAGGGAACAGCTGGGGGTAAGGTTAGAATGATAGTAATGGAGGGAATTAATGTGTAGTATTATCAATGAGAGAATAGTTCCATGCCTGGACCTCCTGCAGATTCATCTAGGGAGGAAGTGCAGAGACCTGACATTGCAGTAGAGCAAAGCCTTCCACTCCCTGCACCTTTGGCATCCGGACACTGGTAGTAACTGCTTGATGATACAAAGGTCTCATGCACTCTTGTCCACTATAACTCCCCCGCAGGACCATAAATATCCAGAACATCAAAACTGGGGTCGCACCGCCGGACACAGAGTAGAACACATTGAACCAATACGTTAGTTTAGTAATTAAAAACTTCAACCCCATTATTTTTGTTACGTTTCTGAGTGTTTGTCTTATGTGCTCCTCCTGTACCTGTGTCCTACTATACTGTATATGGGGCCCTGTACCTGTGTCTATAGACTGTTATGGGCCCTGTACTGTGTCTACTAGACCCTTTTGGGGGTTTGATATGGGGCCCTGTACCTGTGTCTCCTAGACTGTAATATGGGGCCCGGTACTGTGCTACTAGAACTGTATATGGGCCCTGTACCTGTGTCTACTAGCTGTATAGGGGCCCTGTACCTGTTCTACTAGACTGTATATGGTGCCCTGTACCCGTGTCTACTAGACTGTATATGGGGCCCTGTTAACTGTGTCTACTAGAACTGTATATGGGGCCCTGTACCTGGTCTACTAGACTGTATATGGAGCCGCTGTAACCTGTGTTCTACTAACTGTATATGGGGGCCCTGTGACCTGTGTCTGATAGACTGTATATGGGGCCCTGTACCTTTGTCTACTAGACGGTATATGGGGCCCTGTACCTTTGTCTACTGACTGTATATGGGGCCCGGTACCTGTGTCTACTAGACTGTATATGGGGGCCTGTACCTGTGTCTATAGACTGTATATGGGGCCCTGTACCTGTGTCTACTATACTGTAATATGGGGCCCTGTCCCTGTGTCTACTAGCCTGTAATATGGGGCCCTTACCTGTGTCTAACTCAGACTGTATATTGGCCCTGTCCTGTGTCTACTGACTAAGTTATATTGGGCCCTGTACCTGTGGGCCTACTAGACTGTATATGGGGCCCTGTACCTGTGTCTACTAGACTGTATATGTGGCCCTGTACCTGTGTCTACTAGACTGTAATGGGGCCCTTGTACTTGTCTACTAACTGTAGATGGGCCCTGTTACCTTGTGTCTTAATAGACGTATATGGGTCCTGTAACCGGTGGTCTACTAAACGGTGTATATGGGGCCCCTGTACCTGTTCTATAGACTGTATATGGGGCCCTGTTACCTGTGTCCTACTAGACTGTATATGGGCCCTGTACCTGTGTCTACAGACTGTATATGGGGCCTGTACCTGTGTCATAACTAGACTGTTATGGGGCCCTGTACCTGTGTCGACTAGACTGTATATGGGGCCCTGTACCTTTGTCTAATAGACTGTATATGGGGCCCTGTACCTGTGTCTATTAGACGGTAATGGGGCCCCTGTACCTGTGTCTACTAGACTTATATGGGCCCTGTACCTGTGTCTACAACTGTATATTGGCCCGGTCCTCGTCTACTAACTGATATGGGGCCCACTGTACCCTCTGTCTACTAGACTGTATATATTGGACCACCTGTACCTGTGTCTACAGCGTATATGGGGCCCTGTACCTGTGGTCCTACTAGACTGTATATGGGGCCCTGTACCTGTGTCTACTAGACTGTATAAGGGGCCCTGTACCTGTGTCCTACTAGACTGTATATGGGTCCCTGTACCCTGTTTCTACTAGACTGTATAGGGGGCCCTGTACCTGTGTCTACTAGACTGTAAATAGGGGCCCTGTACCTTGTCTACTAGACTGTTCTGGGGCCTGTCCTGTGTCTACTAGACTGTATATGGGGCCCTGTACCTGTGGTCCTTACTAGACTGTATATGGGGCCCTGTACCTGTGTCTCCTAGCCTGTATATGGGGCCCTTTAACCTGTGGTCTACTAGACTGTATATTGGGCCCGTACCTGGTCTACTAGACTGTTATGGGGCCTGTAACCTTGTCCTACTAGACTGTATATGGGGGCCCCTGTACCTGTGTCCTACTAGACTGTATATGGGGCCCCTTGTAACCTGTGTCTACGTAGACTGTATATGGGGCCCTGTACCTGTGTCTAACTAGACTGTATATGGGGGCCCTGTACCGTGTCTACTATACTGTATTGGGGCCCTGTACCTGTGTCTATTAGACTGTATATGGGGCCCTTACCTGTGTCTCCTAGACTGTATAGGGGCCCTGTCACTGTGTCTACTAGACTTGTATATGGGACCGCTGTACCTGTGTCTACTAGAACTGGTATATGGGCTGTAGCCTGTGGTCTAATCGACTGTATAATGGGGCCTGTACCTTTGTCTACTAGACTGGTATATGGGGTCCTGTACCTGGGTCTACTAGACTGTATAGGTGGGGGCTCCGTACCCCTGTGTCACTAGACCTGTATATGGGGGGGGGCCCTGTACTGTGTCTACTCGACGTGTAAATATGGGGCCTAAAAAGCTGTAAACACCCAGAGGGTGAGACACGCACAATAGACTTGCTATGGAAACAGGAACATTGGCAGAAATGTATTTTATTGTCTCACAATTATGTCAACCTTGGCTTCTTTATAATAATACTTATATTCATATATAATAAAGGTAATGGTACAGTATACAGCTTGTAGTCTCTGTGTATCCCAACCGATAGCCTGGGTAATAAACAGCCCTGGGTGGTTGCTAAATGTCTGTTTTAATGTTCTGTTCAACATTTCTATGCACCCACCTATTGATACATTTATACACTTCCTGGTGTAACACCAGCAAATTTGTTTACAAACACATTTCTCTGGCACCAGTATTCCCACCATGGGTGACTCCTTAGGCATATTACTATTACATATTTCATATAGTGGAAGTGCTACTGATCTGACCAACACATTAGATCAAATCCTCATAGATTACCCTGATTATCCACCATGGGTCAACATGGAACCTCATGCACTGAGAAGGATAAAAGCTTGGTTTGTTTGGTCACTTGTTTGAGGCTTGAGAAAGGGCAGAGATTTGCTTTAAAACAAATACTGTTTGTATAAAGATGGTTGAATGCATTTTTTTCACATTTAATAACAATTGCTCCTGGATGTCTCTTTTGAAAGTCAACACATTAGATCAAACAGAAAAAAGATGATCAATGTACATTCCTGTGCCCCACATAATATAGTGTAGTATAGTATACAATTTGAGGATGAATAAAGAAATATATCCATCTAGTTCAACCTTTATACCCTACCCATAATGTCTGTCTTACAGTTACATAGTAACATAGTATTGGAGGTTGTATAAAGACACACGTCCGTCTAGTCCAACCTTTATACCCTACCCATAATGTCTGTATAACAGTTACATAGTAACATAGTATTGGAGGTTGTATAAAGACATACGTCCATCTAGTCCGACCTTTATACCCTACCCATAATGTCTGTATAACAGTTACATAGTAACATAGTATTGGCGGTTGTATAAAGACATACGTCCATCTAGTCCGACCTTTATACCCTACCCATAATGTCTGTATAACAGTTACATAGTAACATAGTATTGGAGGTTGTATAAAGACGTACGTCCATCTTGGTCACAGAGAACTGGCTAGTGGTGGTTGGTTGAGTGATTTGCACCCAGACTAATAACACAGGGAAACTTTTCCAATCTTTGTTGCATCAGCTCAAGTTGTTTTGTTTCCTATCGAGCGGCTGTGATTGGGAAATGAGAATCTTCGTTGTCTGTTCCTTGTGATGAGATTCGAACCTTTAAATTCCCAGAAATGTTTCTGTTGTTGTCCCTAATTCCAAACACATGTTCCTACCCCTGTGGGGGAAATGCAGTCAATGTGCCCTGACTATGGGTGTATCTGCCCCATTCCACACACACAGCGTCTCAGTCCCTTCCAGCACCAAACACAATAACATTTACATTCCATGGTACAAAGTGTCCATGGGATGTTTTATTATCATTATAATGTTTGGCCTGGGATTGGACAATTTAATAACCGATCAGATGTTATATCCAATCAGAAAACAATACAAACATGTGACGCTGGATCCATTCATCACTCACCCACACAGGTAAACTCATTGGGCTCATGGGAACCACTTGCTGGCTACAACGATAATAAATGATGCCAAGTAAAAAATAATCCAAACTGGATAATGAAAGTGATGAAACAACCAGAGCATCTGATCAGAACCAGTTCTTAATGAGTATCCAGTTGGGTCGGATGCCAGGGAACATACCCAGGGCCCCAACCTCTAAGGGGTCCCCTATGTTCTTAGGGTTGGAATGGGCCCCTACACGTTAATCCACAGTTTAGGACAGAGACACCAGCAGACCTTGTTACCTGTCACAGACCGAGTAAAACACTGACCCATATTCTACTGGAACCCAAACAGGGTCACTAACTCTTTACTAAGCCCCTTCGGTCTGGTTCCGGTCATCGGTTAATAAACTGATCTGCAGTGTAGCACCGACATTCCAATATCACTGTCCAATCAAGACCCTGCGATCAGCCAAAATTTACTTCAACGCAAGACGATCAAACACTGTAGACTGGTACAGAGAGAACGTTCGGAGCGGACACATTCCCTTCAACCGCGGCCGACTCTCTATACTATAGTCCAGGGGGCGACCAGGACCATGGGAAATTGTCTTTCAGGTCTGAGAGTTCCCGAGGCTGATGGGACGTTCCTGCACTACGCACTTTAACAATAATACTGCGATTATGTCGGATGACGATAAGGCTATGGCCCCAATACAACGCACTAAATCGCGCATGCAGTCATGAGCGTTATCGCACACGATTCTTGTGCGTTTTGCGTTTTGTGCGTGCGATTTTGCCGTTTTCCGTTATGGCAACGCATGCGTTACACACCAAAAATGGTGAACGCATGCGTTACCAAAACGGAAATGGATGCACAATCGCATGCGCATGGGAAATCGCAGGGATTTTTGCGTTCCCGCGATTTCCATTATAACCAAATCGCATGCGATTTCGCGAATGCAAAATACGTGCGCAAACGCTTAAAAAACGCGTAAGTGGGGCCTAGCCCTAAGTGTGCACCCAGCGTTACTAACTCTAGCATTGCTGCCTGCCACTGCTGGGTACAGCTACACACATTACCAATAAAGGGCCATCCCGACAGGATCCTATTACGGTAACGTGTCCATAACGACCCGTGCTGACAAACGTTCAATGTTGGCATCGGATGGGAAATGCCCCCCGTGACAGTTGCCCCCCTGTACAGAAGGAAGTTGCCGCAATCGTTGGGTGTATAACGGTGACCATCAATCTCCCTGTACGTTACACATACTGTATATAGGGAGGAAGGTCTGTTCACTCACTAACTAACTCCATGTTACTTTTTACTCTGGGGGTCCCTGATCAGCCCCCATACAGGTCGGCGTCACGGTAAACAGTCACCGCGCAGATCTGATTGTGAGAAGTTTAGTGGTTTGATCCCTTTTTTGCGTCACAAAGTTATCGTAACCTCCTCCCCCACTGGGCCCGAACTTCTTTCCGGATACTTCCTTTAGCCACATGAGCTGAATTACTGGCTCCCAGCCCAGCTGGATTGATTCCGTGCCAATAAAAATTCCTGGAGCGGCTGATTATTACCACGCAATCTGGGGGCAGGGACCGGGAATAAAAACCCAGGAATCTCATTGTGTTGTACGATGATCCCTCAGCTTCCCAGAACCTCTCCCAGTTCCCATTCATTCTTCCCAATCTAACCTGCACATTCCTGGTACTGTAACCTGCACCTGGGGGGGACAGCGACCCACTGGCCCCCCAGTTATCCCATGTCTCCAGCGTAATAACAGATTTCATCCAACGGGACGCCTACAGCTTAAAATGAAAAATGTTCCATTAGGGATCACTAAGCATGCTGGGAAAACAGTCCAGATGTCTCACAAACTAAACGCAATCTGAATTTCCCAACTTGTACCGCGGATCTTCCATTGATTTCACCTTTAAAACCACGGAATGTCCCGTTATTATTAGGAAACTGACTTTGTTTTGACGTGAGGTTTTTCTATGGATTCCAATATGTTCACCCAATCCTGCTCTTAGGTCCCTACTGATACACCAATAAGAGATAATAACCCCACTTCCCAGAGGCCATTGGTGCCAGCAGATACAATAACATTATCAGGGTGGATTCTCCTGGGCCAAGTGTATCTAATAGTCTGTATCTGGCACTGAACAATCTTTGGAAAGGAGCCTTACCAAGTCTTGGTTTTCTTTCTGCCAGGGGTAGATCGGGGTTAGAGATTTACCGTAATAGCCAAACGCCGCCTGGCAGATATACAAATATCAATACGTTGACAGATTATCACTTCTGAACGTGTCAATCATTCTAATTGCTAAATCCAGTACCAGCGTTAGTTACCCAAAGAGGATTTCCAATGGGCTGAAGGTCGTGTCCAGGACTCAATGAGAAAGGAGGAGTTTACAGAGGACGGACAGGAGGGTTAAGGGCACATCCTATTACAATGGTTCTTCTAACCCAGAAACTAGGGAGATTCAATATACGTTCTTATCATTTAAAATTAAAACCGATTTGGCTCCAACCAATCAGATCTTATTTTAAATTTGAAAGCTAACATCTGATTGGTTGGGGCTAAATTGGTAACATTTTTAACAATAAGAACTTTTATTGAATCTCACTGCTGCCAAGTTGATGAAGCCACAGCTCATGGCATGATGGGAAATGTAGTTCAGGTTGTACATGGGTTTTCTGAAGGGTCAGTGGGAATATTCCACAGAACAGCAGTCCTGGAACTTTGGGAATTACGTCACCTCTCAGCTGTCAAAATAATCCATGTAGCACTGTGTTATATCCACAGCCATATTAACCACTACAGTACCGGTCTGATGGGGAACGGAGCTTAACACTGATGGGAACTAACTAACTCCCCCTTCACCTTGTTACAAGCAATTACATAGAGATTCAATGTTGATAAATGGAAGGTGATGCATTTGGGATTTAATAATACATGTCGTCATCCACTACACTATGATTAGACCCAGATATAGAATGACCTACACATGGTCGCTACCATACACTACACACTAGAGTCCAGATCATAGAATGACCTACACCTGGTCGTACCATACACTACACATAGATGTCCAGATTATAGAATGACCTACACATGGTCGCACTGACCATACACTACACAATAGATGTCCAGATATAGATATGACCTAAAATGCGCTCGTACCATACACTACACTATAGATGTCCAGATATAGAATGACCTACACATTGTCGTACCATACACTACACTATAGATAAGTGCCAGCACGATAGAATGCCACTAACACATGGTCGTACCATAACACTTACACTATAGATGCTAACCAGAATAGAATGACCTAACATGCGTCGCTACCATACACTACACTATAGAATACCAGATATATATAGAACTGACCTACACATGCCGTCGCTACCATATACACTACACAATAGAGGTCCAGATATAGAATGCAAAGAATTACACATGGTCGTCACCATACACTACACTATAGATGTCCAGATATAGACATTACCTACAAATGGTCGTCCCATACACTACACAATAAGATGCCCAGATATAGATATTGACCTACACATACGCGTCTTGTACATACACTACACTATAGATGTCCAGATTATAGAATGACCTAAACACATGGTCGTACCATACACTACACTATAGATGCCAGATATAGAATTACCTACACATGGCGTACCATACCCTACAATATAGCATGCCCAGAATAGAGAATGACCTACACATAGGTCGTACCTACCATAACTACACTATAGATGGTCACAGATATATAGAATGACCTACACATGGTCGCTACCATACAATACACAATCAGATGTCCAGCATTTAGCAATAGACCTACACCGATGCAGTCGTAACATACACTACACTATCAGATGCCCCAGATATAGAATGACATACACCATGGTCTGTACCATCACACTACACATAGATGTCCAGATTATTAGAATGACCTACACATGGTTCCGTACCATACACTACACTATAAGATGTCAGCCAGCATATAGGAATGACGACACAGTGGTCGTACATACACTACACTATAGATGTCCCGATAATAGAATAGCCACCTACAACATGGTCGCTACCATACAACTACACTATAGATGCCCAGATATAGAATTGCAAACTACACAATGGTCATACCATACATTACCACTATAGATGCCTCCAGATATAGAAGCACCTACACATGGTCGTACCATACACTACACTATAGAGTCAGATATAGACAGACCATCTAACACATGGTCGTACCACTACACTAAATACTATAGATGCCAGATATAGAATGACCTACACATGCGTATACCATAAACAATTAATGTCCAGATATTTAGAATTGACCTACACATGAGGTCGCTACCATAACCTACACTATAGATAGTCCAGAGTATAGAAATGACATACACCTTGGGTGTCCACATACACTACATAGATGTCCAGATATAGAATGGACCTACACTGGTCGTTAGTACCATAACAAACATATTAGAGCTCCAGATATAGAAATGACCTACACATGGTGTACAACAGATCACTATAGTGTCCAGATATAGAAGACCTACACACTGGTCGTACCATACACTACACTATAGATGTCCAGATATAGACAGGACTACACATCGGTCGTACCATACACCACACTATAGAATACCCAGAATGAAGGACCTACACATGGTCGTACCATACACTACACAATAGATGTCCAGATGATAGAATGACCTACACATGCCGTCGACCATACATACACTATAGATAGTCCAGATATAGAATTACCTACACATGTGTACCATACACTACACATAGTGGCCAGCATATAGAATGACTTACACATGGTCGATACCATACAACTACACGTATAGATCTGTACCATGATATAGAAGGACCTACACATGTCGTACGCTACCATACACTACACTATAGGATGTCCAATTATAGAATTGACCTACAATGGTCCGATACCATTACACTACACTAATAAGATGCCCAAGATATAGAATGACCTACACATGGTCGTACATACACTAACTATAGATGCCCTCCAGATAGTAGATGAACATACACTAGTTCGCCTCCATCACAAACTAAATAGATGTACCAGCATATAGATGACCTACACATGGCGTACCATACACTACACTATAGAAGGCTATATAGAATGACCTATTTTTTTTTTTTTTTTTTAACATTGGTCGTACCATACACTACACTATAGAGTCCGAGATATAGAATGACCTAACATGCGTCGGACCATACACTAACTATAGAGTGTGCCAGATATAGAATGACCTACACAAGTCGCGACCATAAACTACACAATAGAATGTCAGATATAGATGACTCACATGGTGACCTACACATGATGTCGATATAGAGCACTACACATTCACCTACATACACTATAAGTGTCCGATTAGATGCGACCAACGTAACTCAAAATTAGCAGATATAGAATGACTACACATGGCCGATACCATACACTACACTATAGATGCCCAGATATAGAATGACCTACACATGGTCGCTACCAACACTACAAAATAGTGCTCCAGATATAGAATGACCTACAAATGGTCGTACCATACACCTACCACTATAGATGGTCCAGATATAGGATGACCATACACATGGTCGTACCATAACTACACTTAACACTATGAAGCCAAACATGGTATTACCACTAGATGTCAGATATAGAATCGACCCTACACATGGTGTTACCATTACACTAACAATAGATGATCCAGAATAGAATGAAGACTACATGGTCGTACCAATACACTACACTCTAGATGTCCAGTATAAGAATGACTAACCAAATGGTCGTAACATACATACAATATCAGTTAGACTACCAGGTACAACACTACACAATAGAATAGTCCAATATAGCAATGACCTCGACATGGTCGTACCATACACATACACAATAGATGTCCAGATATAGAATCGACCTACACATGAGTCGTACCATACACTACACTATAAGATGCCAGATATAGAAAGACTCTAAACATTGTCGTACCAACACTACACTATAGATGTCCAGATGATAGAATGACCTACACATGGTCGCTACCATACACTACACTAGTAGATGTCCCAATATAGAATGACTACACATGGTCGTCAATACACTAATATAGATGCACCAGAATAAGAATAACTACACAGAGTTACCAGACACTACACTATCCAGAGTAGCCAGATAGTAAAACTACACATGGTCACCATACCACTACACTAATAGTGCTCAGATATAGAATGACCTACAACATGGTTCGTACATACAAACTACACTATAGATGGACAAGTTTAGAATGACCTACAATCGGTCGTAACCACCCCCCCCCCTTGTACACTACAATATAGATGTCCAGATGATAAGCAATGACCTAACATGGTCGCCAACAATTCACTATAGATGTTCAGATATAGAATGACCTACACATGCAGTCGTACCATACACTACACATATAGATGGCCCAGATATAGAAGATACACATTGACACAACCATATCGATATAGATATACAAATGGCGTACCATACACTACACTATAGATGCCAACATAAATGACTTAACATGTGCCATTACCTAACAATGATCCATAGATTCACATGGGTCGTACATACACTACACTCATAGATGTCCAGATTATAAGAATGACCTACACATAGCGTACGTACCATACACTAACGATAGATGCCTCCAGCTATAGAAGACCTTAACAATGCGTCGTTACATACACTACACTATCGAGCCAGATATAGAATGATCCTACAACATGGTCGTACCATACACTACACTATAGAGGTCCCAGCATATAGAATGACCTACACTGTCGTACAATACCATCGTACAACACTCACATAGAGCCCAGATATAGAATGACCTACACATGGTCGTTAACCATACATACACAATAGATGCCCAGATATAGAAATGTACCTCACATGGTCGTACCAACACTACACAATAGAGTGACCCAGTATAGATACTACCTACACATGAGGCGTAACATACACTACCATAGATCCCAGAGTATAAGAATGAACTACACATGCGTCGTACCAGTACAATACACTATAGATCAGCCCAGATATAGAATGACCTACACATTGGTGACCATACCACTACACTATAGAGATCCAGATATAGAATTAGACTATCACAAATGTCAACATACACTACACACAGTCCCTAGATATTACACGGCTTTCACAACATAGTGTCCAGATATAGAAGACCTACACATGGTCTTCCATACACACACTATAGATGCCCAGATATAGAATGAACCTACACAGCGTCGATACCATAACTTACACTATAGATGTCCAGAAGATATAGAATTGACCTACACATGGTCAGTACATTACACTTCACTATAGATGTCCAGATATAGAAACTCACTATGGTCGTTACCATACACTACACTAAGATGCCAGATATAGAATGACCCTACACATAGGTCGCTAACCATACCTAACACTATAGATGTCCAGAGTATAGAATGACCTACAAATGTACGTACCATACACTACACTATAGATGTCAAGATATCGAAGAGCCCTACACATGTCGTCACATACAACTACACTATAGGATCGTCCAGATATAGCAATGACCGTACACATGGTCGTACCATACACTACACTATAGATGCCCAAGATGATAGAATGACCTACACATGTCGTAAACCTACCATACACTAAGATGTAGCTAAGATGATACCAGGTAAAAACACTAATGAGATATGAACTATGACAAACATGGTCGTAACCATACCACTACACTATAGATGCCAAATATAGAATACCTCACACATGTCGTACCATACACTACACTAAAGATGCCACAGATACTAAAAATTGACCTAAACATGGATCGTACACATACTACAACATCAGATGTCGATATAGAATGAAACTACACTATGTCGTACCATACACTACACTATAGATGCCGCAGATATAGAATGACCTACTACATGTCGTACCATACATACCACTATAGATCCACATATAGAATGATAGACCTACACATGGTCGTACCATACAACTACATATAGATGTTCCAGATTATAGCAAATCGACCTACACATTGTCGTACCATACACTACACATAGATAGACCCCAGATATAGATCCGACCTACACATGGTTCGTACCATACACTACACTAATAGATGTCCAGATATAGAAGACCTTCACACTATGGTCGTACCATACACTACACTATAGATAGCCCCAAAGAATACTCGAATGGTGACCTACACATATAGATGCCCAGGAAATGACTACAAAGGTTACCTACTACACATAGATGTCCAGATATAGAATGACTACAATGGTCGTACCATACACTACATAGATGTCCAGATAGATATAGAATGACCTACACATTGGTCGTACCATACACTACACATATGCATTGCCCAGACTAATAGAATAACTACACAACAGTCGTACCATACACACACTATAGATGCTCCAGAGCTATAGATATTACCTACACAAGGTCGCTACCAGACACTACACTAGAGATGTCCCATGATATAGAATGACTACACATTGCTCGTACCATTACATACACCTATAGATGGTCCAGATATAGAAGACCTACACATGGTCGATCCCATACACTACACTATCAGATGCCCAGATATAGAATGACCTAACACATGGTCAGTACCATAAACTAACACTATAGATCCCAGATATAGAATGACCTACATCATGTCGTACATACACAACATAATAGATAGCCCAGATATAGAATGAACTACACATGGTAGTATACCATTACACTACCAACTAAGCTGACCCAGTATAGAATTACTACCAAGTCTACATACACTACACTATAGAGGTCCAGATATAGAATGACCTACACTAGGTCGTTACCCATACACTACACTATAAGATGCCCCAGAATATCAAGAATGACCTACACCAGGTCGTACCATACACTACACATATAGATGTCCTAGATTATGAGAAGGACCTACACATGAGGTCGTACCATACACTACCATTCATAATCCAGATATAGAATGACCTACACATGGTCAGTACAACACAAAATACACATATAATGCCCGAGATAGAGAAATGACCGACACTATAGGTCGTTACATTACCACGACTATTAATAGATGCCAGACATAGAAGACCTACACAGGGGATCGCTACCATACACTACCTCATGACTGCTCCAGATATGAATAACTACACAAGTCGTACCATACACTACACTCAGATGATCCAGATATAGTAATGATACCTACACAGGTCAGCTACCATACACTACACTATGATGGTCCCAGATATAGAATGACCTACACATGGTAGTAACCATAAAACTACATATGAGATGTCCAGAATAGGAATGGAACTTACACATGGTTCGTACCATACACTACACTATAGAGTGTCCAGATATGACATGACCTAACATGCTCACGCTAACACTACTACACTAGAAGATGCCAAGATATTAGGAAGACCTACACATGGTCGTACCATACATACACTAGAGATGCCCAGATATAGAATACTGACACCTAAAGGTTCATACCATACACTACACTACAGTGAGATAGTTTAAGCCAAGTCATACATATAGAGAAATGAATGCACCTACACATGGTGTACCATCCACTACCAACATAGATGCCTCAGATATAGAAATGACCTAAAAACGGTCGTACCATACATACACTATAGATGTCTCAGATATTAGAATGACATACACATGGTGCTACCATAACACTACAGATAAGATGACCAGGAATAGAATGACTACACATGGTCGTACCATTACACTACACTATAAGATGCCCGAATAGAAGTGACCACCATGAGTCGTTACATACACTACACTATAGAATGCTCCAGATATAGATATAGAACCTTACACATGGTCGTACCATCACTTACACTATAGATGTCCAGATATAGAATGACCCTCACAATGGTCGTACCATACACTACACTATAAGATGTCCAGATATAGGCAATGGACTAACATGGTCGTTACCATACACTACAATATAGATGTCCAGAATATAGAGTTGACCTACACATGGTCGTACCATACACTACACTATAGCATGTCCAGATATTGAATGACCTACTACAGAAGTCGTTACCATTACACTACATATATGATGTCCAGATATAAGAATGACCTACACCATGGTCGCTACCATCACACTACACTATAATTGCCCAGATATAGCATGACTACACATCGCGTCGTACCAACACTACACTATAGATCCGCCCAGAATAAGATATGACCTATCACATGGTACGTACCATACACTACAATATAGAAGTAACCAATATAGAGACCTACCACATGGTCGTACCAATCACACACAACTAATAGATAGTCCCAGAACAGGAATGACCTACACAACTGGTCGTACCATACCAACTACAATATAGATGTCCAGATATAGAATGACCTACACATGCGCGCATAACTCCATAGATGACCCGACAGAACTACACATCCACATTACTCACTATAGATTAGCCCAGATAATAGAACGACCCTAACATCGGGACCATACACTTACCTATTAGATGTCCCAGATATAGAATGCACCTACACGATGGTCGTTACCATTAACACTACACTTATAGATGTCCAAGATATAGAATGACCTACACCATGGTTCGTACCATTAAATAACATATAGATGCCAGAGAATAGAATACTACACATTGGTCGGACCATACACACACATTCAGTGCAGATATAAGAAGACCTCACACATGGGTCGACCATACACTACACTAGGCATGTCCAGATTATAGAAGACTAACATGGGTCGATACCATTACACTACAATATAGATGTGCCAGATATAGAATGACCTACACAAGGTCGTACCATACACTACACTATGATGTGCCCATATAGAAATGTACCAACACATGGTAGTACCATACACTACACTATAGATGGCCAAGATATAGAATGACCTACACATGGTCGTACAGATACACTACACTATAGATGCCCAGATAGAGAATGGTACCGTACACCTGGTCGTACCATAAATCGACACATAGATCCAGATATAGAATGACCTACACATGGTCGTACCATCACACACAATAGATGCTCCAGATATAGAATGACTTAAACATGGTCGTACCATACATACACTATAGATGCCCAGATATAGAATGCCTCACACTGATGGTCGTGACACCATACACTACACTAGAGTTGCCCAGATATAGAATGACCTACACATGGTCTTTCACTCCTTAGCCCAATAATTGCACACTCGTACCTACACTACACTATAGATGCCCAGGATATAGAATGACCTACACATGGTCGTAACCATACACTACACTATAGATGTCCATAGATAGAATGAACTACACATGGTCGTTACCATACACTACACTAATAGATGCCCAATAGAGATGATTCACAGGTTGACACTAATTACCATAAGTCCAGAGCCATGGACCTAACATGGCTCATAAACTACACTATACATGCCCAGATATAGAATTGACCTACACACTGGTGCCGTACCATACACTACACTAAGATTTGTCCAGATCTATAGAATGACTGACACATGAGTCGTACCTATACACTACACTATAGATGCCAGATACTAGAATGACATACACATGGTTCGCTACCATACAACTACAATTAGATCGCCAGATAAGAGATTACTAACACAGGTCGTTACCAGTACACTACCACTAAGCATGTCAGATATAGAAGCCCTACACATGTGGTCTACCATACATACACTATAGCGATCACGATAAGCAATCATACAATGCGTCGTACATACAATACACTATAGATGCTCTAGATATAGAATGAACCTACACATGCCGTCGTACCATACTGACACAACATTAGGATGTCAAGGATATAGAATGACTACACATGTGTCGTTAAACCATACACTACCACTATAGTTGCCAGAATAGAAATGACCTACACATGGTGATTACCAATACACTACCTATAGATGCCAGAATCATAGAATGACCTACAACATCGGTCGTTTAACCATACACTACACTGTAGCATGCCCGATATAGAATGACCTACACATGTGCGTACCCATACACTAATGTCCAACTATAAGGATATGTGTACCTATCCACACGAGTGCCGAATTCAGAATGACCTAACATGAGTTGTTCCACCATCACTAACACTATAGAGTCCAGATATAGAACCTACACATGTTGTACCATACACTACAATAGATGCTCAGAATCATAGAATGACCTACACATGGTCGTACCATACCACTACACTATAGCTGTCCGAGATATAGAATGACCTACACATGGTCGGTACCATACACTACACTATAGATGCCAGATATAGAATGACCATACACATGGTCGTACCATACACTACACTATAGATGTACCGATATAGAATGACCTAGCACCAATAGGTCGTACACATACACTATATGAGGCCAGAATAGAAGTGACCTACACATGGTCGTACCATACACTACACTATAGATGCCCAGATATAGGAATGACCTACCAGGAGTCCTACACCATAAGATCTGATATAGAGCCACAGTCGTCCTACACTACACTATTTGAGTCCAGATATAGCAATGGACCCCTACACAAGGTCGTACCATACACTCCTATGGAGACCAGATATGAGAATGACACAGAAGCATGCCTACACATGCGTGTACCATACATACACTATAGATTGACCCAGATTATGAGAATTGACCTCACATGGTCGCTACCATAACTTACACCTAAGATGCCCGCAGATATAGAATGACCTACACATGGTCTCATAACACTTACACTATAGGCCCAGATATAGAATACCTACACATTGGTGGTGTACCATACCACTAACACTAGACGTCATATAATGACCAGATATAAGAATGACTACACATGGTATGTTCGTACCATACACTACACTATAGATGCCGCAGATTATCGAATGCTGACACATGCGTTAACTCATACACTACACTCATAGATGTCCAGATATAGAATACCTACACATGGTCGTACATGACATACACTATCAGACTACACTATAGATGCCCCAGATATAAATGACCCTACACATGTCGTACCATACTACTACACTATTGATGCCGCATATAGAATGTACCTACACATGGTGCGTACCATACACTATCTAACTTGAATAAAATGCCCAAGATATAGTAGATTACCCTACCACATGGCGTACCAACACTACACTATAGAGATGCCCAGATTATAGAATGACCATACACAGTGTCGTACCATAACTCACCTACACCACTATAGATACCAGATATAGAATGACCTACACAAGGTCGTACCATAAACTACACTATAGACTACACTATAAATGCCCAGATATAGAATGACCTACAAAAGGTCTGTACGCATTACACATCACATAGATGCCCCCAGATATAGAGAACCTACACATGCGTCGCTACCATCACACTACACTATAGATGCCCCAGGATTTGTATAGAATGCACTACACTCATCGCTACGTACCCATACACTAATTACTACATCAAGATTGCCCCAGATATAGATATACTACCACAGTGACCTACGGTACCGCTAGCCACTACACTCATAAAGTTGCCCAGATATAGAATGACCTAAACATGGTCCGGTACCCATACACTACACTATAGATGCTCAGATATAGAATGACGACCTACAATGTCGTCTACATACACACACTATAAGATGCCAGATATAGCAATACTCACACATGGTCGTCCATTACCTACACTTAGACTAACTATAGTGCCAGTATCAAATAGACCCTACACATCGGTTCGATTACCATACACTAACATATAAGGCCCAGATATAGAATGACCTACACAGGTCGTACAACTACAAACTACACGATAAATTGCTCAGCAATAGTCACCCTCCCCCCCAAACCCTGTTTTTCATACCATATCCTTTCTCCTGGACATATCCTGTGTATTAGATTCTGGACCTTAACAAAACGCCAATGACTATGCGACAGCGCACCTGCTGAAGTGTGCAGCTCACTTAGAGATCACAAAGCCTGTAAGGATGCGTGGCAAGAGCACGAGAACCAAGAGATCCAATCCAGCATATCTCGACTCAGAGTGCTGGGCGTTGGAAAACTCGGTTAAACTTGACCTTTAGATGTCCTGCATTCACACGGGTAAGATTTATTCACCTATCCACTGAAGATCATCTGAGAAGCTCTATAGAAGACTTTCTAAATTTCCGGTCGGAGCAGAAATATCTAGATCATATCCTCTAGAGAAAGAAAATCTCAGGTACAGATCATATATGATAAATAATGAATGTGGACTGAACTGAACAATCCAAATAATAGCTGGTGACCTAATATTATCACCCCCCCTTAGTGACCCAGTGAATGGAGCCATACATTGAATAGACAGCGACACTCTGCCCCACTGCCAGAGCTCTAACTTATAACTTATTGCAACACGATTGGGGACGGTGGCAACGATACGGACTCTAGAATGGCTCCTTTATTAAGTCTTGCAATGTATCAACACTCCTCCCGATCATATATCAATTATCAGGTCACACAGGGAAGCTGTCCTGGCCAAGAGAACACGCTCACATTTCCAGAGATGAATTAAGATGTTCTATTGAAAAAGAAATATAGGCCCATTACACTATGAGACAATTGTTCCTGCCAAAGCCATATCCGCGGGGGAATGTGTCCTTCTGTACCTTTCATCAGGATGGGGACATGAGATGGAGGTTACAAATATGAATCTCAGCATTTTTAATACACCTCACGGATATGCACAGTCGAACCAGCTATATGCAGCCTATACACATTGACTATAGGGCTATCTGTATGATAACTTGGTATACAGATTCCTGTAGTTGTAGTTAAACTGTGTTATACAATTCCTGTAGTTATACTGTACGTATACAGATTCCGTAGTATAACTGTGTTATATCAGATATCTGCATAGCTATAACTGTGTTAACAGAATCCTGGATTAGTTATAACTGCTGCCCCTGATACAGCATATTCCTGTAGTTATACAACCTGTGTTTATAGTACAGATTCCTGTAGGTATAAACTGCGCTTATACAGATTCATGTAGTATTCTACTGTGTTATACAGATTCCTGCCTAGTATACGTGATTATACCAGATTCCTGTAGTTCTAACTGTGTGATACTATATACAGATTCCTGTAGTTTATAACTGTGTTATACAGATTCTGTAGTTATACTGGGTTATACAGATTCCTGTAGTATAACTGTGTTATTACAGATTCCGTAGTTATAACGTGTTATACAGATACTGTAGAGTAAACCGTGTAGTAACAGATTCCTGTTAGCTTATCACTGATGTGTACAGATTCTGTATATAAGTTCTGTAGTTAGTAAAACTGTGTTTCAGATTCTGTAGTTATAACGGTCTAACGATTCCTGTAGTTATAACTGTGTTAACAGATTCTGTAGTTATAACTGTGTTATCAGATTCCTGTAGTTTTATAACCTTGTGTTATACAGCCATTCCTGCTGTAGTTATTAACAGGTTATAACAGATTCCTGCCTGTAGTTATAACTGTGTTATACAGATTCCTGTAGTTATAACTGTGTTTAACAGTAAGTATACCCTGGAGTTTTATAACTGTGCTTTATCAGCATTCCTGCTAGTTATAACTGTGTGTACAGATCTGTAGTTATGACTGTGTTATACAGATTCCTGTAGTTTATCACTGCTGTTAACAGCATTCCTGTAGTTGTAGTTATAACTGTGTTATACGATTCCTCTAGTATCTACTGTGTATACGTTTGTTAGCTTTAAATGTGTCCTGTACAGATTAACCTGTAGTTATAACTGTGTTATACACGAGTTCCTGTAACTGTGTATAAACTGTGTTATACGATGCCTGTAGTTATGACTGTGTTATAACGATTCCCTGTAGTTATAACTGTGTTCATACAGATGCCTGTAGTTATAACTGTGCTGTACAGTATCCTGATTAGTTATAACTGATGCTGTACAGATTCCTGTAGTTATACTGTGTTGTACAGATTCCGTGTAGTTAATAATCCTGTAGGTGTTATACAGATTCCTGTAGTATCAACTGTGTTGTACAGATTCCTGTAGTTATAACTGTGTTTTATACAGATTCCTGTGACCGTAGTTTATACTGCTGTCCTGTAACGTTACAGATTCTGTAGTTATAACTGTAGGTATACAGATTCCTGTAGTATTAACTTGCTGATACATATTCTGTAGTTATAACTGCGTTATACAGATTCCCGTAGTTATAACTGTGCTATACAGATTCCTGTAGTTAATTAACTGTCGTTGTACAGATTCCTGTTAGTTATAACTGTGTTATACAGATTCCTGTAGTTATAACTGTTTATACAGATCTGCTGTATAACTGTGTATATACAGATTCCTGTAGTTATAACTGTGTTGATACAGATCCTGTAGTTATAACTGTGATGTTCAGAGTATCGTTGTAAAGGTTAGTTAACGTGTTGTACAGATTCCTGTAGTTATAACTGTGTTATACAGATTCCTGTAGTTTATAACAGTGTTATACAGATTCCTGCTAGTTATAACTGTGTTGTACAGATCCTTAGTTATAACTGTTGCTTACAGATCCTGTAGTTTATAACTGTGTATACAGATTCCTGTAGTTATAACTGTGTTGATACAGATTCCTGTATTATAACTGTGTATACAGATTCTGTAGTTATAAACTCGTGTTATAAGAGTCCTGTAGTTATAACGTGTTGGTAAGATATCTGTGAGTTATAACTGTGTTTACAGATTCCTTGTAGTTATAACCGTGTTATACAGAGTCCATGTAGTTTTATAACCGTGTTTGTACAGATCCTGTAGTTATAACTGTGTTTACAGATTCCTGTAGTTATAACTGTGTTGTACAGATTCCTGTAGTATAACTGTGTGTATACAGATCTGTAGTTATAACCGTGTTTACAGATTCTGTAGTATAACCGTGGTATGTACAGATTCCTGTAGTATAACTGTGTTAATACAGATTCCTGTAGTTATAACTGTGTTGTACAGATCCGTAGTTTAAACCGATGTAGTTGGTTGTACAGATTCCTGTAGTTATAACTGTTAGTGTTCAGATTCCATGCTGTAGTATAACGTGTTGTACAGATTCCTGTAGTTATAATCTTGTTGTACAATTCCTGTAGTTATAACTGTGTTGTACAGATTCCTGTAGTAATAACTGTGTTTACAGATTCTGTAGTTATAACTGTGTTGTACAGATTCCTGTAGTAATACTGTGATGTACACGATTCTGTAGTTATACGGTTGTACAGATTACTGTAGCTAGTTATAACTGTGTTTACAGATCCTGTAGTTATAACTGTGTTTCAGATTCCTGTAGTTATAACTGGTTGTAGATTCTGTATTATAACGGTGTACAGATCCGTAGTTATAAACTGTGTTGTACGATTCTGTAGTATAACTGTGTGGTACAGATTCTGTATGGTTCTAAGTCTTGACCTCAGATTCCTGTGTTAAACTGGTTATACAGATTCCTGTAGTTAACTTGTGTACAGATTCCTGGTGTTAAACTGTGTACAGATTCTGTAGTTATAACTGTTTGTACAGATTCTGTATTTAAACTGTGTATACAGATTCCTGATCTTTGGAAAACCCTGTACGCATCGTATTAGCCCTATACTTCTACATCCCCAATCTCCGTCCATTGTCCTGATCCATAATGAATCTACCTCCATCTGGTTAAATCTCTATATGCCCTATTGATGTACAATGAACTTAAGCAGGTCAAATAACTCATTCTGTTTACCAACTGCAATTAGATTACAACACAAGAGAAATAGTCAGTTAATAAATTGTCCCTTTTCTGTTCCATGCTGTCGAGATAACCATATAAGTGTTCAAATCCTTTGACATTCCGAATAACACACAATAGCTGGAGAGATTGGGTATTCTTAAATAAAGACCCTAATATGAAAAAATATATTATATATATATATATACATAAATATGTGTGTGTGTGTGTTACCCCAAGGAAATGGGTTAAGACAAACAGTATTATCTATTTATTATATTATTATGATTATTTATTATTATTATTATTATTATTTATTATTATTTATTAATTATTAATGTTAATTTTGGTTTACTTACCTTAACATGAATAGCTCCTCTAGCCCCCAATAGTTTAGTTGTTAATTATTATTATGTATATATTATTATTATTAGTTAGTAGTAGTAGTAGTAGTAGTATATTAGTAGTATAGCAGTGTAGCCATCAGTCAGCAGCAGCAGCACTAGTATGTAGTGTAGTGTATGATAGTTTACGTTATAGTATGACAGTATAGTATAGTCAGTAGAGTGGTGATAGGGTAGCTAATGTGACAGGTTTAACTGTAAAATCCATGTATAGTGTAAGTAGTCGTATAGTGGTAAAAGCATGTGGCAGTAGTAATAAAGTCATAATAATTTGTTACGTAGTAATAGTGCAGTGGTTAGTAGAGGATAGCAGTAGTATTAGCAGTAGTAGATATCTGTGTTAGTAGGAGGAAGTGGCTAGTATAATGGTATAGAGGTGGTGGTAGCGTTATTAGCATTAGTAATCTGCTATAGTAGCTAGTAGTAGTAGTAGTAGTAGTAGATAGTAGTAGTAGTACTAGTAGTAGCTAGTGTCAGTAGTGTAGTATAGAGTGTATAGTGGTCAGGAAGGTGGGTTGTTATGTTATTCTGCAGTAGTTTTCCTGTAGTCAGTAATAGTACTAGTGGGGTGGTGTATTAGAAGTAGTATTACTGTTGTTAATATGAGTATATGATCGTGGCGTTAATAGTAGTTTTAGCAGTAGTAATATATGTGGAATTGTAGTCGTACTAGATATTGGTATAGTAAGAGGTGAGTAGTAGCATTAGCAGTAGTAACATCATGTTAGTATAGTACAGTCGGTGTCAGTAAGAGTGGTAGTAGTAATTCCAGTAATTCTGTGGTAATGCCCAGTGAGTGAGTAATAGTTTTGTGATAGTAGTCAGTAATTCATAAACGTTTCTATATTCAATCAGAATGGTGTGTAAATGGGTGTAAGAGTTCATATAACATGTCAATTGTATAATCATGAAGCCTTGCGGGGAATTTCTATTCAGATGTCACAATCATTATAACTTTTGCATGCATGTCTCAGCTCATACTTTTTAATACCTAATATAAGACCTAAAACTATAAATAGAGTTAATATATATTGTAAAACAGGAATCACAACAGATGTTGACACATTGCAATCTCGTAATATAATGTAAAATGTTAGAATATGTTTCCAGGAAATAATATCACACTTCCTGTTTACAAAACAACGAACATTCAATTAAGGGTTATGGTGAGACTTTTATCCAACACGGTTGTGTTTTCTCCTATTTACGGAAGTACCCACATGGATGCTTAATCCTAGATAAACATAGTACTTGCAGATGAATAAAGACACACGTCTATCAAATTCAACCTTTTTCAGCCCCTTTTTAACCAACCACAGTGATCCACGAGGAGAGCAAAAAACCCCCATAAAAACAGGGGGTGGGAAATTCTTCCTCAATGGGCAATGGAAAGTACCCTGGTTCAAAAGATGATATAGGCATTAATACCAGTAATTCTCATTATATATAGTATCCCCTGCTACCAACCAGAACTAACAGTATATGCATTAATACCAGTAATTCTCATATTATATAGTATCCCTGTACCAACCAGAACTACAGTATATGATTAATACCAGTAATTCCATTATTATATAGTATCCCTGTACCAACGAACTACAGTATATGCAGTATATACCAGTAATTCTCATATTATATAGTATCCCTGTACCAACCAGAACTACAGTATATGTATTAATACCAGTAATTCTCAATATTATATAGTATCCTGTACCAACCAGAACTACAGTATATGTATTAATACCAGAATTCTCAATATTATATAGTATCCCTGTACCAACCAGAACTACAGTATATGTATTAATACAGTAATTCTCAATATTATATAGTATCCCTGTACCAACCAGTAACTACAGTTATGTATTAATACCAGTAATTCTCAATATTATATAGTATCCTGTACCAACCAGAACTACAGTATATGTATTAATACCAGTAATTCTCATATTATATAGTATCCCTGTACCAACCAAACTACAGTATATGTATAATACCAGTAATTCTCCATATTATATAGTATCCCTGTACCAACCAGAACTACAGTATATGTATTAATACCAGTTAATTCTCAATTTTATAGTATCCGTGTACCAACAGTACACTACAGTATATGTATAATACCAGCATTCTCATATTATATAGTATCCCTGTACCAAACCAGAACTACAGTATATGTATTAATAACCAGTAATTCTCAAAATATATGTATCCCTGTACACAACCAGAACTACTTATTGTATAATACCAGTAATTCTCAAATTATATAGTATCTCTGTACAACCAGAAACTACAGTATATGTATTAATACCAGTAATTCTTCAATATTATATAGTATCCCTGTACCAACCAGAACTACAGTATATGTATTAATACCAGTAATTCTCAATATATATATGTATCCCTGTAAACCAGAACTACAGTGTATGTGTATAATACCAGTAATCTCAATATTATATAGTATCCTGTACCAACCAGAAACTAAGTAATGTATTAATACCAGTATTTCTCAATATTATATAGTATCCCTGTACCAACCAGAACTACAGAATATGTATTAATACCAGTAATCTCAATATTAATATATCACTGGTACCAACCCAGAACTACAATATGTGTATTAATACAGTAATTCTTTATATTATATAGTATCCCCGTACCAACCAGAAAAAAGTTATGTGTATTAATACCAGTAATTCTCAATTATATAGACATCACCGTACAACCAGAACTACAGTATGTGTATTAAGATCAGTGATTCTCAATATTATATAATAGCCCCCCTTTACAACGAGATCTACAGTATACTGTATTAATACCAGTTATTCTCAATATTATATAGTATCTCTGTACCAACCGGAACTACAGTATATGTATAATACCAGTAATTCTCTATATTATAAGTATCCTTGTACCAAAAACCAGAAAACTATAGCTGTAGCAAACAATGCCAGGTAGCAACAGCTAGAGCTAGCAAGATATTGTCTTGTATAAAGAGGGGAATAGATTCAAGGGAGAAAAATATTATTCTCCATCTTTACAAGGCACTGGTAAGGCCTCATTTGGAATATGCGGTGCAGTTTTGGAATCCCATATACAAAAGGGACATCTTGGAAATGGAAGCAGTTCAGAGAAAGGCAACTAAATTAATAAGGGGAATTAAGGGGCTTTACTATGCAGGCAGATTAGAAAATATGGGCTGTTTACATTGGAGAAGCGACGTTTGCATGGGGATATGATAACCTTATACAACTATATTAATGGGCAATACAATAAGCTCTCTGGTGCATTGTTCACTAATAGGTCATATCAGAGGACACGTGGACATCTTTTAAGGTTGGAGGAAAAGAAGTTTCATCTTCAGGTTAGGAAAGTTTTTTTTACAGTGAGAGCAGTGAAACTGTGGAACTGTCTTCCAGCAGATGTGGTTATGGCAAGTTCATTAAATAGCTTTAAAAAGGCCTGGATAAGTTTCTAAACCTCAAAAATATTGAGAATTACTAGTATTAATACATACACTGTAGTTCTGGTTGGTACGGGGATACTATATAATATTGAGAATTACTGGTATTAATACATATACTGTAGTTCTGGTTGGTACACGGATACTATATAATAGTGAGAAGTACTGGTATTAATACATATACTGTAATTCTGGTTGGTAGAGGGATACTATATAATATTGAGAATTACTAGTATTAATACATATACTGTAGATCCTTTTGGTACAGGGATACTATATAATATTGAGAATTACTGGAATTAATACATATACTATAGTTCTGGTTGGTACAGTGTCAGTGATACTATATAATATTGAGAATTACTGGTATTAAT
>CM033476.1:107396460-107413659 GCA_019447015.1 Hymenochirus boettgeri | reverse complement strand
TATTTAATCAGCCATGTGCCCCCTACACCATAAAAAATAAACTCTGTGTTAAGTTGCCATCTGAAATGGAAAAGAATTTGGGGGTTTCTGGTTAGAAACAGGACTAGCTGTAGCAAAACAAATGCCAGGTAAGCAACGGCTAGAGGTAGCAAGATATGTTGTATAAATTTTCTTTTCTTTTGGAGGGGAAAATAGATTAAAAAAAATTAAATATAATAATAAAAAAAAAAAAAAATAAAATAAAATAGGAATAAACTAAAAATAGAAAAAAATCAAATGATATAGAATAATAAAATAGAATAAAAAAAAATAGAAAAAATAAAAAGTCCCTCCCCCCCATCTTCGTTCCCTTACAAAAAAAAATATAAAATAGATATAATAATAGAAAAAATATAGATTCAAGGAGAAAGATATTATTCTCCCTCTTTACAAGCACTGGTAAGGCCCATTGGAATATGCGGTGCAGTTTTGGAATCCCCATACAAAAGGGACATCTTGGAAATGGAAGCAGTTCAGAGAAAGGCAACTAAATTAATAAGGGAATGGAGGGGCTTGACCATGCAGGCAGATTATTAGACAAGTTAAACTAAAATAATAAGGGGATGGAGGGGTGACTATGCTGGCAGATTAGACACGTTAGAGCTGTTTACATTGGAGAAGCGATGTTTGCATGGGGATATGATAACCTTATATAAATATATTAATGGGCCATACAATGAACTCTCTGGTGCATTGTTCATTAATAGGACATATCAGAGGACACGTGGACATCCTTTAACCAATATCCTTTTTTTTAAAAAAAAGTATTGAGAATTACTGGTATTAATACATATACTGTAGTTCTGGTTGGTACGGGAATACTATATAATATTGAGAATTACTGGTATTAATACATATACTGTAGTTCTGGTTGGTACAGGGATACTATATAATATTGAGAATTACTGGAATTAATACATATCGTAGTTCTGGTTGGTACAGGCATACCTATAATATTGAGAATTACTGGATTAATACATATACTGTAGTTCTGGTTGGTACGGGGATCTATATAATATTGAGAATTACTGTATTAATACATATACTGTAGTTCTGGTTGGTACAGGGATACTATTATTGAAGAATACTGGTATTAATACATATACTGTAGTTCTGGTTGGTACGGGGATATTATCTATATAATATTGAGAATTACTGGTATTAAACATATACTGTAGTTCTGGTTGGTATGGGGATTACTATATAATATTGAGAATTACTGGTATTAATACATATACTGTAGTTCTGGTTGGTACGGGGATACTATTATAATATTGAGATTACTGGTATTATACATATACTGTAGCTCTTGGTTGGTACAGGGATACTATTAATATTGAGAATTACTGGTATTAATCAATATACTGTAGTTCTGGTTGGTACGGGGACACAATATAATATTGAGTATTAAGGTATTAGTACATATACGTGGTTCTGGTTGGTTACAGGGGAACTATATCATATTGAGAATTACTGGTATTAATACTATACTGTAGTTGGTTGGTACAGGGATACTATAATATTGAGAATTACTGGTATTAATACAATACTGTATTTCTGGTTGGTACAGGTACTATAAATATTGAGAATTACTGGTATTAATACATATACTGTAGTCTGGTTGGTACAGGGATACTATATAATATTGAGAATTACTGGTATTATACATATACTGTAGTTCTGGTTGGTACAGGGATACGTATAATATTGAGAATTAATGGTATAAGACATATACTGTAGCTCTGGTTGGTACGGGGACACTTATATAATATTGAGTATTACTGGTATTAATACATATACTGTAGTCTGGTTGGTACGGGGATACTATAATATTGAGATTACTGGTATTAATACATATACTGTAGTTCTGTTGGTACAGGGATACTATATAATATTGAGAATTACTGGTATTAATATATACAGTAGTTCTGGTGGTACAGGGATACTATATAATATTGAGAATTACTGGTATTAATATATACAGTAGTTCTGGTTGGTACGGGATACTATATAATATTGAGAATTACTGGTATTAAAACATATACTGTAGTTCTGGTTGGTACAGGGATACATATAATATTGAGAATTACTTGGTTAATACATATTACTGTAGTTCTGGTGGTACGGGGACACTATATAATATTGAGATTACTGGTATTAGTACATATACGTAGTTCTGGTTGGTACGGGGATACTATATAATATTGAGAATTACTGGTATTAATACATAACTGTAGTTCTGGTTGGTACGGGACACTATAAATATTGGTATTACTGGATTAGACATATACTGTAGTTCTGGTTGGTACGGGACACTATATAATATTGAGTATTAATGGTATTATAGTACATATACTGTAGTTCTGGTTGGTACGGGGACAATACTATATAATATTGAGAATTACTGGTATTAATACATATACTGTAGTTCTGGTTGGTATAGGGTACTATATAATATGAGGATATGGTATTAATACATATACGTAGTCTGTGGTTGGTGAGATACTAATAATTATGAGAATTATGTATTAATCATATACTGTAGTTCGGTTGGTACGGGATACTATATAATATTGGAATTACTGGGATTAATACATATTTCTGTAGTTCTGGTTGGTACAGTTGATATATATAATATTGAGAATTACTGGTATTAATACATATACGTAGTTCTGGTTGGTACGGGGACACTATATAATATTGAGTATTACTGTATTGTACATATACTGTAGTCTGGTTGGTACGGGATACTATATAATATTGAAGAATTACTGGTATTAATACATATACTGTAGTTTGGTTGGTACAGGGATACTAATAATTTGAGAATTACTGGTATTAATACATATACTGTAGTTCTGGTTGGTACGGGGACACTATATAATATTGAGTATTACTGGTATTAGTACATATACTGTATCTGGTTGGTACGGGATACTATATAATATGAGAATTACGGTATAATACATATACTGTAGTTATGGTTGGTACAGGGATACTATATAATATTGAGAATTACTGGTATTAAACATATATGTAGTTCTGGTGGAAGGGGATACTAAAATTGAGTATTACTGGTATTATACATATACTGTAGTTCTGGTGGTGACGGGATACTAATATTGAGAATTACTGGTATTAATACATATACTGTAGTTTGGTGGTACAGGGATACTATATAATATTGAGAATTACTGTATTACTACATATCTGTAGTTATGGGTGTACAGGGATACTATAAATATTGAGAATTTGGATGTAATTACATATACTTGTAGTTCTGGTTGGTACGGGATACATATAATATTGAGTATTACTGGTATTATACATACTGTAGTTCTGGTTGGTACGGGATACTATATAATATTGAGAATTACTGGTATTAATACATTACTGTAGTTATGGTTGGTACGGGATTACTAAATTGAGAATTAGGTATTAATACATATATGTGTTCTGGTTGGAGGGACACTATATAATATTGAGTATTACTGGTATTATACTATACTGTAGTTCTGGTTGGTACGGGGATACTATATCATATTGAGAATTACTGGTATTAATACATATACTGTAGTTAGGTTGGTACAGGGATACTATTATATTGAGAAATTACTGGTTTAACACATATATGTAGTTCTGGGTTGGTACGGGGACACTATATAATATTGAGTATTATGGTATTATACATATACTGTAGCTCTGGTTGGTACGGGGTACTATATATATTGAGAATACTGGTATAATACATATACTGTAGTTTGGTTGTACAGGGACTTATATATAATATGAGGAATTACTGGTATTAATACATATACTGTAGTTCTGGTTGGTACGGGGAACTATATAATTGAGATATACTGGTATTAGACATATTACTGTAGTTCTGGTTGGTACGGGGGATATATATAATATTGAGAATTACTGGTATTAATACATATACTGGGTATGGTTGGTACAGGGATACTATATATATTGAGAATTACTGGTATTAATACTATACTGTAGTTTCTGGTTGGTACAGGGGACACTATATAATATTGAGATTACTGGTATTAGTACATAACTGTAGCTCTGGTTGGTACGGGGATACTATATAATATTGAGAATTATGGTATAATACTATACTGTAGTTATGGTTGGTACAGGGATTATAATAATATTGAGAATTACTGGTATTAATACATATACGTAGGTTCTGGTTGGTACAGGGGGACACTATATAATATTGAGTATTACTGGTATTAGTACATTACTGTATTGGTTGGTACGGATTACTTATAAATATTGAGATTAATGGGTATTAATAATATACTGTAGTTATGGTTGGTACAGGGAAATATATAATATGAGAATTATGGTATTAGTACATATACTGTAGTGGGTTGGTACAGGGATACTATATCATATTGAGAATACTGTATTTAATACATATACTGTAGTTATGGTTGGTACGGGGATACTATATAATATTGAGAATTACTGGTATTAATACATATACTGTAGTTCTGGTTGGTACGGGGACACTATATAATATTGAGTATTACTGGTATTAGTACATATACTGTAGCTCTGGTTGGTACGGGGATAATTTCTTCCAATGGATCACCTTCTAGACAGACATTATGGGTAGGGTAAACCATTGAACATGATGGCTGTATGTCTTTATTCAACCTTCACTTCTATGTCAGTATATAAGGAAGAGATTGTAAGCAGATGTGTAGTTAAGGGGTTACTAGGTAATGGATGTAATAGGGAACAGCTGGGGGTAAGGTTAGAATGATAGTAATGGGAGGGAAGTATGTGTAGTATGTATCAATGCAGAGAAATAGTTCACATGCCTGGACCATCCTGCAGAGTCACTAGGGGAGGAAGTGCAGAGACCAGGACAGTGCAGTAAGCAAAGCCTTCAACTCCCTGCACCTTTGGGCAATCCCGGACACTGGGTAGTAACATGCTTGATGATACAAAGTTCTCATGCACTCTTGTCCAACTATAACTCCCACCCTGCAGGGACCATAAATATCCAGAACAGCAAAAATGGGGTCGCACGCCAGGACACAGAGTAGAAACACATTGAACCAATACGTTTAGTTTAGTAATTAAAAACTTTCAACCCCAATTATTTTGTTACGTTTCTGAGTGTTTGTCTTATGTGCTGCCTCCTGTACCTGTGTCTACTAGACTGTATATGGGGCCCTGTACCTGTGTCTACTAGACTGTATATGGGGCCCTGTACCTGTGTCTACTAGACTGTATATGGGGCCCTGTACCTGTGTCTACTAGACTGTATATGGGGCCCTGTACCTGTGTCTACTAGAATGTATATGGGGCCCTGTACCCTTCATATTACACTGTAATGACACCTGATGTCTGTCTGTGACCCTTTTACCTCCTGTATCATGGGGACCGTGGGGTTTCAGGTAGAATCTCTCCCCGGGGAAGTGGACTGGGCAGTGTGGGGTCTGAAATCTAGAATTAAAGGCTAAGCAATGTGAGGTCTGGTTATGGGACTTGTCCTGTCATTAGGGAAGGTTTCCCACCCCTGTCTGGTTACAGATTCAGCTGCCCAGAGTGGTTTGGAAACATCTCAGAGGAGAAAGAAACAATCTGTGTGGCAGCTTCGCTGTATTTCATTCTGCCCCCTGCCTGGCGTTGGATTCGTTACTAAGGTCAAACTCCAATGAAACATTAATGGGGAAGTTGTGATTAATTTGACTGGTACAATCACCTTCATTTCAATGATCGTGTGAAGAAGGGTGAATGGGAATCAATGTGATATTGATCAGTGCCTGCTCCCTGCACAGGGGAATCCATGTTGGCTCTGTTCCCTATTGGTACTGGGGGGTCTCCAGATATGGTTCTGATTGGCTCATATCTGTAGGGGTCCACAAGGAACAAAGAGTGCTGTGTACCCAGTACGATAAACAGACGGAGTCGTTGCCAGTCTGACGTGGCTCTGACCTCCAGTTCCAAACCAACCAATCAGAAGATTCTCCATTTTCTTGTTTAGTTTCTGACTGGCTGGAGGTGATGAATAATGTTACAACCGACCAACCAGTCCCATTATCCGATCACTCGGACCATCCCTGTGTGTGCGACTGAATCCGTAGATAGAGTGGGATTGTGGGAGATGTGGCGTCTATTTTGACTGTAATAAACAGGGCCCCATATTATCCCGTTACACCCACCTCTCTGCCTCTCCACACCCGAGTTCTGCTTTGTCTTTAGGCTGGAAAAACAAGTAGAGAGAAAAAGAAACAAGATGTGGCTCTCGGCTGCAGGGAATGGGGCCCTTGTAGGAGCCGGCCCCTGGTATGTGGCCCTCTGGCCTTTTACGGCCAAGTCATATACAGAAAATATCAGTCCTGGTAGCGCTACCCTGGGACCACATAACGTTCCCATCACATCGGGATATTCCAACCTTCCAGTCCGACTTCCTACTGGTATAATGGGCGACACCCTGCTGATCCTTCAGTAAAGGGAAAGTAAACACAACTTCCCACATTGCCCTTGATCCCCACACAGGTCCTGGCATTGCAACTCATAGAAACCTTTTTATATTAATAATTTATTCTGGGGGTCCGACCCCCTTCCTCAGGTTTACCCCCCGAAACGTTGTTCAGCACCTGAATAAATGATTAATATAAGTTCAAATACAAATATTGCAATGGACAGGTAGGGGGAGCACCTCACTATTTACCAGTTACCACTCCATGGACTCTACTTAAATGAACAAGTTACTGTCTTAACTATTCCTGATAGAGGGCGCTCTTGTGCGGGCACATGGCAGGACACACACTGCAGTAAGGGGGGGACAGGGGCATAAAGTTTTCCCTCCATGGGAAGTCACTAACCCCAGCAGTAATGTCAGTCCCACTTATTTAATGTATTAGTGACGTCTGTCACAACCCAGAGGCCTGCACTGCACTGATGACGGCTCAATAAACCCGAAACCGGTCTGTGGGTGACTCTCTGATGAAGGGTAACACCCGCTTCACCATTAAACACATTTACTCTCATCTAGTCTGTATTCCTCTACCACTAGGGGGTGGGGGTTGGAAACGTCTGTGCCCTACCAGGTGTGAGCTCCATTTAGTCCCATTGAGAGAAGCAATGATCTGATTGGTCAGTATGGGTCACTGCACTGGGAGAATGTTGTTATTCCGTCTCTTTATCTTTGTATTGAGAGGGAGCTGCCCTACCGTTTCCCCAGCAGATGGTTGATTGTTTGTGGTGTTGCTGGTGGGGGGTGGAGTGGGGTAGGGGCTGTATATGGAATGTTGAATGGAACCAGCCCGGGCACGTTGGTCTCTCTCTGTACGTGGGCGGGATGTTAATGGGCCCATTGAGTAGAGTATTAAGGAGCAAGATCTGGGTTCAGAGCAGGTCAGAGAAAGCGCGGTGATGCCGGAGGGAGATTGCGTTACAGAACCAAACCTCGAATCCGTGGAAACCAACCAAACTCAGAGGCTTCGGTTTGCCCCGTAATGGCAGAGAGTATCCTTCAGCACTTTCACCGTACACAGAAAAGGGAAAGGTGGGGGATAAGAACCAGAACCAGACGGTCACAGTGTAATCAACCAAATCACCGAAAAGTCCCATCTTCCCTGGCACCACATTAGCTAACTCCTAGGGACTTACAGATAACTCGTATATAAAGGAGTTCACCTGAAAACAACTTTCCCTGACTTACAGGGCAGAACTTATTTATTTAATTCCTAACCTTCTTACAGTACAGAAATCCCTGCAGTTCCCGCCCCTCCCCTAGCTCAGTGATCTCGCACATGCTCAGTGCCATTTACCCAGGAGAGAGGAATAATTCCATAGTTGCCAGTATTCCCAGAATTCCCAGCTTGGGAACAACAGAAACAGCTTCTGGCTACAGGAATTAAAGATTTATTTTAATATAGTAACTGTTGGTGCTGCCATATTTATTGCTTTTCAGTACAGGCCAAGTCCTTCAAACAGCCATGTGTACATATGAACTTTTAGCCACACATTCTGACCTCAGTCACATGACCCCTTGTTAAGATTCCAAAAGTTATTTTCTTTACCGCACTGTAATGTGATTGGCTTGGCACTTCTGGTGGGCGTTACCTACTGGATTGGGCTTCTGGGAAATGTAACAGTTATAGTGGCTGAAGCAGTGGGCGTGTCTTTGAGACTGGGATGCTGGGAAATAATGTACATGATAATAAGAAATTTCTTAACATGACATCACAGCCAGTGACCGAACGCTATTTCCCCAGCTGCTCTGAGCATGTGTGAGCTTGTAAAAGAGCTTGGAGAGGAAGAGGCAGAGGAAAGGGCGAGAAGAACCTTTTAGCCTTACGTCTGTCGGCTTTCTAACTATTGTAGTTTTAGGCTGGGTACACATGGGTGGACTATTTGTCCCGCTCGGCCAGGACAAATGTCCGTCGGTCACGGCAAATTCGGTCGCAGGCGAATTTGCGAACGATCGATCGTACGGTCCTATAGGGAACCGCACGATCGATCGGAATTTTCCAACACGTCAGATCCGGACGAATGAACGATCAATGTCGGTGGTGACGGCCGCCCCACGCCAGCCAATATTTTCGCTGACTGTCCGAAACTGCCGGTCGGTCGGTCAACCCTAAGGCTGGTGTGAACCCAGCCTTAGGGTTGATTTACATGTATATGAGGCAGAGAGTCGTTATCTGTGTGTCCCAGAAGCCTCTGGTTTGGGAGAGTCACAGCAAGACCAGGGCCCAGTCAGGAAGGACCCACCCGGCTATCGCAGCTCCATGGGAAGCTAATTCCATGTAATACTGTAAATTAGACACCGCAGACGGGGAATAACCACAAGGACGCGCCAGGCCCCATAAACTAATCACGAAATAACTAAAATCTCCAATTTGTAACATTACAGAGGGTCACTGGGTAATAGGGTTATAACCGTCACTGGGGCTTTATTTAACTGTCAATCAACGCTAAGAGATCACATGACTAAATCAATAACCAATCGGATATCATGATGAATCACTAAGCTTTGGAACAAGAGCTTGCAATCTACACTGCCAACAATGGAAGGAGTGTCTCTCCCATAGCAGTGAATAGCAGGGTCAGTGTTCACCTAACGTTACCCTTTAAATCTGTCATGGAGCCTGGGAGAATTTCATGTAAATGTGATGTCAGAGTCAATGTGTGAAGACGTTATCTGGGGTCCTGACTTCTATTAGAGGGTCCAATGGATCCACAAGGGTCATCGCCTTAGATGTGGCACCAGTGAATGTCTAGCGAATGACTTTCCATGGCGCCAATGAATGAACTGGGTGGTGGGACATCTGGAACCACAAGAATTCCACCCTCTCCCCCCAGACAACCCCTCCAAACAGAAAAACAGGGGGAGGGGACAGCAGGAAAGGGGCAGTGGTGAAACTACAGGCTCCACCTAGTCCCACCTGTGTTACAGGTGTCCCCCCCCCCCGTGATGTCCAATCACGTTGGATTTTGAGTTGGGAAGATATGGGACATCTAGACAAGACACATGAATCAAATCCAATGTGTAACATGTTTCCTTGTTCACACTGGCTACTCTGTAGCCGCAAACATTGTAGCAGGTTCTGGAGATCAACCCAGGAGCTTCCCATCTAACAGGGAACAATGAAACAGAACTATGAATAATCTACAGGAAATCCACTGATCACTGGTTACATCTGTTTATTACATTAACCCCCTATGACTGCTTCTTTAAAAGACCCCCCCACACACACCCCACCTAAAACCATCATTTTTAAGGTGGTAGGAGCAAGTCGTCCTACATCCCTTTGTAATTTGCTTTTACTTTATTCGTATCGATACATTTGATACAAATCATGTTACGTCATGAGTCGGGAAGGAAAATGTCTCCCCACTTGTAACAATATATTTTATTGAAGTCGGACAATTGGATACCTTGTAATGAAAGCAAAAAAGGGAGGTAAGGATACTTGTTCCAACCTCCTACAGAATTATAGATTCAGGTGGAAACGTTGTTTTTAGACTTTATTGACCCACTAATAAAACAAGAGAAAAGTGAACTGGGAAAGAGAACTGAGCTTTATCAGCAGAAGGTTTTATAAATAAATAGATAAGAAGGTTTTATAAATTCTATAGATTCTGCCGCAGAATTATAACAATCTCCCGGGGATGTAGTATTAATACTACATATTGTGTATTTGTTACCCAGGGTGGCGCAGTTCCATTTACACAGACCTGTTTCCAATCATACAAAACATTCCCACCCCAGTCAGAACAGACCAGTTTAGGGGGAAGCTCAGCAAGGGGTAAAATACCTTCACGTCACAGCCTCTAGATTAAACACGGGTTGAACTATAACACTCTGTGTTCACAGTCACACCAAGGATGTGAAATCCTGGATCCCGCCAGGTGAAGCAGCGTGAGCCCCTTCCAATTCTCTGTCTACACCTGTGTAGATCATTCCCAATACTGGGAAAAGAAAGAATGAATCTACCGCTACCAAGATCGTGTCTGGGATAGGAACGTCACTTAAGGCTCCTACACGCGTCCGATTTTGTCCGCGACCCCGACCTTGGTCAATAATCGCAAGTGTGTATGCGTTTGGATGGGGAATGGTCTTTAACTCACGAATTACCGAATGACCCCGACCGCATACATGCATGATTATGCGTGTCCAAAGTCGTATGAGAATGCGCTGGGAGGCCGTGGATCGTGTCCAAAATCATACATGTGTATGAAGCTTTAGACTGAGTACACATAACCTACATATCATTCTGCCTGGAGTGTTTTTGACCGATGTTGTTGGACATGGTAAATCACGGCCAATTTTGCCGTCTCCTATGGACCAGAGAATCGGTCAGCCACGGTTACTTTGCCACGACCAATAGTGATCTATCCCTAGTGATGAATCTTTTTCCTTTATTGAAAGCTCTGGGTCGTGCTTTTGGCGATACCACCACCAAGTGGGTAAAGATCTATCTGCCTCTCCCATAGCTGGTAGGACGTATTGCTAGAGTGAGGCTCCATAGGTCTCCTTGGTTGGCAGACGTCGGGGACCTTTCCAAACTATCCCTCCCTTTCTGCTCCCAGCCGCCACCAGCAAGCATCCAAGTTGGGTCAAATAGGATAAGTCTAGGAATCACTGGGCCCCCCAGCAAAACTATGATGGGCCCCAATCCGTGCTTCATCCACAGTGGTGTTCTGGGAGGAGGCTATATCCGTCATAGGAAAAATAAGAAGATAGGGTCCCTCTGCGGTTGTTCCTCTGGTAGTTACCCAGGCTATCCCACCACACCAATCCAGATCAGATAATATCTACCGATGGACCTGTCAATACTTGGCAAATTCCATTGGATCAGATGAGATTTGTCGCCCATTATATGGTCACCGTAAGGAATCCGAGAATAGAGAGAGTTTAAGGCTGTAGAGCTCCTTTCTCAAACATGCAAATAAGAAACTGAGACTTCTGGGTAATTTCCATTGAAAATGGCACAGAGTCCACAATGAATAAAAATCACCATCAGTAATTACCGACAGTGTGTGCCATGGTGTACATATACCGATACCATCAGTAATTACTGACAGTGTGTGCCATGGTGTAACGATAAACGAGACCATCATTAATACGGACAGTAGTGGGGTGTCCATGGTGTACATTATGACCACGACTACCATCAGTAGTATTACCGACAGTGTGCTGCATGTGTACTATACGCCCTAATCACCATATTAATTACTGACGTGTGGTGCCAGGTGTAAACTATACCGATCCCATCCAGTAATTACCGACAGTGTGTGCCATGGTGTACATATACCGATACCATCAGTAATTACTGACAGTGTGTGCCATGGTGTACATAAACCGATACCATCAGTAATTACTGACAGTGTGTGTCATGGTGTACATATACCGATACCATCAGTAATTACCGACAGTGTGTGCCATGGTGTACATATACCGATACCATCAGTAATTACTGACAGTGTGTGCCATGGTGTACATATACCGATATCATGATAACGATCCATATTGGAACAACATGCGTTCACTATTATTGGGTGTCTATCGCCAGTGTACCAGTGGATATGAATAACGATCCATTATTGGAACACATGCGTTTCCACTATTATTGGTATCTATCACCAGTGTACCAGTTGAATATGATACGTCCATGATTGGAAACACATGCGTTTACTATTATTGGTATCTATCACAGTGTGTACCAGTGATATGATTACGTCAATTATTGGATGGGAACAACATGCGGTTCACATTATGGTATTATCACCAGTGTACCAGTGATAGTGATATGATAACGATTCCATTCTTGGAACACATGGTTTACTTTCATCACTATTAGTGGTATCTGTATCGCCAGTATATACCAGTGATATGATAACGATCAATTATTGGAAAACAGGTGTTCACTATTATTGGTGTATATCGCCAGTGTACCAAGATATGATAACGATCCATATTGGAACACATGGTTCACTATGTTGGGTGTCTAATCACCAGTTACCAGTGATATGATAACGATCCATTATTGAAACACATGCGTTCATATTATTGGGTCTATTGCCAGTGTACCAGGTGATACGTAACGATCCAATTATTGGAAACTATGCGTTCACTATTATTGGTGGTCTATTGCCAGGATTACCAGTGATTGATAACGATCCATTATTGGAACACATGCGTCAATAGTATTGGTTCTAGCACCAGTGTACCAGTGAGTGAGATGATAACGATCCATATTGGGAACATATATGTGTTCACATATTGGGTTCTATAAGCCAGTGTACCAATTGATATGATAACGATCCATTATGGAAAACATGTGTTCACTTTATTGGTGCTATCACAGGGTACCAATGATATGATAACGATCCAAATTATTGGAAAACACATGCGTCACTATGATTGGTTGTCTATCGCCAGTGTTGCAGTGATTGATAACAGCCATTATGGAACACATGCGTTTCCATATATTGGTGTCTATCGCCAGTGTACCAGGGATATGATAACGATCCATTATGGGGAACACATGCGTCTACTATTATGGGTATCTATCAACAGTGTACCAGTGAGATGATAACGATGCTCCTTATTGACACATGCGTTCCACTATGGTATCTATCACCAAGTGTAACAGTGATATGATAACGATCCATTATTGGAAAAAACACAGCGTTCACATTTATTATTGTATCATCACCAGTGTACCAGTGATTATGATAACGATCCATTATTGGGAAACATGCGTTTTCCTATTATTGGTATCTAATCACCAGGTGTACCAGTGATTATGATAACGATCCATTATTGGAACAAATGCGTCATATTATGTGGTATTCGTATCGCCAGTATACCAGTGATATGATAACGATCATTATTGGAACACATGTCGTTCACTATTATTGGTGTCTACGCCAGGTACCAATGATATGATACCGAGCCATCTATTGCGAACAACATGTGGTGTGGCACTATTCATGGTGTCTATCACCAGTTTACCAGTGATATGATAACGATCATTATTGGAAAACAAATGCGTTCACTATTATGTGCTATTGACCAGTGTACCAGTGATACGAACGTATTCCATTATTGGAACATATGAGTTCACTATTATGGTGTCTTATTGCCAGTTTTATACCCCAGTTGTATGTGATATGATAACGATCCATTAGGAACACATTGCGTTCAATAGTATTGGGTATCTATCACCAGGTGTACCAGTGATATGATAACGTCCATTATTGGACACATGTGTTCACTATTATTGGTGTCTATCGCCATGTCCAAGGATATGATAAAGATCCATTATGGAAACCACATGTGTTCACTATTATTGGTTGTCTATCACCAGTGTACCACTGATATGATAACGACCATTATTGGAAAACACTGCGTTCCTATTATTGGTTTGTCTTCGCCAGTTGTTGCAGTGATATGATAACGATTCCATGCATGGAAACCACATGCGTTCACTTTTATTGTGTCATCGCAGTACTGTACCCGTGATATGATAACGATCCATTATGGCGAACACATGCGTTCACTATATTGGTACTATCCACAGTTGGTACCAGTGATATGATAACGATCCATTATTGGAACACAGCGTTCTAACTATTATTGGTATCTATACAGTTGTACCAGTGATATGATACGATTCCATTTATTGGGAAACACCATGCGTTCACTATATTGGTATACTATCACCAGTGTACCAGTTGATATGATAACGATCCATTATTGGAAACACAATGCGTTCACTATATTGGTATTCTATCACCAGTGTACCAGTGATATGATAACGACCATTATTGGAACACATGCGTTCACTATTATGGTATCTACGCCACCGGGTAACAGTGATATGAGTAACGATCCATTAGGAACACATGCGTTCACTATTATTGGTTGTATCGCGCCAGGTACCAGTGATTGATAACGATCCATTATTGGAACCCCACATGCGTTCACTATTATTGTTCTATCACCAGTGTACCAAGTATATGATAACGATCCATTATTTTTTAGGAACAATGCGTTTTACACTTATTGGTACTACTATCACCAGTGTACCAGTGATATGATAACGATCATTATTGGAAACATGCGTTAACTGTATTGGTTCGGCTTATTCACCAGGTACCAATGATATGATGAACGATCCTATTGGACACATGCGTTCACTATTATTGGTGTCTATCCCCACCAGTGTACCAATGATATGGCAGGGAGAGCACATTGGAAATTTACTCTCCATACAGGGAGGGTATGTGCTTGTGTAAGGGTTAACACCGTCTTCGTGGTGAAATATCCCGCTCGGTACCATGTAATGTATGCACATGACATAACAAATCACAGGAATTGATGTACCTTGTGCCTATACGCACCTGTGTGAACCTGTGTGTGGCTAATACCTCACACTGAGAGGAGGCCGGAAACCACTGAGTGGACATATACATCTGGCTCGAACTCAGCGCAGTTTGACCAACTTAGAATGAGCTAATGTTCCCCAGTCAAACAGGCTGACCAAACCAATCGGATTACGGTGGAGTACCCATGCCACTGTCGGAAATTACTGATGATCGGATGACACCATGCACACCACGACATATGTACTGCTTCTTCGTTGACACCAGCCACACTGCGTAAAACTGATGATCTGGATTAATATGGACAGACCAATGTTAATTACTAGGATATCCCCCACCTGAGCCCCCCCTCCCCCCCCAAACGCCCTTGTCATACGTACACATGGACACACCACCAAACTCCCCACTGTCCGGTATTACTGATCTATCGGGTATATGTACACCATGGACACACACTCTTCGGACATATGCCCATCCCCTGTCGGTAATTACTGAGATATCGGTATAGTACACCATGGCACACACACTGTCATAATTATGATGTATCGGTATATGTAACACCATGGCACACACTGTCAGTAAACTGATGATATGGTATAGTACACCATGACACACACTGTCGTAATATTACTGAGAATCGGTATATGTACACCATGGCACACACTGTCAGGTAATTACTGATTGTATCGGTAATGTAACACCATGGCACACTACGTCAGTAATTACTGATTGATCGGTAATATGTACACCATGGCCACACGTCGTAATTACTGATGATACGGTATATGTACACCATAGCACACACTGTCAGTAATTAATGATGATATAGGTATATGTACACCATGGCCCACACTGTCGTAATACTGATGATATCGGTATTATATGTACACCATGGCACACACACTGTCAGTAATTACTGATGATATCGGTTATATGTAACCATGGCACACACTGTCCGTAATTACTGATGGTATATCGGTTATATGTACACCATGACAAACACTGTCGTATTTACTGATGATATCGGTATATGGACCACCAGGCACCCACTGTCAGTTAATTACTGATGTAAAGTATAATGTACACCATGGCACACACTGTCAGTAATTACTGATGATATCGGGATATGCTACACCATGGCACACCACTGTCAGTAATATCGATGATACGTAATGTACACCAGGCACACACGGTCAGTAATTACTGATGATAACGGGATATGTAACCATGACACACACGTCAGTAATTACTGATGATATCGGTTAGATGTACAACATGGCATCAACACTGTCGTAATTACTGTGATGATATCGGTATATGTACACCATGGCCAACCACTGTCCGTAATTTACTGATGATATCGGTATATGTACACCATGGCACCACTGTACAGTTACTACTGATGATATCGGTATATGTATCACCATGGCCACCCACACACTGTCAGTAATTACGACTGATATCGGTATATGTACACCATGGCACACACTGTCAGTAATTACTGATGATACGGTATATGTACACCAGTCACACCACTGTCACGTAATTATCTGATATAGACGGCTATATGTAACACATGGCACCACTGTCAGTAATTACTGATGATATCGGTATATGTACACCATGGCACACACTGTCAGTAATTACTGATGATATCGGTATATGTACACCATGGCACACACTGTCGGTAATACTGAGATCGGCTAAGGTACACCCATGGCACACACTGTCGTAATTACTGATGATATCGGTTATTGTACCCCATGGCACACACTGTCAGTAATTTATGATGTATCGGTATATGTACAACATGCACACACTGTCAGTAATACTGATGATAACGGTAGTATGTACACCATGACACACACTTGTCGTAATTACTGATGGAACGGTATATGTCCACATGGCACACACTGTGTCAGTAATTACTGATGGTAATCGGTTATCATGCACACCATGGCGAACACACTGTCGTAATTACTGATGGTATCGGTTATTGTACACCATGGCACACACTGTCAGTAATTACTGATTATATCGGTTTATGTACACCATGGCACACACTGTCAGTAATTACTGATGGTATTGGTATATGTACACCATGGCACACACTGTCGGTAATTATGAGGTATATCGGTATTATGACACCATGGCCCACACTTGTCAGTTAATTACTGATGAATCGTGTATATGTACACCCATGGCACACAATGTCAGTAATTAAACTGGATGGTATCGGGGTTGTTGGTATATGACACCATGGCCACATGTCAGTATTTCTGATGA
>CM033476.1:107169786-107394059 GCA_019447015.1 Hymenochirus boettgeri | reverse complement strand
GGATAGCACCAATACTAGTGAAGCTGTGTTCCCTTAATGGGATGTTATCATATCACTGGACAACATGGCGGATAGACACCAATAATAGTGAACGCATGTGTCCAATAAGGTATCGTTATCATATCATTGGTACCTGGTGCAATAGAGTCACCAATAATGGTGATAACACATGTGTTCCAATAATGATCGTTATCATACATGTACCATGGCGATAGACACCAATAAGAGAACACATGTGTTCCCATAATGGATCGTTATCATATACTGGTACACTGGTGATAGAACCAATAATAGTGAACATGGGTTCCAATAATGGATCGTTATCATATCATTGGTATACTGGCGCATAGACACCAATAATAGTGAACCAATGTGTTCCCCATAATGGATCGTTATCTATCATGGTACCTGGCATAGAACCCATATAGTGAAGCATGTGTTCCAATAATGGATCGTTATCATATCATGGTTACACTGGAATAGAATACCAATAATAGTGAACAGCATGTGTTCCAATAATGGATCGTTATCATATCACTGGTACACTGGCGATAACCCAATAATAGTGAACACGCATGTGTTCCCTAATGGATAGTTATCATATCACTGGTAACTGGATAGACACCAATAATAGTTGAACCATGTGTTCCAATAATGGATTTATCCTAATCATGGTACACTGGGATAGACACCAATATAGTGAACGAATGTTTCAATAATGGATCGTTATCATATCACTGGTGTACACTGGGATAGACACCAATAATAGTGAACGCATTGTTCCTAATGAGATCGTTATCGTATCATGGTACACTGGTGATAGAACCAATAATCAGTGAACAATGGTTCCAAATAATGGATCGTATCATCATGGTACATGGCGATATAACAACCAATAATAGTGAATGCATGTTTTCCAATAATTGATCTTATCATATCACTGTACCTGGCAATAGACACCAATAATAGTTAACTCATATGTTCCAATAATGGATCGTATCGTATCCCGGGTACACTGGCAATAGACAACCAATCCATAGTGAATCATGTGTTCCAATAATGGATGCGTTATCATATCACTGTGTACCTGGTGATGACCAGATAGTGTCATATCACTGGTACACTGGTGATAGACACCAATAATAGTGAACACACGTGTTCCAATAATGGATTGGAACGCATCGCAAATAGTGGAACCGACCCTAGTGAACCACACTGGTAAACTGGGAACACAACCAGATCACAAATAAGGGCACAACCACAAGATGGACTCATAGTGAACAGAATCCTTTTCATGGGAATGTTCACTACTGATATTGTGATATTAAATTGCAGGTAGCGGACTGGACGGGTTTGTTTATCTGGTAAATGGGAGTACGATGCCATTTCTCTGTGTGGATCACTGGACTTTTGCTCTTCATATTTGTGGCCTGACCGAGTCATCTGGCGCTGGGTTAAGGGGCAGCAGGAACCAAACCTGGGAAGTTTAGACGTTAGAGACCCAAGCGAATGGGACCAGTGTCAGAGTCAATGTGTCTGGTATTGGATAAACAGTAAGATCTTTTATCTGTGTATAGACAAAGTGTCAGTTCTTCTGACAAGGCGCAGGGATTGCAGTGTCCTGTGTGGACTATGGAAAGTCTACAGAAAGCCAAACGCACCGTAAACCACACCAGGAACTTTCACTGAATAAAGACGTCTCCAATGGGATCATCTTCAATATTAATAACAAATGACCTGCCCATCCTCCAACCCTTCCACACTATATCCAGGTTACAAAGTGGAATCCCATTGTTCTCTGTCCTGATTATTAACTACAGGGAAGGGAAGTTTACATGAGGCAACAGGCAGATCGCAGGGAGATGTGGGGGTACAGGAGGGGACGATCGGGGGTCCTGTAGCCCCCCGCCAGTGCTCAAAGTAAGGAAGGAAGAGGTTAGACTGATCCCCACAAGGTGAAGCTGCCAGACTGTTTAGCTTTCCCTTGTCAGCATGTTCTATTACCAGCACAAAAGCACAAGGAAGTTTCCAACTGACCTGAATTCTGATCCTTGGTTCTTTCTCTTTCCCTGATTTCTCCGGCTCCCAAATCGCTGATTCCTTGATTCCTGATTTTATTTTCCCCCTTTAGTTTTGTTTAACAATCCGGGATCTTGTAAAGTTTCTCCAGTGATTTTACATCCCCCTTCCGCCTGGAGACCATGAGGGGGAGGGGGGCTATGGGTGGGAGAAGGGGGAGAGCGCTGACATCTGCATTTAAAGGTGAACTAACCTCCCAGCTGGTCACAATGCAAATGTCTGTAAAGAAACAAATAAAAAGGGTAAGAAGACAAAGTTACACCGAACTGTACACAGTGTGGGGGGAAGGGGTTTCCTTTGCACATCTCACATCCTGTTACAGTGACAGTCACATAGAACTGTATAGAACTTTACTAATGTTACACAGTGTGGGGGGAAGGGGTTTCCTTTGCACATCTCACATCCTGTTACAGTGACATAGAACTGTATAGAACTTTACTAATGTTACACAGTGTGGGGGAAGGGGTTTCCTTTGCACATCTCACATCCTGTTACAGTGACATAGAACTGTATAGAACTTTACTAATGTTACACAGTGTGGGGGGAAGGGGTTTCCTTTGCACATCTCACATCCTGTTACAGTGACATAGAACTGTATAGAACTTTACTAATGTTACACAGTGTGGGGGAAGGGGCCAATCTCTGACTCCAACAATAAACTCTCAATGGAATCAGTTCCTAGTGTAAAGGTTCCTATACGCTACGTAACACATTAGACAGATGTCCAATCTCTCATAAGATAAATGTCCAATCTATCTAGAACCGCCTAGCCCGTTATTTCATACAATCAATTTGAGATCACACAATAAATGGGTTAGATAGGAACTGCTTCTAAAATGTGGTCTTTAGACATTAGATAGATCTCTCAAAACTACCCAATATCTGCCTAGTGTATGGCCAGTTTAAGACACCTGGATTTTCCTGAGTTCAGTATAGTGTGTGTGCGCCACCTAGTGCCCATGTGAGAAGGGTACAGCAAACAGAAACATAATTATCTCCGATAGGAGAAATCCTGTTTCTAAAAACATGGGGCCCCATCTAGTAACACAGGGGTTCATACATGTTGTTAGAATTGGTAGAAATGATCATGTCACCTGTACTGACATCTAGTGGTGGAGAATTATAATGCACAGAATCACTAGATAGGAGAATGCTACTCCTGGATGGTGCAAGTGTCCCCATGGCGTTAACTAAAGCACCCAGACCAGTGCCTATTGGTTAAAACTGCACAGGAACTTTATATGACAAACCAGAGTTTATATCATTATAACCTACCCCTGTAGTGGATTTCTATGGGAGGAACTGTACGATTATAGCCTTATAACCTACCCCTGTAGTGGATTTCTATGGGAGGAACTGTACGATTATAGCCTTCTAATCAATCCCTGTAGTGGATTTCTATGGGAGGAACTGTAAGATTATAGCCTTATAACCTACCCCTGTAGTGGATTTCTATGGGAGGAACTGTAAGATTATAGCCTTATAATCTACCCCTGTAGTGGATTTCTATGGGAGGAACTGTAAGATTATAGCCTTATAATCTTACAGTTCCAGGAGGAGAAGGAAACCAGAAGCCACAAAGGGGTAGGTTATAATAAATAATGCACCCAGATCTGTAAATTAAAGGGATATTAGAAGTCACCTTGGAGTTCCGTGCCCTGTATAAAAGGTACTCGGCCTGCGTCCTCGTTCTTTTATATGGTCACGGAACTCCTCTGTGACTTCTAATATCCTTATAATTTACAGTTGGGGTGCATTATCCACTATATAATGTCTCCGTACACACATTAAGATGTTCGTAAAGGGAATCACACTTGTGTACGATTCTCCGCCAGGACGGATAAACTGATTCTTGCCTGGAATACGCGGTCAGCGGTCGCGGGTTACGGGAAATTTACCAAGTGTACAGTGCTTCAAGGCTCAGCCACACTGCCGTGTTTTCTCATGCACTAACGATCGCGATTCTGATCTGTTAGCGTGTGAGATTCATAGTGCATGTCAATGCCCTGCATGTGATCACTATTTTTTTGCGGATCGCATGTGCTCCGATTGCAGACTATTGCATGGATCGCAGCACTAATGGGTGGATACGGCCCGATGCGCAGGTGTTGCTGTCCGACATAGTGTGTCCACATCAGACCATTTAAACACAGGTTTCGATCACATGTTATAAAGCGCACACTAGTGTCAACTAATCGGCCATACTAGGAACCCTGCAATCCTGTGATTAGAGTCCGTGTGATCACCATTTGTTATTCGCATTCAAGCGGCCACCATCAAAGAGTGTGCGCGCTTCCTTCCACAATGTGCATGCTTAGTGTGACCTCGTCCTTAGAGAGAATTATCTAGAACCCTGAATCCAGTTACCCAGCATGCACTCTCACCCTACAGCCCTGAATCCAGTTACCCAGCATGCACTCTCAACCTACAGCCCTGAATCCAGTTACCCAGCATGCACTCTCACCCCACAGCCCTGAATCCAGTTACCCAGCATGCACTCTCAACCTACAGCCCTGAATCCAGTTACCCAGCATGCACTCTCACCCCACAGCCCTGAATCCAGTTACCCAGCATGCACTCTCAACCTACCAGCCTGAATCCAGTTACCCAAGCATGCACTCTCAAAACCACAGCACTGAAACCAGATTACCCACAGATCAATCTCCCCACAGCACTGAATCAGTTACCAGCATGCCACTATACCCCACAGCCTGAATCAAGTACCCACGAATGCCACTCTCACCCCACAGCCCTGAAGCAGTTAACAGAAGGCACTCTCACCACACAGCCCTGAATCCAGTACCCCAGCAGCCACTCTCACCCAACAGCCCTGAATCCAGTTAACAGCACTGCACTCTCACCCCAAAGCCCCTGAAGTACAGTTACCAAGCATGCATCCACCCACAGCCCTGAACCAGTGACCAGGCATGCACTCTCACCCACGACCTGAAATCCGTTACCAGAGGCACTTCACCCAAAGCCATGATCAGTTTTTCAGTTTCCTAAAACTATTCCAATACTGCTGTTGTGAAGGTTCTCATTAGCCAGGTCATGATATCTGTACTATCATGCTCCATCGGTCACGGTTACTTAAATCTCTAGTCACGACCTTATATTCATCCACAAGGTCACGGATTCTGCAAATAACTTCACAGGTTTATATAGAATTCATCCAGCCGGACGGTATATCGGTAATATTCATCATCCAGGTCATTGGATATCTGTCAATGTCATCATCCAGGTCACGGTATTACTGTATATAATCCATACGGTCCAACGGTCAACTTGAATATTCATTCATCCAGGTCATGGTCTATCGTAATAGTTTCATACATCCAGGTCACGGTTATATCTTGTAATATTCATTCATCCCAGGTCTAGGGATATCTGAATATCCATCCAGGTCACGTTATTAGATCTGTAAATTTCATCCATCCAGGGTCACGGATATCTGTAATATCATTCATCCAGGTCTGGAATGGAAATATCATTTCGTCGAATCAATATTCATCCATCCGGTAACTATAGTAATAGTCATCATAGTCGTTTATAAATCTCATCCAAGGTCACGGATATTGTAATATCATTCCTAATATCTGTAATATCTCATCAGGCTGGATTGTATTTCATGCCAGGTCACTGGTTATCTGTAATATCATTCATCCAGGTCATCGGTTATTACTGTTCATATTCATCACCAGGTCACGGTTATCTGTAAAAAGTCATTCATCCAGTCACGGTATACTGTAATATTCATCTGCTCAGGTCACGGGTATATCTGTAATATCATTCATCAAGTCACGTACTATCGATATTCATCCACTCCAGGTCACGGTATATTCTGTATATTCATCCATCCAGTTCACGGTATATTGGGAATTATCGACCAGGTCACTGGTATATCTGTAATATCCTCACCAGTTCATCGGGTATATCTGTAAATATTCATCAGGTCCGGTATATCTGTAATAATCATCCAGGGAACTCTGGGTACCACTCATGTATTATAAGGGATAATGTATCCCCTTACTGTAAATTATAAGGATATTAGAAGTCACTGAGGAGTTCTGTGTCTATATAAAGGTTCAAGGACTCAGGCTGAGTATAAATACAGTTTGTTTCTATTAGAAGGTAGGATATACTGTATACTATTGTTACTATTTCACTATATTGCAGACTCATGCTCTGTGTTGAGTAACAGTTGGATTTTCTCCTGATCCACTTCACATCCTGCTGGGGTGGAAGGAAGAATTTCACATTTAAAAACATAAATGAATTTCTAATGACAAACATCTGGAAATGTAACAAGACACGGGGGAAAGTTCAGATGCACAGGGAATCTGCCACATGTGAGATGTGTAAAGGAAAAATAGATTTTCAAGTGCGTGAGAGTAAACAGACGGATCTCACTCTGTGCTGTGTCTGTGGGTCGGATCCATTAATAAATGATGCAAGAGCCATAAAAAAACAGATTATTTATATAAAAAGATCTTACAGATAACAGGAGGAAACAACAATAATATCTGTAAATTTATACAGAGAGACACACCGAGAGGTCAGATACCCCTTATCCAGTGTAACATTGGGGATTAAATACCAGGAGACAAACCTTCCAGTGTAATATTGGGGATTAAATACCAGGAGACAAACCTCCCAGTGTAACATTGGGTATTAAATACCAGGAGACAAACCTCCCAGTGTAACATTGGGGATTAAATACCAGGAGACAAACCTTCCAGTGTAATATTGGGGATTAAATACCAGGAGACAAACCTTCCAGTGTAATATTGGGGATTAAATACCAGGAGACAAACCTCCCAGTGTAATATTGGGTATTAAATACCAGGAGACAAACCTCCCACTGTAATATTGGGGTATAAATACCAGGAGGACAAAAACTTCCAGTGTAATATTGGTGGATTAAAATACCAGGGAGACAAACCTCAAGTGTAAGATTGGGGATTAAATACAGGAGACAAACCCCAGGTTAATATTGGGTTAAATACCAGGAGACAAACCTCCCAGTGTAATATTGGGGATTAAACTCAGGAGACAAACCTTCCAGTGTAATATTGGGGATTAAATACCAGGAGACAAACCTCCAGTGTAATATTGGGATTAAATACAGGAGACAAACCTCCCAATGTAATATTGGGTGATTAAATACCAGGAGACAAACCTCCCAGTGTAAATTGGGTATTAAATACCAGGAGACAAAACTCCCAGTTTGGAATATTGGGTGGGATTAAATACCAGGAGAACAAACGTGCACGGTAAGCTTGGGGATTAAATACCAGGAGACAAACCTGCAGGAAGGAACGTCCGACGGGTGAGGGTTTTCTTTCTTTAAGAGATTTTTTTCTTTCGTATTTGTTTTTTTTTTTTTCATTGTTTTTTTTCTTTTTTTTTTTTTTTTTGTTTTTTTTTTTTTGTTTTTTTGTTTAGTTTTTTTTTTTCTTTTTTTTTTTTTTTTCTTTTCTGTTTTTTAATTTCAAGAGGTTTTTCTTCTTTTTTTCATTCAAGAGTTCCTTTTCATGTTTTTTAATTTTTTTTTTTTCATTCAAGAGAGGGTGTTTTTGTCATGATCAACGTTTTTTCTTCAAGAGAGGTCGTAGGAGGCATTATGTAAAATAAAGAAACCAAGCCTAAATAGAGGTGGGGGGGTTCGACACCAAATGTCTGCCATGTACAATGCTGTTTTAACACCTACTCGGCGTTCCTATAACACCTCTAGCCACTATCTAATCACACCCTTAACACCTGGCTGTGATATGCTAATTGGATTTTCCAGGTACATAATTGCCACAGATTTTGTACAAGTCCCATTCTGAATTGAGAAAGCCAGTCGGATGACTAGCGAAACGTCTTCAAGAACTACATTTCAATCCAGTTGATCTAATTGAATACAAACAGATATTCCAATACTTAGTATATCAACCTGATATATATCTACTAGTAATAGCTACTTTATCAGTATTAATTAATGTGGGGAGCAGTCCTATTGCTTGCTTTTTGCACTGAGAGGGAACGTTTTTGTTTATATTCTAAACACATATAAGGATACAATACCTTCATCTACCGCTTTTAGAGCAATTAAAGCAATACATACCAATTGGGATCTGAAACATTTCCTCTTTCAAACCACTAGAGGTCACTGTTGTCCCTTCAACAAACAAGTTCCAACATTTTCTCAGTTTAAAGGAATTTGGGGGTTCATTCTTTGCCAATTCTTACTGGTGAAGAAACGAAGGGCAGCCCGTGTTTTCATTATACTCCACTCCTAGAAATGTGCTCTCATGTAGAATAATTATCCCCTTGTACTTTACTGCATATATGGAAGCAATGTGGCAGCATCCATTCAGACAAGAAGGAATGCTCCATAGTCATGTGACATTTACTATAAATCCCAGGAGCCCTTAAAGCTAGGGTACACACGATACAATAATTCGGCCCGACCAATCGCTGACCATTCGTTCCAAATCGGACAAACAACGCTCGGACAGGTCGGAAAAGTAACTGTTGGACGCTGCTAGTTTTGCCACGACCGACAGTCTTCCTCCTAGCCGAATGGTCGAAAGCCTCAAATGGTCGGTCAGAATTGATAGTGTTGTACCTAGCTTTATTCCTTCCTTATTCTTCCAATTCCTGAATCCTGCAGGTAATTTAAAGGTGACATCACCTTCTGTTTCCTAATGGATATTATTTCCTGGGCATGTTCGCGTATTCGCACCAAGTATAATGATACCATTACACACAAACAGCTACCTGCATATGCAGGAAGCTGCGGCCAAACAGTTATGGCAACTTCTCTACAAAGCCTGACAATCTTAAAGACCAGACACGCTTTAATACTACCCTGCGGGAATTATGCGATTATGGTCTCTGTGTAATGAAATAGCATCACATCATTTAATTTTAATGGGGGAGAATGTGAAAACTCACAGTAATTATTTCCAATGATATTATAACCAAAATATTACATCACTGAGTTCCCTATAAAAAGCAACACGGCCGGGTATCAATCCACAAAAATTGGTGATTGCAAATATAGGTTGTAGCACAGCATAGTATACAGGGAACTCTGGGTACCACCATGTATTATAAGGATAATGTACCCTACTGTAAATTATAGGATATGAAGTCACTGAGGTGTTCTGTGTCTATATAAAGGTACAGGATACAGACGAGTTATACAGGGAACTCTGGGTACCACTCATGTATTATAAGGATAATGTATCCCCTACTGTAATTATAAGTATATTAGAAGTCCACTGAGGAGGTTCTGTGTCTATATAAAGGTACCAGGACACAGACTGAGGTATACAGGGAACTCTGGGTACCATCATGTATTATAAGGATAATGTATCCCCTACTGTAAATTATAAGGATATTAGAAGTCACTGAGGAGTTCTGTGTCTATATACAGGACAAGGACACAGACTGAGTTATACAGGGAACTCTGGGTACCACTCATGTATTATAAGATAATGTATCCCTACTGTAATTATAAGGATATTAGAAGTCACTGAGGGGTTCTGTGTCTAATATAAAGGTACAAGGACACAGACTGATTATACAGGGAACTCTGGGTACCACTCATGTATTATAGAGATAATGTATCCCTACTGTAAATTATAAGGAATTAGAAGTCACTGAGGGGTCTGTCATATATAAAGGTACAAGGACACAGACTGAATTATACAGGGAACTCTGGGTACCACTCCAGTGATTAACAGGATAATGTATCCCCTAACTGTAAATTATAAGGATATTAGAAGTCACTGAGGAGGTTCTGTATCCATATAAAGGTACAAGGACACAGACTGAGTTATACAGGGAACTCTGGGTACCACTCATGTATTATAAGGGATAATGTATCCCCTACTGTAAATTATAAGGATATTAGAAGTCACTGAGAGTTCTGTATCACCATAAAGGTACAAGGACACAGACTGAGTTATACAGGGAAACTTGGGTACCACTCATGTTTATAGGGATAATGTATCCCCTACTGTAAATTATAAGGATATTAGAAGTACATGAGGGGTCTGTATCATATAAGGTACACAGGACACAGACTGAGTTATACAGGGAACTCGGGTACCACTCATGTATTATAAGGGATAATGTATCCCTACTGTAAATTATAAGGATATTAGAAGTCACTGAGGAGTTCTGTAGTCTATATAAAGGTACAAGGACACAGACTGAGTTATACAGGGAATCTGGGTACCACTCATGTATTATAAGCGATAATGTACCCCAACTGTAAATTATAAGGGATATTAGAAGTCACTGAGGAGTTTGTGTCTATAAAGGTACAAAGGACACAGACTGGGTTATACAGGGAACTGGGTACCACTCATGTATTATAAGGAGTAATGTATCCCCTACTGTAAATTATAAGGATATTGAAGTCACTGAGGAGTTTCTGTATCCATATAAAGGTACAAGGACACAGACTGAGTTATACAGGGAACTCTGGGTACCCACTCATGTATTAAGCGATAATGTACCCCCAACTGTAAATTATAGGATATTAGAAGTCACTGAGGAGTTCTGTGTCTATATAAAGGTACAAGGACACATACTGAGTTATACAGGGAAACTCTGGGTACACTCATGTATTATAAGGGATAATGTATCCCCTACTGTAAATTATAAGGATATTAGAAGTCACTGAGGAGTTCTGTGTCTATATAAGGTACAAGGACAACAGACTGAGTTTATACAGGGAACTCTGGGTACCACTATGTATTATAGGGATAATGTATCCCTACTGTAAATTATAAGGATATTAGAAGTCACTGAGGAGTTCTGTGTCTATTATAAAGGTTCAAGGACTCAGGCTGAGTTATACAGGAAACTCTGGGTACCACTCATGTATTATAAGGATAATGTATACCCTACTGTAAAATTATAAGGATATTAGAAGTCACTGAGGAGTTCTGTGTCCATATAAAGGCAAAGGACCAGACTGAGTGATACAGGGAAACTCTGGGTACCACTCATGTATTATAAGGGATAATGTACCCCTCTGTTAAATTATAAGGATATTAGAAGTCACTGAGGAGTTCTGTGTCCTATATAAAGGACAAGGACACAGACGGGTTATACAGGAACTCTGGGTACCACTCATTTATATAAGGGATAAGTATCCCTACTGTAAATTATAGGATTATTAGAAGTCACTGAGGAGTTCTGTGTCCATATAAAGGTACAAGGACACAGACTGAGTTTATAAGGGAACTCTGGGTACCACTCATGTTATTATAGGGATAAGATCCCCTACTGTAAATATAAGGATATTAGAAGTCAACTGAGGAGTTCTGTGTCTATATAAAGGTACAAGGACACAGACTGAGTTTACAGGGAACTATGGGTACCACTATGTATTATAGGGATAATGTATCCCTACTGTAAAATATAAGTATTAGAAGTCACTGAGGAGTCTGTGTCTATATAAAGGACAAGGACACAGACTGAGTTATACGGGAACTCTGGGTACCCACCCATGTATTATAAGGGATAATGTATCCCCTACTGTAAATTATGAGGATATTAGAAGTCACTGGAGGAGTTCTGTGTCTATATAAAGGTACAAGGACACAGACTGAGTTATACAGGGAACTCTGGGTACCATCCATGCATTATAAGGGATAATGTATCCCTATGTAAATTATAAGGATATTAGAGCCACTGAGGAGTTCTGTGTCCATATAAAGGTACAAGGACACAGACTGATTATACAGGAAACTTGGGTTACCACTCATGTAATGGGATAATGTATCCCCTACGTAAATTATAAGGATATTAGAAGTCACTGAGAGTTCTGTGTCTATATAAAGGTACAAGGACACAGGCTGAGTTATACAGGAGGAACTCTGGGTACCACTCATGTATTATAAGGGATGGCGTATCCCCTACTGTAAATATAAGGTATTAGAAGTCACTGTTCTGTGTCTATACTAAAGGTTCAGGACTCAGGCTGAGGTATAAATACAGTTTATTTCTATTAGAAGGTAGGAATAGTATACTATTGTACTATTTCACTATTTGCGAATCCTGCCTGTGTGTGAGTAACAGTTTGATTTTCTCCTGATTCACTTCACATCCTGCTGGGGGTGGAAGGAGAATTCACATTTAAAAAACATAAAATGATTCTAATGACAAACATTGGAAAGTAACAAGACACGGGGAAAGTTCAGATGCACAGGGATCTGCCACATGTGAGATATGTGTAAAGGAGAAAAAGATTTCAATGGCGTGAGGTAAAACAGACGGATCTCACTCGTTGCTGTGTCTGTGGGTCGGATCCATTAATAATGATGCAAGACCATAAAAAGCAGATTATTTAATAAAAAGATTTACAGATAACGGAGGAAACAACAATAATATCTGTAAATCTTATTACAGAGAACACAGCGAGGGAGGTCAGATACCCCTTATCCGTGTAATATTGGGGATTAAATACCAGGAGACAAAACCTCCCACTGTATATGGGGATTAAATACAGGAGACAAACTCCAGTGTAATATGGGGATTAAATACCAGGAGACAAACCTTCCAGTGTAATTGGGGATAAATACCAGGGACAACCTTCAGTGTAATGGGGATTAAATACCAGGAGACAAACTCTCCATGTAATATTGGGGATTAAATACCAGGAGGAGACAAACATCCCACGTAATATGGGGATTAAATACAGGAGACAAACTCCCAGTTAATATTGGGGATTAAATACCAGGAGACAACCTTTTCAGTGTAAAGATTGGAGTAATACCAGGAGACAAAACCTTCCAGTGTTATATTGGGGATTAAATACCAGGAGACAAAACTCCCAGTGTACATTGGGGATTAAATACCAGGAGACAAACCTTCCAGTGTAATATTGGGGATTAAATAACAAGGGAGACAAACCTCCCAGTGTAATATTGGGGATAAATACCAGGAGACAAACCTTCCAGTGTAATATTGGGGATTAAATACCAGGAGACAACCCTCCAGTGTAATATTGGGGATTAAATACCAGGAGACAAACCTCCCAGTGTAACATTGGGGATTAAATACAGGAGACAAACCTTCCAGTGTAATATTGGGGATTTAATACCAGGAGACAAACAATTCCCGTGTAATATTGGGATTAATACCAGGAGACAAACCTCCAGTGTAATATTGGGTATAAATACCAGGAGACAAACCTCCCACTGTAATATTGGGTATAAATACCAGGAGACAAACCTCCCAGTGTAATATTGGGTAGTAATACAGGATAGACAAACCTCCCACTGTAATATTGGGGATTAAATACCAGGAGACAAACCTCAGTGTAACATTGGGTATTAAATACCAGGAGACAAACCTCCCACTGTAATATTGGGATTAAATACCAGAGACAAACCTTGCAGTGTAATATTGGGGATTAAATACCAGGAGACAAACCTCGCAGTGTAATATTGGGTATTAAATACCAGGAGACAAACCTCCCAGTGTAATATTGGGGATTAAAAATACCAGGAGACAAACCTCGCAGTGTAATATTGGGGATTAGATATCAGGAGACAAACCTCCCAGTGTAATATTGGGGATTAAATACCAGGAGACAAACCTCCCACTGTAATATGGGGATTTTAAATACCAGGGGAAAAACCTCGCAGTGTAGTAATATTGGGGATTAGATATCAGGAGACAAACACCTCCCAGTGTAATATGGGGATTAAATACCAGGAGACAACCTCCCAGTTGTAATATTGGGGATTAAAATACCAGGAGACAAACCTCCCAGTGTAATATTGGGGATTAAATACCAGGAGACAAACCTCCCAGTGTAATATTGGGGATTAAATACCAGGAGACAAACCTCCCAGTGTAATATTGGGGATTAAATACCAGGAGACAAACCTCCCAGTGTAACATTGGGTATTAAATACAGGAGACAAACCTCGCAGTGTAATATTGGGGATTAAATACCAGGAGACAAACTCCCAGTGTAACAGGTTTGAGGTATTAAATACCAGGAGACAAACACTCCCACTGTAATATTGGGAGTTAAATACCAGGAGACAAACTCCCACTGTATATGGGTATAATACCAGGAGGACAAACCTCCCACATGTATATTGGGATATAAATCCCAGGGAGGACAACCTCGCAGTGTAATATTGGGGATTAGATATCAGGAGACAAACCTCCCAGTGTAATATTGGGGGGGGGGATTTTATAATACCAGGAGACAAACCTCCCAGGTGATATTGGGGATAAATACCAGGAGACAAACCTCCCAGTGTAATATTGGGATGAAATACAGGAGCGCAAACCTCCAGTGTGTATTTGGGTATTAAATACCAGGAGGACAAACTCCCAGTGTAACTTGGGATTAAATAACAGGAGACAACCTCCCAGTGTGTAAATTGGGATTAAATACCAGGAGACAAACCTCCGCAGTGTAATATTGGGGATTAATACCAGGAGACAAACCTCCCATGTAAACATTGGGTATTAAATCCCAGGAGACAAACTCCCACTGTAATATGGGGATTAAATACCGGAGCAAACCACCCACTGTGAATATTGGGATTAAATACCAGGAGACAAACCTCCCAGTGTAATATTGGGGATTAAATACCAGGAGACAAAACTCGCAGTGTAATATGGGGATTAATAAGGAGAACAAACCTCCCAGTGTAACATTGGGTGATTAAATAAGCAGGAGCCAAACCTCCCAGTGTAACATTGGGTATTAAATATACAGGAGACAAAACAGCCCGTGTAATTGGGGATTAAATTACCCGGAGACAAACCTCCCACGTGTAACAGTGGTATAAATACCAGGAGACAAACCTCCCACGTGTAATATTGGGTATTAAATACAGGAGACAAACCTCCCAGTGTAATATTGGGGATTAAAACCAGGAGAAAAACCTCCAGTGTAATATGGGGATAAATACCAGGAGACAAAACCTCCAGTGTAATATTGTGGATTAAATACCAGGAGACCAACCTCCAGGTAATATTGGTGGATTTAAATACCAGGAGCAAACCTCCCAGTGTAATATTGGGGATTAAATACCAGGAGACAAACCTCCAGTGTAACAATTGGGATAAATAACAGGAGACAAACCTTCCAGTGTGAATATTGGGGATAAATACAGGAGACAAACCTTCCAGTGTAATATTGGGGATTAAATACCAGGAGAAAACCTCCCTGTAACTGGAGTATAACTACCAGGAGACAAACTCCAGTGTAATATTGGGGATTAAATGACCAGGAGACCAAACCTCCAGTGTAATATTGGATGTAAATACCAGGAGACAAAACCTCCCCAGTTAACTTGGGTAAAAACTGACCAGGGGGACAAACACTCCCAGGTAATTTGGGATTGAATACCAGGAGACAAACCTTCCAGTGTTAATATTGGGATTAAATACAGGGAGATAAAACTCCCAGGTAACATTTGGGTATTAAACCTACCAGGAGACGCAAACCTCCCAGTGAATATTGGGGATTAAATACCAGGAGACATAACCTCCCAGTGGTAAGGTTTGGGATTAAAACCAGGAGACAAACCTCCCAGTTGTAATATTGGGATTTTAAATACCAGGAGACAAACCTCCCAGGTAAATTGGGGATAAATACCAGGAACAACACCGCCCAGTGTAATATGTGGGATAAATACAGGCAGACCAACCTCCACAGTGTAACATTGGGGATAAACCAGGAGACACACAACCTTCCAGTGTAATTGGGGATTAAATACCAGGAGACAAAACTTTCAAGTGTAATATTGGGGATTAAATACCAGGAGGACAAACCTCCCAGTGTAATATGCGGTATTAAATACAGGAGGAACAACCTCCCACTGTAATTATTGGGTATTAAATACAGGGACAAAACCTCCCAGTGTAATATGGGTATTAAATACAGGAGACAAAACCTCACTGTTAATAGTGGGGATTAAATACCAGGAGGCAAACCTCCCAGTTGTAAACATTGGTGTATATAATAACCAGGAGACAAACCTCCCTATGTAATATGGGGATTAAATACCAGGAGGACAAACCTTGCAGTGTAATATTGGGGATAAATACCAGGGAGACAAAACCTCGCAGTGAAATTGGGTATTAAATACCAGGGAACAAACTCCCAGTGTAATATTGGGATTAAAATACCAGGAGCACAAACCTCGCATGTGTATTGGGGATAGATATCAGGAGACAAACCTCCCAGTGTAATATTGCGGATTAAATACCGGGAGACAAACCTCCCAGCTGTAATATGGGGATTAAATACCAGGAGACAAACTCGCAGTGTAATATTGGGTGAATTAGATATCAGGAGACAAACCTCCAGTGTAAATATTGGGGATTAAATACAGGAGACAAACCCTCCCAGTGTAATTATTGGGGATTAAATACCAGAGACAAACCTCCCAGTGTAATATGGGGGATTAAATACCAGGAGACAAACCTCCCTGTAATGGTGAATACAGACACCAGGTAATATGGGGATTAAATCAGGAGACAAACCTCCCAGTGTAATTGGGTATGTAAATACAGAGACAAACCTCCAGGTAATATTGGGGATTAAATACCAGGAGACAAACCTCCCAGTGTAAACATTGGGTATTAAATTACCAGGAGACAAACCTCCCACGTAATATGGGGATTAAATACCAGGAGACAAACCTCCCACTAATATTGGGGATTAAATACCAGGAGACAAACCTCCCAGTTTAATATTGGGGATTAAATACCAGGAGACAAACCTCGCAAGTGTAATATGGGGATTAAATACCAGGAGACAAACCTCCCAGTGTAAACATGGGTATTAAATACAGGGAACAAACCTCCCAGTGTAACATTGGGTATTAAATACCAGGAGAAAACCTCCCAGTGAACATTGGGTATTAAATACCAGGAGACAAACCTCCCAGTGTAATATTGGGGATTAAATACCAGGAGACAAACCTCCAGTGTAAATTGGGATTATAAACTCCCAGGAGACAAACCTCCCGTGTAAATTGGGTTATTAAATACAGGAGACAAACCCTCCCAGTGTAATATTGGGGATTAAATACAGGAGACGACAAACCTCCCAGTGTAATATTGGGATTAAATACCAGGAGGAAAAAACCTCCAGTGCTAATATGGGATTAAATACCAGAGAGACAAACTCCCAGTGTAATATTGGGGATTAAAATACCAGGAGACAAACCTCCCAGTGTAATATTGGGGGGGAGCAGGGCAGTGTAATAATGGGGGGATTAAATACCAGGAGACAAACCTCCAGTGTAATGGGGTTAAATACCAGGAGACAAACCTCCCAGTGTAATATTGGGGATTAAATACCAGGAGACAAACCTCCCAGTGTAATATTGGGGATTAAATACCAGGAGACAAACCTCCCAGTGTAATATTGGGTATTAAATACCAGGAGACAAACCTCCCAGTGTAACATTGGGGGTTGGACGCCATCTCCACAGTTTTAGCTTTGGAATCTCGTGAGAAGGTTTTGTTTGCTTGGTGGTTTCATGGCTAAGATTATGCAACAGATGCGAATGTAGGCGGGCGGATAACCCTCAGTGTTTCCTTTGGAAATGTTTGGATTGAGGCCTCTTGTCACGTGTAAACAAATGAGGAAAGTTCTGGATAATCTATAAATCCTCAGCCCCTGGGTTGCAATCCTTTGGAATAATGTAGAAGTAGCACAATGAGGACAGTGATGTCATCGTGGATGGGGGGCAGTGATTGGTGGTCAGTATTATAGGAGATTGTAAAAGGGGTTAATCCATTTCTGAGCAGAAGGGAAAGAACCCAGCACCGAGGGCAATGCCCATAAAGTGCCCACTTACCGGATGAGGATGTGGTTTAATTTGGTTAAATATTTCCTACCCCCCTAACTGGCCCCAATCAGACCCTCATTGAAAGGTTGCGGAGCGGAAATCCTGTCCTGTCTTGCACCACACGGCCGCCTGACTAAACAGCCTGAAAGGAGGGAAAGTTTCCTATTGCACTAAGTAGTGATAAACACAATGAAATAAATAATTTATTCAGCCAAACACGTCCCGTTATTCCTACGGCTGGTTACACACGGCGAGATTAACTAACCAGCTCTTGGTCGGGACAAATGACTGTGGCCGTGAATGACAATTTGCGCAACCTATCATGCAGTCCCATTGATAACCGCACGACCATCCGTGATTTACCAAGGGGCCCAATCGCCCGTTTATTTGATCCAGTCGCGGCTGCCCTGCACTTACACTATTTTTGCTTTCTGGTCGGCCGGTCAGAAGTGGCGAATCTTTAGGTTTGTACCCACCGTAAGGCTGAGACCACACTGCAACACACAGGAATCACACACACGATAGCGAGCGTTATCGCATGAGATTGTGTGCGCGATTCTTGTGCGTTTTGCGCATGCAATTTTGCCGTTTTCCGTTATGGAAACGCATGCGTTAATGCACCAAAAATGGTGAACGCATGCATTACCAAAATGCGAACAGACACGGAATTGCATCGGAAATCCATTTTAGCGAATATCCCAGACGCAATCGCGAGCGCAAAACGCGTGAAAAACGCGCTAGTGTGGCCTAGCCCTAAGAGAAACATTAGGAGATTTCTAGTAGAATATCAAGATGAAGTTGAATTTGCTGTCTCAGTGCCAGTCGTAACCAGTGCCAGGATAGGTTTCACCGTGTGACTGGTACAGACGCTCATCGCCATAAAATAACAAGTAACAGACAGTAACTGTTCGTCAAACCATCAGTCTAGGCTGCACCTGGCAAGGAGCTTCATTGACTTCATAAAACGGCCGTGACCCGGTTATCTCACCTACATGAAATGACTGCACTACAGTCTGTACTGTCTATGTAAAATCCCCTACTGTAAATTGTAAGGATATTAGAAGTCACTGAGGAGTTCTGTGTCTATATAAAGGTACAAGGACACAGCTGAGGTATACAGGGAACCTGCTGCGGACCACTCATGTATTTAAGGGATATGTATCCCCTACTGTAATATAAGGACTATTAGAAGTCACCTGAGGAGTTCTGTGTCTATATAAAGGTACAAGGACACAGACTGAGTTATACAGGGAACTCTGGGTACCACTCATGTATTAGTGCAGGATAAGGGTTAGTCCCCTACTTTAATTATAAGGATATAGCGATTCACTGGAGGAGTTCTGTGTCATATAAAGGTACAAGGACCCAGGACTGAGTTATACAGGGAACTCGGGGTACCATCATGTATTATAAGGATAATGTATCCCCTACTGTAGTTTAAGGATATTATAAGTCACTGAGGAGTTCTGTGTCTATATAAAGGTAACAAGGACACAGACGAGTTATACAGGGAACTCTGGGTACCACTCATGTATTATAAGGATATGTATCCCTACTGTAATTATAGGATATTAGAAGTCACTGAGGAGTTCTGTGTCTATATAAAGGTACAAGGACACAGACTGAGTTACAGGGACTTGGGTACCACTCATTATTATAAGGATAATGTATTCCCTACTGTAAATTATAAGGATATTAGAAGTCACTGAGGAGTTCTGTGTCTATATAAAGGTACAAGGACACAGACTGAGTTATACAGGGAACTCTGGGTACCACTCATGTTTAAGGGATAATGTATCCCCTACTGTAAATTATAAGGATATTAGAAGTCACTGAGGAGTTCTGTGTCTATATAAAGGTACAAGGACACAGACTGAGTTATACAGTAACTCTGTACCCACTCATGTATTATAAGGATAATGTATCCCCTACTGTAAATTATAAGGATATTAGAAGTCACTGAGGAGTTCTGTGTCTATATAAAGGTACAAGGACACATACTTCTTATAAGGATATTATAAGTTCTGTTGAGGTTGCAGTTGGGAAATAGTTTATAATGCATTATGTGTTATTATATAACCATGTGTCACTATGGATCAGAGTAATTAGACGCCCAGGTAAATGGTGACCAACTGTCTAAATACAGAAACCAATCAGGTGGAGCCCCAGTTTATTCAGTCCATAGGAACAGTCAGTTCTGTAAGATGAACTGGAGATAAAGGAATTAGTGAAAGGGAACCGGTAACCCAATACAATCCTTCTCTCTGGGGTAGATCTGTTACCAGGCCAGGCATTGTGTTACTGCTGGGACTATTTCTAGGTACAGTACTGTTTTATAACAATCCTGTAATAACCTTATAATATCATGGTTCTCGTATTAAAGTCCTAAACATCCCTGGAACAATAAAGACAAGTCTGCACACTATGTAAATATAATGGGAAAAACAACAGACAGGGAGAGAGTCCAAGTTCAAGGGAAACTGGAAATCCTCGTTTATTTAGGCTGAGGCCGCACTATAGCGGATCCGAGTGTGCGTTGCTGTGCACTGCGATTGCACAGACAATGCGGATTTCACGAGCTCCGATTAACGGATGGCAGCGCAGCACACTTACGGTCATATTTATAATTATTCATATTCATTAATTGTACAGTTACGATGGGCGTTTGATAATATACGATCGTTCAGAGAATATCCTACAGTAGTAAACTCAATGGGTTTCTATGGGTGATCGTAAATCTAGGATCCGATCTCTATTGGACATTTACGGACGTAATAACGATCGTTAAAGGCACGGTATCGCTAGGGTCACGTGTTAAACTGCTTTGGGGTGGCCTAGCCTTTTAAGGGAATCTCCTCCACTTCTCATTATTTATTGCTTGGAAGAAAATGTAAACTATCCTTCTGCGTTATATTGTAATGACTTGGCCACTGGGTGGTGCTATTTCATTACAGATTATGGCTTAAGTTTCCCCTCCATAAAGGTGGGTACACACAGTCACGATCATTCTCCCTATATAAAGTATTGGACTGCCATACGATCGCAGCTGACTCCCTATACTTTAGTACAGAGGGCCGACTGCGACTGAGAGAAGGACGGTTTCCAATGCCGATGCCATCAGATGGGGTCAGCACTGAACAGTAAAATCTGTATGGCAGCTCCTACTTATACATCCTGTACCAGTCAAGTATAAGGAACATTTAATAAATATTAAATGGAGTAACTATCGCCCCTCCACCCCCCGGACGGTTCAGTTCCGGAAGTTCGAGTCCTGTATTTACTGCATATAAATAAGCTATTTCCCTCTCATTTACAGTCTTACAATGTTAAAAAGGTGACAAAATTTAACCCTTTAAGGAAAAAAATAGAAATAGAAATATACTAAGGGCGATGTAAGAATAGTTCTTAGCGTTAAAAATGGTGTTAATTTTGCCCCATCCAATCAGATGTTAGCTTTCAAATGGAACCGAACATCTGATTGGTTGGGGCAAAATTAGCCCCATTTTTTATGATAAGAACTTTCATTACATCGCCCTGGTAGATGTTTAATGTAAAATGTATCTGATTAGTTGGCTAACACCAGTCTGACGTAATTAAAGGCATACCGCGCCTCTCAGAGAATGAATGGAATCTAATCTAATAATAATGATAGATAGATATAGATAGAATAGATAATAATAATACTATACTGTAATATGGAACCCAGTTGCGTTTCTGGGAGAATGAATGGAATGTTATACAATAATAACAGCAATAAAATAATAATAATATTAATATCACCGTCGTGTGGGAATGAATGAAACAAACGTGACATTACCATTTGTGCCATGATATTTGAGTTAAAGGTTAATATCTGTGAAACTAGAGCATCAATTATAACCGGTGGCATTTGGATTCTAAGGGGTTAAAGTGCCATTTATTGAATCACTTCCCTCCAGCACTGTATTGTCTCCATGACACAGGTAAACACATTGGCCCTTTAACATGATCTTATTAGCAACTCCAAGTGTCAGTTCTGTTTACGGAGATCAGTGGCCCGTGGGGAATGTTTGCAGTGAATAGGGAATAAGGCGACATTTATGTTATAGAGAAGAATAGACGTGTTCACCCAATAATAGACGTATAGAATGATGATAGAATTAGCCGTGCTACGGTGCTTTCTGCACAAATATCAACTGTGGTGAAGTTCCTGGATGCCCAGTTCTAAACAGAACTTTATTACACTTCAAAATTGTAAGTTCTTGTTGCTAAAACCTCATTAAATCCAACCGCGGCCATTTAAACATTAGGAAAGTGAAATTAATTCTATAACGTCCCCCACGCGGTGTAAACATTCCCTATAATGGCTCTGTGCACAGACGCAGACAATATAATGCGCAGTGTGTGCGCTATGATAACTAGTGAGTGCGCTTAGCTCCCAGGGAACACTGCTCTATAGTATATTTAACTAACACAATCCATCAGGGTCCAATCATGTTTACATTGTGTATTTTCCCTTTAATCTTCTTCTGGGTTGACAATTCCATTCTCGCACATCGGCCATATCTGATACTGAGCGTAAAACACAGGATCACACATTAGAAATTGACTCGCTTGGCTAAATGTAACGTAATAAATGACATCACAGATCAGTGACGTGTTGACAGGACGCGGTGACCTTGGCAGGTGAACTAATTACAGTTTGTCTTTATGTAAATATTAAAACCTTTCCCGGATATGGATTCACCATTGACTGGGGGCCATGATCGTTCCATAGAATTCGCCATTAAAATGGCTCCAATGACGCGCAGCTCGGCCATAAAAACAATAGCTGACAATTAATTGGCCAGGGAACGTGCTCAGTACCGTGTCAGGGAATCAGGGAGCCATGATATCCTGTGTCACTAGACTGGGGATAATATACTGTATTCCTGGTACTGGAATGGGCCGAGCTAATGTCGGGGGAAGGATAGCTATACTATACAGTAAAACAGTGCCCCTAGTGGGCAGGTTACATAGCAGAATTGGATGAACACTTGATTGCTTACTTAACAATGACTTTCCAATGAAGAATGTGTCTAAACTCCTATAAAACATTATGAAATATAAAGAATTCCTAACCCAGTCAGTGCAATGTCATTACTAAATACACAGACCCACAAACAGATCTGCAGGGCCTGAACTAAACAGACCAGATCTGATGGTTTATTGCAACTGGAATGAATTTATTTCTCCCACTGATACCTTCATACAGACGTATCGGATCTCTCAGAACCTCGTAAATGTATCAGAGACTCAGGAAATACATCCTCCTCACTGACACAATGAATTAACCCTGTGTTTCAAAAACTACACAAAGCGATACACTCATACTGTACTGTCTAAGGGAAACACTATGGCAGCTCCCACCCATATGTATAAATATACAGAGAAGGAATGTTCTGTAATACAATAAGCTATACCCTCATACTGTACTGTTAAGGAAACAACTATGGCAGCTCCCACCCATAGTATAAATATACAGAGAAGGAATGTTCTGTACATACAATAAGCTATACCCTCATACTGTACTGTCTAAGGGAAACAATATGGCAGCTCCCACCCATATATAAATATACAGAGAAGGAATGTTCTGTACACACAATAAGCTATACCCTTCATACTGTACTGTCTAAGGAAACAATATGGCAGCTCCCACCATATGATAAATATACAGAGAAGGAATGTTCTGTACATACATAAGCTATACCCTATACTGTACTGTCTAAGGGAAACAAGTATGGCAGCGCTCCCACCCATATGTAAAAATATTACGAGAGGAATGTTCTGTACACACAATAAGCTATACCCTCACTGTACATGTCTAAGGAAACAATAGGGCAGCTCCACCCATATGTATTAAATATACAGAGAAGGAATGTTCTGTACACACAATAAGCTATACCCTCCTACTGTACTGTCTAAGGGAAAACAATATGGCAGCTCCCACCCATATGTATAATAGACAGAGAAGGAATGTTCTGTACACAATAAGCTATACCCTCTACTGTACTGTCTAAGGGAAACATCCATGGCAGCTCCCATATGTATAAATATACAGAAGGAATGTTCTGTACTACATAAGCTATACCCTCTACTGTACTGTCTAAGGGAAACTATCGGCAGCTCCCACCCATATGTATAAATATACAGAGAGGAATGTTCTGTACACACAATAAGCTATACCTCATACTTGTACTGTCTAAGGGAAACAATATGGCAGCTCCCCCCATATGTATAAATATAAATATACAGAGAAGGATGTTCTGTACACACATAAGCTATACCCTCATACTGTACTGTCTAAGGGAAAAACTATGGCAGCTCCCCCCATAGTGTATAATATAAATATACAGAGAAGGAATGTTCTGTACAACAATAAGCTATACCTCATACTGTACGTCAAGGGAAACAATCTGGCAGCTCCACCCATATGTATAATATAAATATACAGAGAAGGAATGTTCTGTACATACAATAACTATATACCTCATACTGTACTGTCTAAGGGAAACAATATGGCAGATCCCACCCATATGTATAAAATATACAGAGAAGGAATGTTCTGTACATACAATAATCTATACACCTCATACTGTCTGTCTAAGGGAAACAATATGGCACTCCTCACCTATGTATAAATATATTAGAGAAGGAATGTTCGTAACATACATAACTTATACCCTCATTTACTGTTACTGTCTAAGGGAAACAATATGGCAGCTCCCACCCATATGTATAAATATACAGAGAAGGAATGTTCTGTACACACAATAAGCTATACCCTCATACTGTAATGTTCTGTACACACAATAAGCTATACCCTCATACTGTACTGTCTAAGGGAAACACTATGGCAGCTCCCATCCATATGTATAAATATAAATATACAGAGAAGGAATGTTCTAGGGTTAACTTTGCAATATCTGAAACTACAATTGACATGTATTGGGGACAAGGAACCTGTCAGAAGAAAGAAGCCACCGGAACCCAATGAATAGAGAGGTGGGAGGGATCAGATTATTTATCAGTAATTTAGATGAATCTGTGGCAGCTCGGAAATTATCACTTACATTTATTTACTGTGAGTGGTCAATGTGACAGATGGACTGGACACACACGGTGTCGCTCCGCCAAGATGGCGAGATCCCAGGCAGGATCCGGCTACAGATTTGAACAGGCGCTTACGTGTGTGTCCAGGAAATGTTAGAAAACCTTTCCAAATGATAAACCTACTGTTTACACACATACAAATATATAGAAACATCCAACTAACACATGTGTTCTCCATCTACTAACTAAAGGCTAAAGGCAGATGGTACTTATATATAGATACTCACAGTCTGTCATTCATACGCTGGAAAGCACACCTAATGAGTACTAATTACCTCCAATACTATGTTACTATGTAACTGTTATACAGACATTATGGGTAGGGTATAAAGGTTGGCCTAGATGGACGTATGTCTTTATACAACCTCCAATACTATGTTACTATGTAACTGTTATACAGACATTATGGGTAGGGTATAAAGGTTGGACTAGATGGACGTATGTCTTTATACAACCCCCAATACTATGTTACTAGGTAACTGTTATACACACATTATGGGTAGGGTATAAAGGTTGGACTAGCTTCATCCACATTTACACCCCTGCATGTGACCTTATGTCACAGACCATGCGTCCCTATACCACAGACAATGAAATGTTATGTCACAGACCATGTGACCCTAAACCACAGACCATGTGACCTTATGCCCCAGACCATGTGACCTTATGCCCCAGACCATGTGACCAATCCAAAGAAAATGAATGTTCTGAAAATAAACACACGTTATGGTTTATTAATTGGAGACTTTTAAAGGAGAAGTAAAGTTAATATATAAATGACCCTGCATGAATTCTTTTCTAATGCTGTATCGCTCACTTTCCACTCTAGAGGTTTCTTTGACTCTCACAGAGCAGGTCACTGACCCAGATATAGAACTACACACACACACACACATATGTATATATATATATATATATATATATATATATATATACACAGTATATTAAACGGAGAGCACACCTGGCAGTAACCTAACACAGGTGGCGCTGGAGAAAATAAATATATTAACAATATAGCAATGGGAAACAGATCTCCATAGAATCCCACGTACCACACGAACTCTTGAGGCCACAGCCTAACCGATCCAATCCCACAGACCCCTCGCAATCTGTACAAATGACCAAGTGATCTCAGCAATACACAAAATACCCAACTTTATTATACACATAAATTACAGAAACACCAGGCGTCCCCGATAACCCAAAACCGCACTAAAAACCGTGTCCGAACCTCGCAAGTGAAAATGTAAAGGGAGAGTCCCCTGGGCAGCTCTGGGTAATTAGACACTTGGACCCCAATGGTACGATCGCCGGCTGGTGTATGGACCATCGTCTGACAATCGTACAATATCTTTTCTTATTGGGGCAGCTGGAAGAAAAGGATTTTTCGATTGACTGTGTATAGACAAGGATAACAATAGTCACTGGAATCTCGCTGTCGGATAATATAGGACCATTGTATTGACTCACTGCCTGGAAGGATTTGAAAGATACAAACAGAATATTTAGAGCTGAAGATATAACGCGATTCTCAAACACTGGGACCACCTGTCTGCAGCCCCCCGGCAATTGTTTAACTAGAACCCCCACCGCCTTACATTAAAGGAGAGCGAAGTCTAGTCATAGATTAGCCCTGGATTTCCTATGTAATGAGGGGGATAGAGGAGTGTGGACCCGGACCTGGTTTTGGGCTGAAACTGCTGGTTCTACTTTCAGATTAGCGACAGAATATTCACCCGGAACGTCAAATCATCGATATATATGTCCATATGTGTAAATATAAATATACAGAGAAGGAATGTTCTGTACATACAATAAGCTATACCCTCATACTGTACTGTCTAAGGGAAACAATATGGCAGCTCCCACCCATATGTATAAATATACTGAGAAGGAATGTTCTGTACACACAATAAGCTATACCCTCATACTGTACTGTCTAAGGGAAACAATATGGCAGCTCCCACCCATATTATAATATCAGAGAAGGAATGTTCTGTACAACACATAAGCTATACCCTCAATACTGTACTGTCTAGGGAAACAATATGGCAGCTCCCACCTATGTATATAATATCAGAGAAGAATGTTCGTATACACACAATAAGCTATACCCTCATACTGTACTTCTAAGGGAAACAATATGGCAGCTCCCACCCTTGTTATAAATATACGAGAAGAATGTTCTTACACACAATAAGCTAAACCCTCATACTGTACTGTCTAGGGAAACAATATGGCAGCTCCCCCCTATATATAAATAACAGAGAAGAATGGTCTGTCCACAACTCACATAACTGCATACCCTCAACTGTACTGGCTAAGGGAAACAATATGGACGCTCCCCCACCCATATGTGTACATAATAATACAGAGAAGTATTTCTGTACACACAATAAGCTATACCCTCATACTGTACTGTCTAAGGGAAACAATATGGCAGCTCCCACCCATATGTATAAATATACAGAGAAGGAATGTTCTGTACACACAATAAGCTATACCCTCCTACTGTACTGTCTAAGGGAAACAATATGGCAGCTCCCACCCATATGTATAAATATAAATATACAGAGAAGGTATGTTTTGTACACACAATAAGCTATTACCCTCATGCTGTACTGTCTAAGGGAAACAATATGGCAGCTCCTACCCATATGTATAAATATACAGTGAAGGAATGTTCTGTACACACAATAAACTATACCTTCATACTGTACAATATGGCAGCTCCCACCGATATGTATAAATGTAAATATACAGAGAAGGAATGTTCTGTATACACAATAAGCTATACCCTCATACGGTACTGTCTAAGGGAAACAATGTGGCAGCTCCCACCAATATGTATAAATATACAGAGAAGGAATCTTCTGTACACACAATAAGCTATACCTTTATACTGTACTGTCTAAGGGAAACCATATGGTTGCTCCCACCCATATGTATAAATATAAATATTGAGAGAAGGAATGTTCTGAACACACAATAAGCTATACACTTATACTGTACTGTCTAAGGGAAACAATATGGCAGCTCCCACCCATATGTATAAATATACAGAGAAGGAATGTTCTGTACACACAATACGCTATACCCTCATACTGTACTGTTTAAGGGAAACAATATGGCAGCTCCCACCCATATGTATAAATATAAATATAAAGAGAAGGAATGTTCTGTACACACAATAAGCTATACCCTCATACTGTACTGTCTAAGGGAAACAATATGGCAGCTCCCACCCATATGTATAAATATACAGAGAAGGAATGTTCTGTACACACAATAAGCTATACCCTCATACTGTACTGTCTAAGGGAAACAATATGGCAGCTCCCACCCATATGTATAAATATAGTAATAATACATATACAAGAAGGAATTTCTGTAACATACACTAAGCTATAACCCTCATACTGTCTGTCTAATGGAACATATGGCAGCTCCCCCCCTATGTATAATATACAGAAGAAGGAAGTTCTGTACCAGCAATACTATTACCCTCATACTGTTCTGTCTGGAAACCATATGGCAGCTTCCCCCCCATATGTATAAAATAACAGAGAAGGAATGTTCTGTACACACATAAGCTCTACCCTCATACTGTACTGTCTAAGGGAACAATATGGCAGCCCAGCCTATGTTATACATTATAAATATACGGAGAAGGATGTTCTGACACACAATAAGCTTAACTACCCTCATTAACTGTATGTCTAAGGGAAACATATGGCCAGCTCCCACCCCATATGTTTATAGAAAACAGAGAAGGAATGTTCTGTCAACATAATAGTCTATACCTCATACTGTCTCGTCTAAGGGAACAACTATGGCAAGCTCCCACCCATATGTGTAATATAAATATACAGAGAAGGAATGTATTCTGTACATACATAATCTCTACCCTCATACTGTACTGTCTAAGGCTAGGAGACATATGGCAGCTCCCCCCATATTATAATATGGAAAGATCTACAGAGAAGGAATGTTTTCTGATACACAAAATAAGCTATACCCCTCATACTGTACTGTTCAGGGAACAATGTGCAGCTTTGCTCCCACCCCCTATGTCAAATATAATATACAGAGAGGATGTTCTGTACACAAATAAGCTATACCCTCATACTGACTGTCCTAAGGGAACATATGGCAGCTCCCACCCTATTATTATAATGATATACAATATACGAGACAGGAATTTCTGTACAAAAATCGACTATACCTCATACTTACTGGCTTAGGAAACATGTGCAACCCTATGTAAGGGAATGGCCTTACCCATGCTATCCTTGACGCAAGGAACTAGGCCCTCCCACCCATATTAATATAATATAACGAGGAATGAATTGTCTGTCACAACAATAAGCTTCACCCTCATACAAGCTGCTACTCTAAGGAAACATAATGGCAGCTCCCACCCACTATGGTTAAATATAAATATACGGAGAAGATGATTTCTGTACACACAAAAGGCTATACCCTCATACTGTACTGTCTAAGGGAAACAATATGGCAGCTCCACACATATTATATAATATAACATATCGAAAGGATTTCGGCTGACACACAATAAGGCTATACCTTCATATGTATGTCAAGGGAAACAAGTTGTTTTTGAAATAAACATAATGAAAAAGCTTGTGGTTGGTGAAATTTGACTAACCACAGTGCGTGACGGCTCATACAAAGTTAATGCCAACATTATGTGAGAAGCATAATGAGGAAGATGGGGTGAAACACAAAGAGTAACAAACTCACAACTGTATGTCTAATACAAGATGGACCGAGCTTAAAATGGTTAAGTAGTATAATGAAAACGAGACAAATGTAGGTGTGTAAATCCTACGTATCAGGATAGCGCAAATACTGTTTGCGGAAAGAAAAAAAAAGTAGGAAGAAGGGGAGATAAGAAAAGACGCGGGAGAGAAAGAAAGCCAACGAGGGAGAAACGGGAGGAGAGGGAAAAGAACACGGAAGCTAGAAAAATGGGCAAGTCACGAAGGGAGAGGAAAAGAAGGGCGGTCCCAATAAGCTATACCCTCATACTGTACTGTCAAAGGAACATATGCAGCTCCCACACATTGTATAAATTAAAGAGGAAGTTCTGTACCACAATAGCTATACCCGCATACTGTCGGTCTGGGAACAATATTGCACTCCCCCCCGTGTATAAATATAAATAAGAAGGATGTTCTTGTAGCACACATAACTATACCCTCACACTGTACTGTCCTAAGGGAACACTATGGTACTCCCCCCATATGTAATAATATAATATACAGAGAGGCATTTCTGTACATACATACTATACCCTCACATGTACTGTCTAAGGAACACTATGGCAGCTCCCCCCATATGTAGAAATATAATATACAGAGAGGCATTTTCTGTCTCTAACTATACCCTCACACTGTACAACTGTCTAAGGGAAACAATTATGGCAGCTCCCCACATGTGTATAAATATACAGAAATGACTTTTCTGTACACACATAACTATCCCTCATACTGTACTGTCCTAGGGAAACATGGCAGCTCCCCACCCATTGTATAAATATACAGATAAGGAATGTTCTGTACACACACTAAGCTATACCCCAGTACTGACTGTCTAAGGGATAACATATGGCAGCTCCCACCCATGATTATAATATCAGAGGAAAAAAAGGAATGTTCTGTACACACTAGCTTACCTCGTACTGTAGTCTAAGACAACAATATGGCAGCTCCCACCCATATGTATAATATAAATTCAGAGAAAGGAATGTTCTGTACCCACAATAGCTATAACCGTCAATAACTGTCAGTCTAAGAAACAATATGGGCAGCACTCAACCCTATGTTATATAAATCTACAAGAAGAAGGTGCTGGTACACACAATAAGCTTATCTCATACGTAACGAGTCCCCAAGGGCAACATATGGCACTCTCACCCATGTGTTAAATATATATACAGAGAAGGAATGTTCTGTCACACACCATAAGCTATACTCTCATACTGTATGGGCTAGGGAACAATCTGGCAGCTCCTACCCAATGTATAATATACAGTTAGGAAATGTTTCTGTACCACGATACTATACCTTCATACTTTACAATTATGGCAGCTCCCACCGATATGTATAAATGTATAATATACGAGAAAGGAATGTTCTTGATCCACATTAAGCTATACCCTCATACTGTGTACAGTCTCAAGGGAAACAATATGGCAAGCTCTCACCCATTGTTAAATAAATATACAGAGGAATGTTTCTGTACGCATCAATAAGCTATCCTCATAGACTGTACGGTCTAAAGGAAACGAATATGGCAGCCTCCCCACCCTTATGTAATAAATAGAAATATACGAATGAATGTTCTTTTACATACATAAGCGGGTACCCTCATATGTACTGTAAGAAACAATATGGCGCGCCCACCCAATGTTATATACAGGAAGGAATAGTTCTGTACACCACATAATCTAGCCCCTCCTACTTCTGTCTAGGGGACAATATGGCAGCTCCCCCCATATGTAATAAATAAATTATACAAGAAGGTATGTTTTTGTACAACACAATAGCTTTACCCTCCATGCTGTACTGTCTACGGGACAATATGGCAGCTCCTACGCCATATGTATGAATATCAGTGAAGGAATGTTCTGTACACACAATAACTATAATCATACTGTACAATAATGGCAGCTCCCACCCGATTGTAAAATGTATAGACGAGAGGAATGTTTCTGTATACAACAATAGCTATACCCTCCTAACGGTACTGTCTAAGGGAACCCATGTGGCGCTCCCACCAATATGTATAATAAATACAGAGAAGGATCTTCTGTACACACATAAGCTATCCTTTATAACTGTACTGTCCTAAGGAAACCATTGGTTGCTCCCACCCTATGTTAAATAGATATTGAGAGAAGGAATGTTCTGAAACACAACAATAAGCTCTACCTTATACTGTCTGATCTAAGGGAAACAATATGGCATGCTCCCACACCCATATGATAAATATACAGAGAAGGATGTTCTGTACCACAATACGCTATACCCTCATCTGTCCTTAAGGGACACAATAGGCAGGCTCCCCCCATTGTTATATAAATAGAAGAGAGGACATGTTTCTGTCACACAATACGCTATAACATCTCATACTGTACGTCTAAGGGACACATAGGCAGCTCCACCATAGGTATAAATATAATAATACAGAGAAGGAATGTTTTCTGTACATACAATAAGCTTTGTTACCCTCAATCTGTCTGTCCTAATAGCAACAATATGGCAGCTCCCCATATTTTAGAATAAGCGAGAGGAATGTTCTGTACCAATAAGCTACTACCTCAACTGTCTGTCTAAGGTGCAACAATTGGCAGCTTTCACACATAGTCTAATATAAAGAGAAGGAATGTCTGTAAACACAATAAGCTATAACCCTCATACGGCTGTCTAAGGGAAACACTATGGCTCTCCACCCTATGTAAATATAAAGAGAGGTAATGTTCTGTACATAACATAAGCTATACCCTCAACTGTACTGTCTAGGTGCAACATATTGCAGCTTTCACACATATGTATAAAATATATAAGGCGAAGGAATTTCGTACCACAAGAACTATACCCTCTACGTACCTGTACAAGGGAATATTTGCGCTCCCACCCATAATGATATAAATCTAAAGATAATGATGGTTCTGTCACACAATAAGCTATCCCTCAAACTGTACTGTCTAGGGAACATATGGCAGCTTTCACACATAGTTATAAAATAGAAAGAGAAGGATTTCCGTACATACGATAAGCTATAACCTCAACTATACTGTCTAAGGGAACAATATGGCAGCTCCCACCCATATGTGAGCCAAAAGCAGCAAGGAAGTAGCTCCTGGAATTGTTGTTTTTCTTCAGTCCTGGGCCCTTGTTGGGTTACAGGGAAGGTCCATAATTCTGCTTACCTATTATCCAGTATAGCAGGTATTTCCTTGTATCCTCTCTCCCCCCCTGAGGCTGTTAATGGGTAAAAGAAGCCCAGTGCTTAACATGAAGCATGGAGGGGGAAGAAGCCATGAGCTACCCTAAGAGGGGTCCGGAGAGACCACGTGCGGACAACCGTCTGTGTCTCAAGGCTTAAGGAAGAAGAGAAAAGGAAACGTTTTGAAAGAATTAGAAAGTGGACTTACACCAGAAAGGCCCCCAGCGGGGAACATGGACGTCATATTAAGTGCAGATTCCAGGGTTGTGCTACTCCCCCAGATGGGAGCACTGACGCCCACTACGGAAAGAGGCAGATTACCAGGGCTGTGCTGACTCCCCAGCGGGACATGGACGGCAATAATGAAAGAGCGCCGATTCCGGGCTGTTCTGACCCCCAGCTGGGGACATGGACAGCCATAATGAAAGAAGCATATTCCAGGGCTGTGCCGGACTCAACTGCGGGGTCGAACCACGCTGATAACCTGGAGACGCGGGTTGTAGTACTGTTCACAGAGGTGTAATGTTGTAGTGAACTGACGAGCCTGTGACTCCCCAGCAAGGAAATGGCTGACACTCTGAGGAGGCTGAACGGTGGACCAGGCCATGCTGGGGCAGGTATGGAGAGAACTCCTGGGGGAGGAGCCTAGTGCAAACTGGAACTGAATGGAAGGAGGAGGTGGGAGAGAAGAGGAAAAGAACCAATTGAATCAGCAGGGAAACGGATGAAATCCAAAAAGCCTAAAGGCGATGTGCCGTGGCTGAACAGGAGGACTGACGAGCTAAGCGCACATTGCTGCAAAATCCCCGTTTGAATAAGATTCGCGGATAAGAGAACATACATCATCAGGAACTCCATTACCGAACCAGGGAGTTGGGGAGTTGGAGCTGGAAATTAAAGGGGCGTGGAGGTTATTGGACCCTGGAGAGACTTGTAGAATAAAGACTTTCTGAAGAATGGATCTTGTAGATGGAAAAGAGACTAAAACCTGGACCGGACATCCCAGAAGGAAAGACCACGGAGGATGAGGACTTATCCGACGACCCAATAACGTATCTAATGTTTGTGCTGATGAGGGTGTTGTGAGAAAGGTTTAGGGGTGCAGGGGGACCCCAAGAGAGCCCAAATGGTGGGAGCCATGAGGTTGTTTGGAGGGCTGGCGTACATGCTGGGAGTGAGGTTGTTTAAAAAGAATGTGGTGAAGAACCGGTGGGTTTTGGGATAAGACACGAACCCCCACAGAATCTTTATTATTTGCCAGGCGTTTTAATTGGTCATGGGGTTCAACTTTAATGACGTCTTCGCTCTATAGCCAAGCAGAGACGGTTTGAATGTGAGGTTTAACTGTCCCAGGGATTGAGGCGTTTTTGGGTACATATGGGAATTGTCAAGATCTCATGTGAAGGTTTCCAGGTGGATTTCCAATCACAGCCAGAACTAAAATGTAATCAATCGGCCTTTAAAATGAATCCTCCCCCCGGAGGATATCCTGGTCTGCTAGAGGCGTGCTCGTCCCTGTCAACTCACCAAGGTTGATGAAGGATGGGTTCTGGGCGGGGGGTGGAGATTTCCAGGTGAGACTGTCAGTCACCCACATGTACCCCGCACCTACCTATGTCTTTCTTTATTGAAGGGAAGGGGAGTGTGTTTAATTACCCTGGCGGGACCACGCCTGGGGTTTTTAAAATGTGCTCTACCCGATCACCTATTGATATGTGCACCGTCCTCGTTGTTACGGTGTTGGGGATTGGGTCCACCAGTAAGGAATGTGACCAATCAGGTGCAATCTGTGCCTACAGCTTGGCCACGCTAAAACAATAGGTGCCCGAGGCTGGCATATATCATCAACTCCTCCCAACCCTGGAAAGGAACTGCCCCACCCCAAGATCCTTTACAGCCAAGACCCCCGGGGAAGATGGGGCGCGGAGGCAATGAGGTTCAGACAGCAGTTGTCACTACTGGGGAGACAATAGGGGAGTGGGAAGTGGTTTAAAAGGAGAAACCAAGTCTGTAAAGCAGAAACCAAAGTGTTGGCCACTGCCCTAGTACGAGATCCCCGGTTGTAAAAGCTGGGCGATTCGCTCAAGAGGCAAAAATTGGAGAGGATGAGCGCTGAGGGAGATGGAGACAGATAGTGTTGGAGAGGGAGTTGAGAGTTGGGATCAGCATAATTGACAGAGTTAATAATGGATATATAGTTCAAGAAGGAAATCTTAGGAACGAGGAGAGGGAAATAGAAAAGAAGAATGAAGGAAAAAGAGAGAGAAAGAAACCCTATAGGAGGGACTGGAATCCATAGATGAGATGAGTTTGAAGGACTTGATAGTCGCCCTCACGCAGAAGGTAGGTCCAATTAAGAGATTCGGTGATGGGAACAGGGAGGGAAGTCACAAAACAAGAATGAATGCTTCTCCTTAACGTCTGTCAGTTCTTAAATTGAATTGTAATTCTGTATGAAAATGTGTTGATAATATTTTGAATGTATGTTGTAAAGTGTTTTAATGAATAAAAATTCCACCCATATGTATAATCCCCGGAAGATGTTTCTGTACACACAATAAGCTATACCCTCCAAACGGGACTGTCTAAGGAACAATATGCGCTTCACACATTTATAAAATAAAGAGAGGAATGGTTCTGTTACTACAATAGCTATACCCTCCACTTTTAACTGTGCTAATGTAACATTGGCAGCTTTTCACACATATGTTAAATGATATATAAGGAATGTTCTGTACACCCTGGCTTCCCTCATCTGTACTGTCTAGGAACATATGGCAAGCTCCCCCCTATGTATAAATATAGGAGGAATGTTCTGTCCATACAATAAGCTATACCCTTCATACTGTCTGTCTAGGGAAATAATATGGCGCTCCACCCATGTAAAATAAAGAGAGAAATGTTCTGTCACGACACAATAAGCTTTCCATCATATTGCTTTCTGGTACATGAGAAAAAGGAGAACTGTGCATAGGGTCTAAGCATGTCTTGAATCATGGTCCACAGTAATTTATTTTTCACAATCACCTCTGTTGGGTTTTGTGTTCTTTTCCCAGTGGCAATAATATTCAAGACATCAAAAGATAACGCGACAACAACAAACAACAAAAACAACAAGAAAAACAAAGAAAAACTATAATAAAAACACCATCTACAAAAACAAAACAAACGCTAGCAAACAACATACACAAATACAAACAAAAAAAAGACAAAACTCACCACAAGAACATAACAAACAAAACACGACTACAGAGAACACCTACAAAGACAAACCCCACAAAAACAACAAAATTATACAACAACAAAAAACTCTACAAAAAAGATCTACAACCTAACATTAAAATCAACACTACATCAACAAAACAACAAAAATAACACTACCCACATCTACAACAACAAACAAAGACCAAAACAACAAAAACAAAACGAAAACAAAACTACAACTGATTCCAGCTGCCGATCGTGCGATTACGAACCCTTTGTCATCACAACGATCTACATTTTATCATGGTTTCAGAATAGACTTTACTACAGCCACCTCCGTAAATAGACCTAATTCGTTCATGTTCAGCAAGGGTAGCCTTTCTTCCATATTGAAAAACATATGTTATGCCGTACCGATCCGAGCTTTGTTGAGCGGGATTAGCAATCCTTCAGGTTCTTCACTGTAACGTTCATTTAACGAATATATATAGCTACGCGCGCCCTTTACCTTCTGGTGCTATGTTTCTTAATTATTAATAAGGTTATGATGTACAATTTTTATAATGTATAATATTATCTTAGTATTAAATGATCTTGTTGTTAATACGGCTATCCGGGAGAACGTATATGTGTATAATAATATCATTATTTAGTATTCTGTGTATTTTAATAATGCATAGATACATACATGTTTATTACTTATATTTATATCTTTATTGTTATAAGGCATATAGATGAATACCTTTTAATTAATATCAATTCAGTTTAATTATTAATAAAGGCTATATCGATTATTATATTATTGTGGATTATATATAGCCCAGCATCTTCTTGTATGCTTTACTTTCCATGTATACTTCACATCAGGCCGCCCCAAGAGCTTACATCTAAGGCAGATTTTAGTTGATACATACAACCTATACAGTCTGATCGTTATGATTGTGGGGAGTGCCTGGGAGCTATAAGTCTGCCACTTGACAGTGGAGTAACTTGAAGCCGAAAAGGACAATTACCCTGTGAGTATCTACACACCATTTCTATTTTTGAGGAGGAAAGGTCCTTTCTCCCGTGAGCTTACATCTAGGTTTGGTGGGTAACATCGATCAGGTGTTGTATTTTGATTGTTTTATTTTGCTCCAAAAAAAACAAAGACAAATACCATCTTCTCTTAAAGACACCACCAAGTGACACTCCAAATCCTACCACCCTGCCTAGAGCCCCAATAGTCTTTTCCAGCTCTTCCCTTAGTGTTAATGAAAGATGACCCCTAGGAATCTAAGCGATTTGCGAACTTGCGTTGAGTATCCTCGCAGCTTTGACGAATGGCATAGAGGTGGTACCCTGTAAGGCACCAGCTCTCTGCGTCTTTAATTGATTCATGGTGAATGGCGGCACAGTTTTTGTTAAATTAGTTGTTGTATCAAATAGAGCCTGCTTTAAGCATAAATCAGCTGCAGTCTATTTACCCGTAGACCGACGCAGGTGGAAGCCTGGTTATACATAGACTTATCCCCATGATACATCAAGCTCCCAATCGCTGCCTGGGGGGGGTGCATTACTTTTACTGCATACTTCATTCACATACGATGATTAAAGGATAGTGGAAGTTAAAAAAACAAAGTTTGCACAACACCTTCACGGCCTAATGCAGGACACGGATCTACGGTTTAGAAGCCCACTTAATGTGGTCCATTGATTATTTACTATCTACAGCCGGACCGCTATTAACATAGTAACCTGGGAGGGCCCGTATTTTAACATTGGTATACGCACTGGTATTGCTGCTTGTGACAACTGCCTTCAATTCCATGACGTAAAGTTATCGTTATGGCGGTTGGTATTTTAGTCAATGTGGCGCAAAATACATCCGTCCCATTATGTCGTATTAAACTTGACGCATATATCGGTATATTACGGTTTTGTGACATTTGTGAAATACCACAAACTGTAATGTATGTATGACGCATGGGGACATTTCTGACACTCGCGAGACTGTAATATGTTTCACTTGTTTCCTCTCGTGTGACTCAGCATTTTTTGGAGCAGATGCAACAAGTTTTAGTTATAAGGATAAAGATATGGGGATAAAATACAATGTTTTCAGGGAGTGGGCTGTTCCCTTTTCCCCTTTTTTGCAACATTCGGGACTTTTATCTGATATCCAGGCGCCATCTTTCCCTTCGGAACCATGCACTAAATTATCCATCTTCTGCTTTGCATACTACTCTCGGCGGAGGGCAAATTTTCCCTGTGCGGATATCTTTCCCCATCTGGTTATATCTCCATATCTCATTGCCTTGTACTCCCTCCTTGGATTTGTTTGAAATCAGGCGAAAAAAAAGGCTAAAAAATCTCCACATATTTGAAGCCTGCTTCATACCTTTAATCTCTCTCTCTCACTATATAAATTATATATAAAGATAGATGATGATGAAGGTAGGAAGTACGAGGCACACACTGCTCTGTAGTAATATCCGCCCAGGGTTGCTTTCCATATTCAATGTAATATATATCAGCAAGTATAACCGGATCACTCCTGGTCTTCATAACATTTTATTTCAGACTGCCTCACACCACACGCACCAGCCGAACCTGATGGCGCGATGCCGTTTGAATAAATATGATACGGACAAGTGGTGCCCGTTGGTGCACAGTGAAGTATTTATGTGTATGTGTTTGGTTATGTGTGGATACAGTGGTATAAAGCCTTACCTGGATAAATGTAAATCTGTTATCTCAACTGTCATCTGCGTCATGGGGGTTAGGCTTGGGAGCACATGGGGTGAAGGAGGTATAAGCTCCCCACATAGTCTAAAGTGAAATAGAGCCGCATGTTGTTATATACATTTGCCCAATAATCTAACATATAAGACACTATTTCTCATCCAGCTCATACAGTATCTCCTTTATAATTCTTTCCCTACATACAATCACGTCTGTGTAACAACAGAAAGTTGTTTTTTGAGTGGCTAAGACTGTCACATGTGTTCCAACAGCACATCATTGGGTGATATACTGACCACTTACCGCTCTTTCGTATCCACATGGAGACCCCTTAGCGTCCACAGGGGTGGTTTAACCTCACCTCCCATTTTGCTGATCCCGTAGTAATAGTTTTATTCTTTTAAATTGTAATTTTGTCTTGTACCTAATGAATGACCCCAGGGGAATTTCCGAGTTGCCACATCGATCAGGAAGGAATTTGTGGTATGGTTTTTTTTTTGTTTTCTTCCCTCTGGATCACATTAAGCTAAATGAGGATGTGGCTAGATGGTTGGGACTGGATGGACGTATGTCTTTATTCGACATATTCTCATCACTGAGAATTCTCTCCTGAGAATTTTTGCAATTTATTCCATTGTTATGTTTGCGTTTTGAAATATTTACATTTTTTTGTGTGATATGGCAGCAGCAATACCAGGCCCGCTGCACTTCCTACTACTTCCTGCTCCTGAACCATGTCAGTCATCTCCTGTATCGCCTCCTCCCCTTGCAGCCCCCCTAGTCCCTCCCCCATGGACCCCATGTCCCGACAGTTGCAGGCCCCCTTTCCCATTCTGAACCGGGCCCCATTTGACCCGCCCACCCTGGGTGCCATGGCCCAGCCCCCCCCAGGGACATCTCCTTCCCCGCTCACCAGGACACCTAAGTCCTTGCCCCCATGGACACCAGCCCCACCCACCTGCGGTGCATAGCCCGTTCCTCGCGTGTGCCAGGGCCACTCGGGCCCCCCCTACACAAACTAAACTGCCTTGTCAGCAATGAGAACAGAAGGCAAAGGCTGTTTTTCACACGTGAAAGAGAAGGGTTGTAGAGTCCCTTACCTTCTCTTCATCAGTTCCTTCACACAGCAGAAGGAGGAGGGATTCCTTTCTCCCTCCACCTGAGGAGTCTGAAGGCTGTGCTCGCTGGCACACTTGTGGCAGGGTGAGAAGCCTCACGAATGTCACATTCGCCTCCCAACCAATTACTTTCTGGGCAGTCATTCTTTATATCATTGGGCTGTGGCAGGCACTTGAGAGAGGTGTTGAATGGTCCGTTTTAAAGGTAGGAAACATTCTTTTCATTTAAACTCTTGTTTACATCAAACTTGTTTGGAGACGTTCCCCCTTTAAATGGTCAGATGATCAGTACAACACAATAACCTTTCCTATATTCAATATCCTATACCCCCCAAAAAGCCAATGGCTGGAGGGAAGTTAGAATAGTCCTGCTATAATGGATCCTGCCCCAGGCTCTGAGAATGCCAAAGTTTGAATGAGAAAATAAATGGTTAAAAGGTTAGTAGTTAGGCCTTCCAGACGGGGGTTACTTGATGTGGTTTGGAAGGCTTTCCATTCATGTGATCACGTAATGTAATAATAAATCCCTTTTTTATAATAATGCCAGTGTGCAGATCATATGATATTGTATGGGGCCTCCTCCTATTTGTATATTATCCTAATATATATACAGGCCGTCCTTCTATCTGTGTAATATCCATATAATTATTAGCCCCTCTCCTATCTGTCTATTATCCCATATAAATATATATCAGCCGGCCTCCTATCTGTATATTATCATAATAATTATATATCCCCCGTCCTTCCAGCTTGTATCTTAACATAATAAATTATGTATACATCCCTCCTCCTATCTGTGTATTCTACATATACATATATTACAAGCCCTCTTCCTATCTGTATATTTCCATAAAATAAATAATACAGCCCTCCTCCTATCTGTATATTCTCCATATACAGATATATACAGCCTGTCCTCCTATCTAGTGTTTAATCCATCTAAATATATATACACGCCCGTCCTCTATCTGTAGATTATCCATATAAATATTATACGCCCGTCCTCCTATCTTGTATATTATCCCTATATATATATACAGCCCGTCCTCCTATTGTATATATCCATATAAAATATATAGATCACTCCAATCTCCTCCCTCCTATCTGTATATATCCATATAAATATATTACACCCATCCTCCTAATCTGTACTATTATCCATATAATATATATACAGCCCTCCCTCCTATCTGTATATTATCCATCTAAATATATATAAGTCCGTCCTCCTATCTGTATATTTCCTATAAATATTCTACAGCCCGTCCTCCTATCTGTATATTACCATATAAATATATATAATCCCTCCTCCTTCTCTGTGGTATTACCAGACAAATATACATATATCAGCCCGTCTTCCGATCTGTATATTCCATAAATAAATAACTGCCCTCCTCTCTATCTGTAATAATTATCCATATAAATATATATACAGCCGTCCTCCTATCTGTGTATTATCCATATAAATATTATATCAGCCACCGCCTCCTGATCTTATATTATGCCATTAAATATATATACAGGACCCATCTTCCTAGCTGTGTTTATCCAATACATTATGTCCTCCTCTTCCTATCTTGTATTAGCCATAGAAATATATATACGGCCCATCCTCTATCTGTATATTATCCAGATAAGATAATATAACACCTTGTCCTCCGACTGGGTGTATTATCCATAAAATTATTATACGCCCTTCACTCCTTCCTGTATATTATCCTATAAATCTATATACAAAGCCCGTCTCCTACTTGTATTAAATCCATATAATATATATACCGCCCGTCTTCCTATCTGTGTATTAATCCATATAAAGATATATTACAGCCCGTCCCCCTATCTGTAATATTACCATAAAAATATATTACAGCCCTCTTCCATATCTTTATATTATCCTATAAATATTATCATCAGCCGGTCTTTTTCCTATCTGTAGATTATCCATATAAATATATATCCCTCCGTCCCCTCCCTATCTGTAGATTACCGATATAAATATATATACCAGTCTGTCTCTTCCTATCTGTGTATTATCCATATAAATAATATACAGCCGTCTCCTCTCTGGATTTATCATATAATATATATACGCCCGTCCTCCAAAGCCCTCCTCCGATCTGTATATTATCCATATGAAATATATATCAGCCCGTCCTCCTATCTGTATTATCCAAATAAATAGTATATACACCCGCCCTCCCTATCCTGTATATTAACCATATATAAATATATATACAGCACGTCCTCCTAATCTGTATAATTATCCATCTCATATAGCTATACAGCCCGTCCTCGCTATCTGTATATTGGCCATATAAATATATCTACGCGCCCCCTCTCACTATCTGTGTATTATCCATATAAATATTATACAGCCTGTCTTCCTATCTGGTATATTATCCATAAAATATTAACGCCGCCCTCCTATCTGTATATTATCCATAAAATATATATACCCTTCTCCTGTGTAATTAAATCCCTATCGATCTATATACAGCCTGTCTTCCTATCTGTGTATTAATCCATATAAATATATATACACCCGTCTCCTATGTGTACAATATTATCCATGCTACATATAATACAGCCCGTCCTCTATCTGTATATTATCCATATTACATATATCTACTCCCGCCATCCTTCTGTGTATTATCCATATAAATATATATAGCAGTCCGTCTTCCTATCTGTGTATTTATCCAATCTAAATATATATACAGCCTGTCTTCCTATGTGTATATTATCCTAATCAATAGATGACAAGCCCATCCTCCTATCTGTATAGTAGCGCCTCTAATATATCTACCCCGCGCCCTCCTATCTGTGTATTCTCCATATAAATATAGAGACAGCCCGCCCGTCCTCCTATGTGTAGATTATCCATATATATATATACAAGCCCCGTCCTCCTATCTTTAATTATCAACAATATAAATAGATACAGCCCGTCCTCCTATCTGTGTATTATCCATATAAAATATAATATACATCACGTCCTCCTACTGTATTTATCCCTATCAATAATATCAGCCCGCCCTCCTATCTGTATATTATCCAATAAATATATAACAAGCCCGTCGTCCTATCTGTATATTATCCCTATAATATAGCTACCACCAACAACCACCCTTCCTCCTATCCTGTATATTCTCCATAAATATATATACAGCCCCGCCCGCCTATCTGTATATTATCCCTATAAAAGATATATACAAGCCTGTCTCCTATCTGTATATTTCCATATAAATCTATTCGCCCGCCCTCCTATCGTTATATTATCCATAATAAATATATTCGCAGCTGTCTTCCTATCGGTTAATTATCATAGAATATATATACAGCCCTGTCTCCATCTTTTATATAGCCTATAATATATAATCCAACGCCCGCCGCTCCTATCTGTATATTATCCATATAATATTATACAGCCCTGTCTTTCCTTCCTATCTGTGTATATCCATATACTATAATCAGCCCGCCCTCCTATGTGGTATATTTCCATATACATAAAATATATATAACAGCCTGTCCGCTCTATCTGTTATTATCCATATAATATATACTAACAATATACAGCCCGCCCTTCCTATCTGTGTAGTATCCCATAAAGATATATACAGAGACGCCTGTCTCCTACTGTATAAAGTCTTCATATAAATATATATAACAGGCCGTCCCTCCTATCTGTATATTCTCCATATAAATATATATACGCCCAGCCCCCAAACAATAGAGCCCGCCTCCTATCTTTATATATCCTATAAATATATAGACAGCCTGTCTTCCTTCTGGTTATATTATCCATATACAATATATATAACCACGCCCACCCTCCCTTCGTATAATTATCCGTAAAATATATATCCAAGCCAGCCCGTCTTCCTATCTGTATATTATCCATATAAATACTATATACAGCCTGCTTCCTATCTGTATACGTATCCATACATATAATACAAAGCCCGTCCTCCTATCTGTATATTACCATATAAAGTATTACCGCCCACCCCTCCTGATCGTGTATTATCCAATATATAATAATACAGCCGTCTTCCTCGTATAATTATTCATTACAGTATGTATAAAAGATGTTTGGTGCGTCACATTCATTTAGAACACATGAACTTCCATTGCAGAGGGATAGCCTTTGAATGGCATTTTCTTCAATTGCTTATATAGCGGCAGCTTTTTATTAATAGCCAATCATCAAATCTTGTACCAGCGGCGTTCGCCTCTTCCTCTGCCATTATCCGCCAAGAGGTAAATCAACTTTCCAAACCTAGATTTCCGATTCCACTTACCTCGACCTGCCAGAGATACCCCTCTTACTGCGGTTTAACACCTGGTGTCCCCTTGCCTTAAAATGAAGATATTATATACACCAAGAACACACGCAGAAGTAACGTTTATTTAGATGCACAGGACATTCCTTTATCTGTATATTAATAAATCGTTTAAAGGGACAATATTGAAATGTGACCAGGGTGGAGTGGGGGGAATTGTTGGTGTATATGGGCAAAAAGAAGAGGATGGGTATCGCTTGGGGGTTGTTGATGATTAGGGATCCCCCCCATGTCTGACCTTGAAGGCACAGATTGGCATGAGACCCATATTTGGAGCTAAAAACCACTGGATGAGAACATCCCTGTTTGATAGGCCATCATAGCAGATATCCCGTATTCAGATTGAAACTAAACAATTTAAAAACTGTACTTTAGAGAATGATCCTGCTTTAATGGGAACAAACACTCATCAACCCACATGCAAGTAGTGGTCCCCCCCCCCCCCCCCATTGGGGTTTTTAACATGACCCCAAAATTCCCCGCAAGGCCTTATTGTTAATATGACAGGAACATCTCCTGGTTTGGCAATATACTAACTGGGTTTATTCAAATTAAAAGTTCTATTATATCGTTAAATTGTGCTATTTTGCTCCAACCATCAATTTTTCCTTTCAAATGTTAAATACATTGTTGGTTGGAGCAAATTGCAGCCATTTTTAACGATACGAATGTTATTGAATCTCCCTGTATATATCATAATGGGGTAAAGTCAGGAGATGTTCCTCCTTCTGATAAGATGTTTGCTACCCCTCAGTTTTGTTTCGAAATTGGATTCGAACCCAAGAGCAGTCAACGGGATCCAGTTTCAGTCCTTTTTCTACTTGGGTTATTGATAGGTTAAGCTTAAAGGGTCGGTCCACCGCCCTAAAAATGAAACTTACGTACCGGTAGTCACACCCCCACAAAACCCTAAACAGTAATACGGTAGTATTTGAAATGTGAACTATATAATCGGGACCTGAAATCCTGCCCATGTCCTGTTTCCTCCTCCTCCCTTCCTCCTTCCCCTGTGTTCTGCGGCCTGTTCTCTTCCATTCGTTACTGTCATTTATGGATTTGACAGTTTGACATCACAGCCCATGACTGAATGTTATCCCTTTCTCGCCTCTTCTAGCGTGCCCAGCCAGTACAGCTCAGTACAGGTTTCTAAAATTGCCGCATTCCATGAGGCATCCAGAAGCTAGCAAGTCATAAACCGTCATGAATATCAAGGACAAACTATGAAGATTATCAACATATTAAAGACCGTTCTGTCTAAAAGGTGTTCCTTTTAGGTGGAGTTGCCCCTTCTATAGATTATATACGAATATTGCATAACCATACACCTATCGCATATTGGAAGTTTGAAATTACGAGGGAAATCCTCCTTACTCCTAAAGCTGGTACAACCAACTTTTAAATGATTAAGGGAGATCTGTCGGTCCAACGAATTAACGTGAATAAGCGAAATGTTCTGGACTCCCTATAAATTTACACTAAGGAAGCCGCCCGTGCAAGGGAAATTTTTCATTAAGGGATCGACGTTCCAAAGCCAGGACACTTCCTTTCTTCAGAGTCAGGAACATCGCTACTTTCCGAAAAATTTCCCACATCCACACTGTTGTCCCATGAGGAAGTCTCCCGGCAGTGAAGAGACTATCATCTCACAACATTGTGGCAGCGCTAACGTTCTCCCCTATCTTTAATTACTTTTATATAGGGATTTGCGCACTCACTACGTCTTCTCAGACTTTATTATATACTTTCTCAATATAGGAAGATGCGGTCACTAAAACGTTCTCTCTAGACTTTATATATACTTTTATGGGAGTATGGGCGGTCACTACCGTTCTCTCTATACTCGAGGTTATAATATACTTTAATAGGGAGAAGGGGCGGTCACTAACTTCTCCCTATACTTTATATATACTTTTATATAGGGAGTAGGCGTTCACTAACGTTCTCCCTACTATATAACTTTATCTAGGGATGGCGGTCACTACGTTCTCCTATACTTTATAGATACTTTATTAGGGATTTGGAGGTTCACTAAACAACTTCTCCACACCTAATACTTTTTATGACTTCATAGCTTTATATAGGGAGTATGATGGGGCGGTCAACTAAAGTCTCCAGCCTACTTTATAATTCTCACTTTATAGATGGGAGTGCATCACACGTTTCTCACTCCCCAACTTTTAGGCTACTTTAGTATAGGTAGAATGGGCGGTTCTAACGTTCTCCCTTACTTAATATTTACTTTCTTTATATAGGGAGTATGGCGGGCACTAACTTTCTCCCTATACTTTATCTATACAACTTTTATATTATCTGTTTAGTAGGGAGTAATTTGCGGTCACAAGCGTTCTCCCTAACTTTATATATACTTTATTATAGGGAGTTGGCGGTCACCTACTAAACCGTTCTCCTATACGTATATATACTTTATATGAGGGAGTAGTGCGGTCCCCTAACGTTCTTCCCTATACTATTATATAAATGAACTTTTATAGAGGGAGTATGGCGGGCCACTAACGTTCTCGGCCTATACGATTATATATACTTTATATAAGATATGGCGGTCACTACTACGTTCCCTCGTCTATACTTTAATATCGTATAAGGGATATGGCGGTCACTACGTTCTCTCTTTATACCCTACCCATAATGTCTGTCTAACAGTTACATAGTAACATCGTATTGGAGGTTGTATAAAGACATACGTCCATCTAGTCCAACCTTTAGTTACCCAGAATACAGTTACAGTGTGTACCCAGAGTTACAGATTGTACAGTGTGAACCCAGATTTACAGATATGTACAGTGTGAACCCAGATTTACAGATTGTACAGTGTGTACCCAGATTTACAGATTGTACAGGTGTGTACCCAGATATACAGAGTTACAGTGTGAACCCAGATTTACATATTGTACAGTGTGAACTCAGATTAAGATTGTACAGTGGTTACCCAGATTTACAGATTGTACATGTGTACCAAGATATACAGAGTTGTACGTGTGAACCCAGATACAGATTGTACAGTGTGGACCAGATTTAACAGATTGTACAGTGTGAACTCAGATTTACAGATTGTACAGTGTGTCCAGAGATATACAGATTGTACAGTGTGTACCAGATATACAGATTGTACACGTGTGACCCAGATTTACGAGTGTACAGGGTGAACTAGATTTACAGATTGTAAGTGTGTACCAGATTTCAGATTGTACAGTGTGTACCCAGATATACAGATGTACAGTGTGAAACCAGATTTACAGATTGTACAGTGGAACTCAGATTTACAGATTGTACAGTGTGTACCCAGATTTACAGAGTACAGTGTGTTAACCAGATATACAGATTGTACATGTGAACCCAGATTTACAGATTGGTACAGTGTGAACCCAGATTTACAGATTGTTCAGTGTGAACTCAGATTTACAGATTGTACAGGTGTACCCAGATTTATCAGATGTGTACAGTGTGTAACCCAGATATACAGATTGTACCAGTGTGAACCCAGATTTACAGATTGTACAGTGTGAACTCAGATTACAGATGTACAGTGTGTACCCAGATTTACAGATTGTACGTGGGTACCCAGATATACGATTGTACGTGTGAACCCAGATTTACAGATTGTTACAGTGTGAACTAGATTTCAGATTGTAAAGTGTGTACCAGATTTACAGATTGTACAGTGTGTACCCAGATATACAGATTGTACAGTTGTGAACCAGATTTACAGATTGTACGAGTGGAACCCAGATATACAGATGTACAGTGAGAACCCAGATTTTACAGATTGTACAGGGTGAAACTCAGATTATAGATGTGACAAGTGGTACCCAGATTACAGATTGTACAGTGTGTACCCAGATATAACAGATTGTACAGTGTGAACCCAGATATACAGATTGTACAGTGAGAACCCAGATTTACAGATGTACAGTGTGAACTCAGATTATAGATTGTACAGTGTACCCAGATTTACAGATTGTACAGTGTGTACCCAGATATACAGAGTACAGTGTGTACCCAGATATCAGATTGTACAGTGTGACCAGATTTACAGAGTGTACAGTGTGTACCCAGATTTACCTGATGGAACTTTGCGTTCCTGTGCAGTATCAGTTCATTACTTATTAAGGGAAAAACGTCGATTTTTAACCAAGGCAACTTCATTTCACCAGTGGGGCCCAATTCAAGTCTCATATAAAATGTAATGAAATCAGTAACGATTGGCGAGTTACAGTCATTCCCCCATATGGAGAGAGTGTGAGGGACGAGAGCACAGAATTGTGTAGGCTCCTCCCATACAAGGGGAAGCGACTGGTGATTATATCTTTTATTTATATCGCTAATGGTGTACATTGATTGGTTCACCTAAGATGTACCATGGTGGGCACACGCATCCCTGGAAGGCACAGAACATGATTGGCTGAGCAGCAGATAGTTAGAGCTGCTAATATGTAAAGTGATTGCTGGTGGGGGAGAAAAAAACACTACAGCAGTTAGCCATTTGCAGCATTACGTTTCCATCACGTAGTTAAATTATTTTTCAGAGGTCAGAGGATCTGGGAATTGTAGTTCAACAACAGTATCACTAATAGACCATGCGCAATGGCATACGCGTATTATTGAGAACGGTGCCTGATCTACATTTAATAATTTGGAAGCTCTGCAAAATATTCCAGCCGACGCTGTCAGTGACTGATGCAAGAGGAGTCCGCTGAACTCAATAGGCCAGTTCCTGTATAATTCCTTCTCCCTTGTATAGAAAGGTATTCTGCAGGTGGATTTGAGAGAGTCACAATGGGCCGTGATGACAGAAGGTGGACGTTGTAGTTGAACATCCCTGATACAGATCACATTGTTTTGACACGGGTGTTGACACATGCAATGCAGGGCATATATGTATATTGCAGTATTGATACTGGAATCATATCCTGCAGTATTAGGCGACAGTATTCGCTAATTACCGGGTGGGTAGATTCTTAGTTTTCAACCACAGTCGGTAAATTTTTTTTTTAAATTACCGACTCAGTCGGAAAATTCTGGAACTGCCGGTATTTTCAACCCCCCATATAGGAATCAGAAAATATCAATTTCGACCTTTCATAAATAGCGCCCTTTGTGAAAACACAAAGCATTATAAAGCAAGTAATTGATTACATCATTCAACTGGACTGCTACAAGTGTCAAGCAGGGAAATGTTACTGTCTCTTTAAATTTAAAAAGTGCCATCTACGTCTCTGTAGTGGCAGTCAATAGAACTACAACTCTCTACCTCCATTCTGTGCTATCAAGGGGCCAGCGAGGGTCGCTTATGGAGAGTAGGGATGGTTTGTATGGCTGCAAGAGAAAAAAACAAAGGACGGGAGGAGCTGCGGAGAGTCATTATTTGTGGTCCCAGTGATGGAAGCCTCGGTGAATGAATGACTGAGATTAGGATATTAAAAAGAGCAAGAGGAAGTTACCAAGGTTAGAGGAAGGGCATCTGCTGTGCTAAGCATGCTGGGAATTGTGTACACGCTGCCAAACAATCTATACAAACATTTTCAAGAATCTAAACAAAAATGTGTTTTATTGTCAAAAACAATGTAATTAAAAACCATCCCGGACAACCTAACTATGGCTGTAACTTATATTGTTATATCTGTTACTGGGAGGATCTTTCCAGTGTAAATAATTTAAACACTAACGTTGAAAGTGAAAACAAAACCACGTCAAAATTCTTCCCCTTTCCGTGTGTTTTTATTTTCTATTTCCAATGCTGTGGGCCTTTAATGGCACGAAAGGGTTAAAGTACGGGCCGGGGTTGGAATCCCGCTCTCTCTCTTTCCATCATTTATCTCATCATGCAGTGAAAAATCATGAAAGTCCCGCTGCACTTTTTTTTTTCCAAAACCTCAGGGCAATCAAGGAAGGACGGGGTATAAAAATGCAAAGGCCCTTTAATCTCCAGGGACCGACGCTAGCAGCGATTGGCAGAGAATAGAAAATTAAAAAGACCCCTTAGCCCATTTATAAGAAAGACCCCCCAAATGCCCCTTTGATAAAGACCAGGAGAGTCGCCTTGCAAACTGACTAAGTAATTTGCATCTTGTTAGAATTTTTTGTGATTCCCTATAATGTCCATCACCCTTCCCCAACTTTATCCTTGTATCCTGCCTGTATGGCGCATCAGCTGCTATTTTCCATTTCATGGCGACTGGTGAAACTCTTGAACTATTCCCCCCCCCGTATTAATCCAACCTGTTCTCCCCCTCACCTCGACGTTCAGCTTGGCCAGGTCTTGCAATTTTTTTTTTATAGAGTTATTATGAGGTAAAGCTCTTAAACGCTGTTCATCAAGAACTCTGTTTTTCTCCGGTATGAGACGTTACGGTTTTCTGCGTTGAGTCAAGTTTCCTCTTGGTGAAAGATCATCGCAGAGTAGTAGAGATGTCCGAACTTCGCAAAATCCGGTCCGATCGAGGACCCGCGAATTTTCGAAAAAATTCGAAAATACGCGAACGACGAGGACCCATTAAAATCAAAGTTGGCAAAATCCGCATTTCGAAATTACAATGGATTCTTCGGAAATACGGAACCCGAAAATGTGCTTGCTCGTCAAAAATGTGACTTTGAAAAATCCTGTGAATTTCGAAAATTTGTCGAAAACCGGTTCGGAAAAGTTCGGAAGGCGGAAATCCGGAAAATCCAAAAATATCCGCCGTGCGAACGAGGGAAATCCGCCGTGGATCCGGGTTCGGATCTGCGAACCGGGCCATCACTAAGGGTAGACATCGCTGTCAGGGTACCCAGAGTTCCCTGTATAAACAGTCTGTGTCTGTACCTTTATTATATAGACACATAACTCCTCAGGACTTCTAATATCCTTATAATTTACAGTAGGGATACATTATCCCTTATAATACATGGGTGGACCCGAGTTCCCTGTATAACTCACTTTGTGTCCTTGTACCTTTATATAGACACAGAAACTCCTCAGTGACTTCTAATATCCTTATAATTTACAGTAGTGGATACATTATCCTTATAATACATGAGTGGTACCCAGAGTTCCCTGTATAACTCAGTCGTGTCCTGTACCTTATATAGACACAGAACTCCTCAGTGACTTCTAATATCCTGTAATTTACAGTAGGGATACATTATCCTTATAATACATGAAGTGGTACCCAGAGTCCCTAGAACTCAGTCTGTGTCCTTGTACCTTTATATGGAACAGAACTCCTCAGTACTTCTAAGATCCTTATAACTTACAGTAGGGGATACATTATCCCTTATAATACATGAGTGGTACCCAGAGTCCCTGTATAACTCAGTCTGTGTCCGTGTACTTTATATGACACAGAAATCCTCAGTGACTTCTAATATCCTTAAATTTACAGTAGGGGATACATTATCCCTTATAATACATGAGTGGTACCAGAGTTCCCTGTAAAACTAGTCTGTGTCCTGTACCTTTATATGGACACAGAACTCCTCAGTGACTTCATAATATCCTTATAATTTACAGGAGGGGATACATATCCCTTATAATACATGAGTGGTACCCAGAGTTCCCTGTATAACTCAGTCTGTGTCCTTGTACCTTTATATGGACACAGAACTTCTCAGTGATTCTAATATCCTTATAATTTACAGTAGGGGATTAATTATCCTTATAATACATGAGTGATACCCAGAGTTCCCTGTATAACTAATCTTCCCGTGAGTAATTGTGTCTCTGGGTAACTCTCCACATCTATGAACTCTATAAACTCTTTTCATCATACTGGAAGAATAATGGAAAAGCCCTTATAAACAATAGAGCGCAGCTGCGGAAAGAAACGCACGTTCGATAAATATAAAGCGCGGAGGACATTTGTTTATCAATAAATTGCGAATCTGCAGTTTGGATTGGAAATCAATTGTCAGCAGTTTGCACGGCCCGTGCGTTAATTGTTAGTAAACAATAACAGTGACATCATTTAAAGGAAGAGATAGAAAGCAGTGGGTAATTATTGCTGGGATGTCTCTACAGATCGTGGGGAATAATTACCAGTTATCGTACTCCTTTCATCCTCTGACAACAAAAATTAAGTGATCAAACACCAAACGACAAAAGCCGCTCGACTGGGTTGGTTAATGGCGCATTATAGGAAGAAAATGGGTTTTTCCAATGCAAAGTAAAGCACTCTGCTATGTGGGAGCGGACCCAACCTGCTTTCGTGCTGTTTTTGTCAGGTGTGTGGAAAAAGCCTGAAGATCTGACGATGTTTAAAACTTACTGAAATCCTGTCCGCCGGTATTCCGCCATCTTTTCTATTAAAGGTTTGGAGATTTCCCGGGTGCTAGTCAACCAGGTCAGTTATCTGCCCGCAATCCATCTGCTATTTTTACAGTTTATACATGGATTTCTAATAGATATTAAGATAAGTTTTATACCTTTCTGGCAAAAAATATTGACTCTCATTCTGCTCATTGAGCTTTTATAAGCTTGAGGCATGTGCAGAGGGGCAGCAGGTGAAACAGCAGTCAATATTGGGGTGATGTGCAGCAGTCCAGCCTTGATTGACAGCATGGAGGGAGGAGCCAGTTTACTCTGCCAGAATAGGGGCAATAATTATCCTAAATATCTGGTTAGTAATACAGGTAATAAATGGCTGGATATATCGTTGGGGTTGGGGGCAGGTAACTGACAATTAACCCTATTTTTTGTTTTTAAGGCTGAACATCCCTTTAATGATGGACAACCCTTTAATGTGGACATACCCTTTAATGTGGACATACCCTGGCATGGTTGGATTCAATGTGCAATCCCACATGAAGTGTGATCAATCAAATAAATATATTGGGCCAAGCAGTTTCAGAACATCACAGCAATGTCTGGAGGTCATCAATAAATGGCTAACTATATTGATGGCTACCTATCCATCTATGGCGACCTATCTAGTGGGCTCCTATCTATGATGGGTACTTATATGATGGATACCGATTATGGGCTACCTTCCATTGTGGGGCTACCTATCATGTATGGGCTCCTATTGTGTATTGGCTACCTCTATGTATTGGCTACTATGTTTGGCACCTACGATGTGGATACCTATGTATCCATGTGTGGGCTACCTATTGGGCCTATCCATTGTATGGGCTACCTATCTATATGGGCTACCTCCTGTGTGGGCTACCTATCATGTGGGGTACTATCTATGTATGGGCTAACTATCCATGTATGGGCTACTATCTATTAGGGGCTCTATCCATTATGGGCTACCTATCATGTATGGTCTACTATCCATGTTGGGCTGACCTATACCATGTATGGGCTACCTATCTATGTATTGGCTACCTATGTATGGGATTCCTATCCATCTGTGTGGGCTACATCTATGTTGGGCTACCTATCAATGTAGGGGCTACCTATCCGTATGGGCTAACCTTCATGTAAGGGCTATCGATCCATCTGTGGGCTACCTATACATCCTGTGGGCTACCATGCCAGTATGGGCTACCTATCCATGTATGGGCTACCTATCCTGGTAGGCCTATAGGGGCTTATCATCCATCGTGTGGCTACCGATCCAGTAGTGGGATACCTATTCCATGTATGGGCTACCTATCCATGTTGGGCTATCTATCTACCTACTATATGTGGGTCCTACCATATGTGGCTACCTATCCATGTATGGGCTACCCATATCCATGTTGGGCTACCTATAAGTTGGGCTAACGCTATACAATATGTGGGCTACCATCTATGTAGGCAGTGGTACTACCAATGTGGCTACCATACATTATGGGTAGGGTATTAAAGGATGGACTATGACGTATGTCTCTATAGAAACTCCATACTATGTACTATGTAACTGTTACAGACCTTATGGGATGGTATAAAGGTGACTGATGGACTATGTCTTTATAAACCTCCAATACTATGGTTACAGTAATCTCGTGTAGGCGACATTATGGGTAGGTTAAAGGTTGGACTTGATGGACGTATGTCTTTATACAACCTCCACTACTATGTTACATATGTAAAATGTGATACAGACATTATGGGTAGGGTATAAAGGTTGGACTAGATGGACGTATGTCTTTTACAACCTCCAATAATATGTTACTATGTAACTGTTGTACAGACATTATGGGTAGGGATAAAGGTGGACTAGAGACGATGTTCTTTATGCAACTCCATATTGTATATGTAACTGTTGACGACATTAGGGTTAGGTATAAAGGTTGGACAAGGATATGATCTTTATAAACCTCCAATACTGATGTTACTATGTAACTGTTGTACAGACATTATGGGTGGGTAAAGGTGGACTAGATGGACGTAGTCTTTATACAACCTCCAATACTATGTTACTATGTAACTGTTGTACAGACATTAGGGTAGGGTATAAAGGTGGGACTAGATGGACTTGTCTTACAACATCAATACCTATATTACATTGGTAAACTGTTATACAGACAAGGGTAGGTGATATAGGTTGGGACTAGAGGACGTATGTCTTTATACAACCTCCAATACTTGTTACTATTGTAACTGTTATACAGACATTATGGGTAGGGTATAAAGGTTGGACTAGAGGGACGTATGTCTTTATACAACACTCCAATACTATGTTACTATGTAAATGTTATACAGACCTATTGGGTAGGGTATAAAGTGGGACTAGATGGACGTAGGTTTTATACAACCTCCAATACTATGTTACTATGTAACTGTTATACAGACATTATGGGTAGGGTATAAAGGTTGACTAGAGCGGACGTATGTCTTATACACACCTCCAATACTATGTTACTATGTAACTGTTATACAGACATTATGGGTAGGGTATAAAGGTGGACTAGATGGACGTATGTCTTTAACAACCTCCAATACTATGTACTAGTAACGTTATACAGACATTATGGGAAGGGTATAAAAGGTTGGAATAGATGGACGTATGTCTTATACAACCTCCAATACTATGTTCTATGTAAGTTTTATACAGACATTATGGGTAGGGTTATAATGGGACTAGAGAGTATGTCTTTATACAACCTCCAATACTATTGTTACTATGTAACTGTTTACAGACATTTTGGGGTAGGGTATAAAGGTTGACTAGATGGAGTGAAAGTCTTTATACAACCTCCAATACTATGTTACTATGTAAACTGTATACAGACATTATGGGTAGGGTATAAAGGTGGACTAGACGGGATGAATGTCTTTATACACCTCCAATACTATGTTACTATGTAACTGTTATACCGACATTATGGGTAGGTATAAAGGTTGGACTAGATGACGTATGTCTTTATAAAACCTCCAATACTATGTTACTATGTAACTGTTATACAGACATTATGGGTAGGGTATAAAGTTGGACTAGATGGACGTATGTCTTTATACAACCTCCAATACTAGGTTACTATGTAACTGTTATACAGACAATGGGTAGGGTATAAAGGTTGGACTAGAGGGACGATATTCTTATACAACCTCAATACTATGTACTATGTAACTGTTTAACAGACATGGGTAGGGTATAAAGGTTGGACAAGATGACGTAGTGCTTTATACAACTCCAATACTATGTACTATGTAACTGTTACAGACTTATGGGTAGGGTATAAGGTTGGACTAGATGGACGTATGTCTTTATACAAACCTCCAATACTATGTACTATGTAACGTTATCAGACAGTTATGGGTAGGGTATAAAGGTTGGACTAGAGGACGTATGTCTTTATACAACCTCCAATACTATGTTACTATGTAACTGTATACAGACATTATGGGTAGGGTATAAAGGTTGGACGAGATGACGTAGGTCTTTATACAACCTCCAATACTATGTTACTAGTGTAACTGTTATACAGAATATGGGTAGGGTATAAAGGTTGGACTAGATGGACGTTAGTCTTTATGTACAACCCCAATACTATGTTACTATGTAATGTTATACAGACATTTAGTGGTGGGGTATAAAGGTGGACTAGATGGACATATGTCTTGATACCACCTCAATACTATGTTACTATGTAACTGTTATACAGTACGTATTTAATAAAGGTGGTAGATGGTATGCTAACCTCATACGATGTTCTCTGTAATGTTATAGATGGACTGGTGACTAATGTTCTTATACAACCGTCCCAAATACGTATGTTACTATGTAAATGTTATACAGACATTATGGGTAGGAGTATAAGGTTGGCGAGATGGACGTATGTCCTTTATAAACCTGCCAATACGTCATTACTATGTTGTAACTGTTATAAATACATTATGGGTAGGGTATAAAGGTTTGGACTAGTGGCAGTATGTCTTTATAAACCTCCAATACTATTGTTACATGTAAAACTGTTTATACAGGACATTTGGGTAGGTATAAAGGTTGGACTAGAGTGGACTGTATGTCTTTATACAGACCTTCCATACTATGTACTATGTAACGGTTAACAGAACCTTATGGTAGGGTATTAAAGGTGGACTAATGGCGTATGTCTTATACAACCCTCCAATACTAGTTACAGTAACTGTTATACAGACATTATGGGTAGGGTAAATCTCCCTTCACTCATCCTCTGTTTCTCCAGAGCCTTCACCTTAAACAGTTCCCTCAGGATGTTGGAAACCACCACCTCACAGGAAAGGACTTTATGCCTAATTGAAATTTGGCACCGTGCACTCCACGTGTAGAATTTTACTATTGTGCTAACTAGAAATAAGGTGCTTAACTCAATACTTGCATGCCTTTGAGACACCCCATAAGCCCACCCCTGGTATGACATACCTGAGAGGCAGGGGATAACCAACTTTCTGGACACCCTTTTGTAAACTTCTATGTTAAAAGGACAATTAAGCAGGAAGTGGTCCATCGTTTCCTCAAGACCACTGCAGCTCTCCCGGGGACACATTCGGTCATTGCGGCGCCTACTTATCACATTGCCTCTTACATAGAGTTTTCCATGGAAGGAACGCCAAGCAATATCCCTAAACTTCGGGGGAACCCTGGGGGACACCACTAAAGAGAGCCCTATACTCAATATATTGCTTGGGCAGTCTTTTAAGACCAGCGGCTCATGGAAATAGGAAGACAAGACCCTCTGGTCGATGGCCCTCCTAGGTGAGGATCTAATTTCTTCCATTCCCACTTGCCACTTCCTCATGGCTTTCAGGGCTCCTGCCACATAGGAGGGGAGAGGACCTCGATGATTCCGCAGACTCTTTACCAAGCCGCCCTTCATCCAAGACCCAAGAAATGGAGTGACCCAGCTCTTAAAAATCTCTACCCACAAAGGAGGCTTCTCTTCGAGGAGGTTTGCAAAGTTGTATTTAACAAACATGTTCACAAAGAACACGACAGGGTTGAGCATGCCCAACCCTCCCTCCTTCCTTTGCCGGTAGGCGACAGTCCTTTTGATTAGGTTCAGTTTGTTTCCCCATAAAAGCAGGAAAAACAAACTATTGATTCTTGCATAGTACTTCTCTGGCAAAAGGCACACAGTACTTACATACAGAAAAAGCGGGACCAGGTAAGTCTTGATCAATGAAACCCTTTCACTAAGAGTGTATGGTCTCCCCTTCCACTGATCCACCCTGGAAGATGCAAGTTCCAACCTAGACACCCAATTTGTCTCAGCGAAATCGCCTTGGCCAAAAGTGATCCCTAAGATCTTAATTTTGGGGGAAGGCTCAGGGAAGATTCCCGGGAGGTTAAAGGCAGGCTCGCCTTCTTTTCCCATCCAGAAAGCTTCACATTTGTTCCTGTTGATGAGGGAACCTGAAGCCTCAGAATACTCTTGTACCAGTTCGGCCACCTCGACCGCCTCGTCGGAGCTTGAGACTACCAGAGTAATGTCATCCGCATAGGCAGCTACCTTCAAGGAAACTCCCGGAGAGACAGGTACCCCCCGCAGCACGCTGCCATCAAACCTCTTGATCAGAGGATCTATGGCGAAAGCGTAAAGCAGAGGGCTGAGCGGGCAACCCTGCCTGACCCCAGAAGAGACCCTAAAAGGTTCCCCCAACCAGCCATTCACAAAGGGAATGCTTTCAGCGCCTTCATACAAAACCATGAGCCAATTGATGAAACCCTCAGGAACACCGTATCTTCCAAGGACACTCCAGAGATACTTGTGATTCACTCTATCAAAGGCCTTAGACTGGTCCAGTGACAAAAGGTATTTTCCCCACTCACAAGACCTGCAACGCATTAGGGCCTCCCGGACCCCCAATACTGCGGAAAAGGTGGATCTACCCTTAACCGTGCAGTGCTGCGAGGGAGAAAGCACCAGGTGTGCTACCTCAAAGAGGCGATTGAACAATACTTTTGCCAAGATTTTCCTATCCGTATTGAGTAAAGCGATGGGGCGCCAGTTCTCAATATAGGAAGAATCTAACCCTTTTGACAGCAGAATCAAAGCAGAACGCCTCATGGAGGGTGGAAGGAGACCCTCAGAAAGGGAGTCCGAAAAAACCTCCACAAGACTAGGGGCCAGGACATCACAAAAGGCCTTGTAGAACTCCGCCGTGAGTCCATCGGGCCCAGGGGATTTCTTAACAGCAAGGCCTTCTATGGCTGCCCCCACCTCCTCCACAGTGATATCCCCTGTCAAAGAATCCCAAGGAATATCAGATCTTGTCTGAACAGGAGTCTGCTCCAAAAAGTTGGATATGCTGGCCTGGCTGAGCTCTTTCTCAGACAAGAGGTCAGCATAAAAGCTCTTAACAACCGACAGGATACCTGCTGGAGATGTCTCCAGGGTCCCATCACTCCCCCGCAAACCGCTAATCGATTTGCGAGCGATGGAGTCCCTGCAACTCTGATAGGGATCGGGAGAATGGTGTGACCCATAATTCCTCTCAAAGTTCAGGGAGGCCAGCCGGTCATACTGGAACCTCCTCATCTGAGACTTTACCCTGGTGATCTCCCCAAAGTCACCACAATCAGACACCAGCCTATCCAACTTCCTCTTAAGTTTTAGATAGGCATGATATTTACTCTGTACCTTATCAATCGCTAGGCCTCGAAAGAGTCGTGCGGTCCTCTTTTTGGTGATCTCCCACCATTCCGTCCTACTGCGGCAGACATCCTTCAGGGACTCCTGATCCTGAAAGAAGGCCAAAAAAGACTGTTTAGTACATTCCTCGTCAAGGATGGTCGAATTGAGGTGCCAGAAACCCTTACCTCTCGAGGGGGCCTCTGGAATATTCAAGGACATGACCACCAAACAGTGATCTGAGAACTCTACTGCCTTCACCTCAAGAGGAGAAGTAATAGAGTCCTTTTTAACAAAAAACCTATCTATCCTACTACTACTTTTATCTATCTATCTATCCTACTACTACTACTATCTATCTATCCTACTACTACTACCTATCTATCTATCCTACTACTACTACTACCACCTATCTATCCTACTACTACTACTATCTATCCTACTACTACTACTATCTATCTATCCTACTACTACTATCTATCTATCCTACTACTACCTACCTATCTATCTATCCTACTACTACTATCTATCTATCCTACTACTACTACTACCTCTATGAAAAGTGTAACCCGTGAGGCCTGGAGATTGGCGAATGTGCACATCTACCAGACCTGCCTCTCTAACTAAGCCATTCAAAAATACGCTGTCGTACCCCAACCTGCCAGCCTGGCCTCTCCTGTCCATTGGCCTAGCGATGGTGTTAAAATCCCCACCAAACACTACAGGCTGGGCTGTAAAAAGAAAGGGCTTTATTCTGGTAAACAATTCCTTCCTCTCGGCCTTCGTCTGAGGGCCATAGAAATGTATTAGCCGCAGAGGCGAACTGTTCACCAGAACATCCATAAGCATGCAGCGTCCTATCTCGATTTCAATCACCCGTTTGACCGTTACCATATCTGTTTTAAAAAGAACAGCCACTCCACTGTAAGGCTCGGCGGCAAGAGACCAAAAGGACGGTCCACAGGACCAGTCCCCCTTGGCGCGATGGATCTCAGCCAAGGTGGTGAGCCGGGTCTCCTGCAAAAAGAAAATGTCTGCCTCAATTCGGGAGAGAAAAAATAACACCATGCTACGTGCACTTACAGACCTGATGGAGGCAACATTAATTGTTGCACATCTTATTGGAGGGGGCACAGCCATTTACAAGGTGAATGAAGTTGAAACAGAAAGGCCCAAAGGAGGAGGAAGATATTTAATTACCAAGTTAAAGACAAGATCTGTTCTGGGTCCTTTATCCCAGTCAGTTATATTTTACCTTTCAGGAGACAAGGAGAGTCGTTCGTGGGTGAAATTCACAAATTCCTTGATTATTGGCAGCTATTATAAATTGTTATGTATGTATGTGTGTGTGTATGTATGTGTATGTATGTATATATGTGTATATATGTGTGTGTGTATGTATGTATGTATGTATGTATGTATGTATGTATGTGTATATATGTATATACATGTATGTGTGTATGTTTATATGTGTGTGTGTATTTATGTATGTATGTGTATATATGTATATACATGTATGTATGTATGTATGTGTATATATGTATATACATGTATGTATGTATGTGTGTGTGTGTATTTATGTATGTATGTATGTATGTGTGTGTATGTGTATACATGTAAATACATGTATGTATGTATGTATGTATGTATGTATGTGTATATATGTATATACATGTATGTATGTATGTATGTGTATATATGTATATACATGTATGTATGTATGTATATGTGTGTGTATTTATGTATGTATGTATGTGTGTGTATGTGTATATATGTAAATACATGTATGTATGTATGTATGTATGTATGTGTATGTGTATATATGTAAATACATGTATGTATGTATGTATTTATTGTGTATGTGTATATATGTAAATACATGTATGTATGTATGTATTTATGTATGTATGTATGTGAATGTGTATATATGTAAATACATGTATGTATGTATGTATGTATGTATGTATGTATGTATGTATGTATTTATGATATACATAAATACTGTATATCTGTATTGTTATAATGGACAGCGCTGTCCCCAAGTGGCGCTATATAAAAAACATATACATCCTGTATAATTGTATTGTTATAATGTCAGCGCTGTGTACCCAAGTGGGCTATATAAATAAACATATACATACTACTGTATAATTGTTGATAATGTACAGCGCTGTGTACCCAAGTGGCGCTATATAATAAACATATACATACATACTGTATAATCTGTAATGTTATAATGTACAAGCGCTGTGTACCCAAGTGGCGCTATATAAATAAACATATACATACATACTGTATAATCTGTATTGTTATAATGTACAGCGCTGCGTACCCCTGGCGCTATATAAAAAACATTACATACATACTGTATAATCTGTATTGTTATAATGTACAGCCGCTGTGTCACCAAAGGGCACTTATAAATAAACATATACATACATACTGGATAATCTGTATTGTTATATGTACAGCGTGTGTACCCAAGTGGCGCTATATAAATAAACATATACATAATTCGGTATAACTGTATTGTTATAATGTACAGCGCTGTGGTACCAGTGGCGGTGTAATAATAAACATATACATACATACTGTTATAGTCTGTATTGTTATAAGTACAGCGCTGTGTACCCAAGTGGCGTATATCAATAAACATATACATACACATGTAATCTGATTGTTATTAATGTACAGCGCTGTTGTCCCCAAGTGGCGCTATATAAATAAACATACATACATACTGTATAATCTGTATGTTAATGTACAGTGCTGTGTACCCAAGTGGCGCTATATAAATAAACATATTACATACAACTGTATAATCTGTATTGTTATAATGTACAGCGCTGCATCCCCAAGTGGCGCTATATAAATAAACATATACATAATGTATAATCTGCATTGTATAATGTACAGCGCTGTGTCCCAAGTGGCGCTATATAAAATAAACAATACGTACATACTGTTAATCTGTTATGGTATAATGTACAGCGTGCGGACCCAAAGTGGCGCTATATAAATAAACATATACATACTGTTAATCTGTATTGTTATAATGTACGGCGCCTGTGTCCCACAAGTGGCGCTATATAAATAAACATATAACATTACATAAGTATAATCTATATTGGTATAATGTACAGCGCTGTGTCCCAAGTGGCGCTATATAAATAAACAATACATTTACATACTGTATAATCTGTATTGTTACAATGTATAGCGCTTGTGCTACCCAAGTGGCGCCTTATAAATAAACATTTACATACATACTGATAATCGTATGTTATAATGTACAGCGCTGTGTGTCCCCAAGTGGCGCTATATAAATAAACATATACGTACATTAATGTATAATCTGGTTTGTTATAATGTACAGCGCTGTGTACCCAAGTGGCGCTATATAAATAAACATATACTACATACTTGTATAATCTGTATTGTATAATGTACAGCGCGTTGTACCCAATTGGCGTATATAAATAAACATTACATTCATACTGTAAATCTGTATTGTTATAATGTACAGAGCTGTGTCCCCAAGTGGCGCTATATAAATAAACATATACATACATACTGTATAATCGTATTGTTATAATGTAACAGCGCTGTGTCCCCAAGTGGCGATATATAAATAAACAATCTTGACAACATACTGTTAATCTGTATGTTATAATGTACAGCGCTGTGTACCCAAGTGGCGCTATATAAATAATATTACTCATACATACTGTATAATCTGTATGTTATAATGTACAGCGCTGGGTACCAAGTGGCGCATGTAAATAATATTATACATACTACGTATAATCTGTATTGTTATAATGTACAGCGCTGTGACCCAAGTGGCGCTATTAAATAAACATATACATCATACTTATAATCCGTATGTTTATAATGTACCAGCGCGTGTGTACCCAAGTGGTGCTATATAAATAAACATATACATACATACGTATAATCTGATTGTTATAATGTACAGCGCTGTGTACCCAAGTGGCAACTATATAAATAAACATATATATACATACATACTGTATAATCTGTATTATAATGTACAGCGCTGTGTACCCAAGTGGCGCTATATAAAATAAACATATACAACATACTGTATAATCTGTATTGTTATAATGTACAGCGCTGTGTACCCAAGTGGCGCTATATAAATAAACATATACATACATACTGTATAATCTGTATTGATTAAATGTACAGCGCTGTGACCCAAGTGGCGCTGATATAATAAACATATACATACAACTGTATAATCTGGTATGTTATAATGTACAGCGCTGCGTACCAAGTGGCGCTATATAAATAAACATATACATAAATACTGTATAATCTGTATTGTATAATGTACAGCGCTGTGTGTCCAAGTGGGCACTATATAAATAAACATATACATACATACGTATAATGTATTGTTATAATGTACAGCGCTGTGTACCCAAGTGGCGCTATATAATAAAACATATACATACATACGGTATATAATCTGTATTGTTATAATTGACAGCGCGTGTACCCAAGTGTGCGGTATATAATAAACATATAATAACATACTGTATAGTCTGTACTGTTATAATGTACAGCGCTGTGTACCCAAGTGGCGCTATATAAAAAACATATACATACATACTGTATAATCTGTATTGTATAATGTACAGCGTGTGTCCCCAAGTGGGCTATATAAATAAACATATACATACATACGGTATAATCTGTATTGTTATAATGTACAGTGCGTGTACCCAAGTGGCGCTATATAAATAAACATATACCTACATACTGTATAATCTGTATGTTATAATGTACAGCGCTGCTCACCCAAAGTGGCGCTATATAAATAAAAACTATACATAATGTATAATCTGCATTGTATAATTACAGGCGCTGTGCCCCCAAGTGGCGCTATATAAATAAACATATACGTACAACTGTATATCTGTATTGTTAAATGTACAGCGCTGCGTACCCAGTGGCGCTATATAATAAACATTATACATACTGTATAATCTGTATTGTTATAATGTACGGCGCTGTGTCCCAAGTGGCGCTATATAAATAAACATATACATACATACTGTATAATCTGTATGTGTTATAATGTACAGCGCTGTGTCCCCAAGTGGCGCTATATAAATAAAACATATACATACATACTGTATAATCTGTATTGTTACAATGTACAGCGCTGGTCCCCAAGTGGCGCTATATAAATAACATTACATACATACTGTATAATCTGATATGTATAATTGACAGCGCTGTGTCCCCAAGTGGCGTATATAAATTAAACATATACGTACATACTGTAATCTGTATGTTAAATGTACAGCGCTGTGTACCCAAGTGGCGCTATATAAATAAAATATACATACATACTGTATAATCTGTAGATTGTTATAAGTACAGCGCTGTGTACCCAATTGGCGCTATATAAATAAACATATACATACATACTGTATAATCTGTATTGTTATAATGTACAGAGCTGTGTCCCAAGTGGCGTATATAAATAAAAATATACATACATACTGTATAATCTGTATTGTTATATGTACAGCGACTGGTCCCCAAGTGGCGCTATAAAATAAAATAATATACATACTGTATAATCTGTATGTTATAATGTACAGCGTGGTACCCAAGTGGCGCTATTAAATAATTATTACATACATACTGTATAATCTGTATGTTATAAGTACAGCGCTGTGTACCCAAGTGGCGCTATATAAATAAAACATCTTTACATACATATGTATAATCCGTATTGTTATAATGTACAGCGCTGGTGTACCCAAGTGGTGCTATATAAAATAAACATATACATTACATACTGTACTAATCTGTATTGTATAAATGTACAGCGCTGTGTACCCAGTGGCGCTCATATAAATAAAACATATACTACAATACTGTATACATTGTTATTGTTATAATGACAGCGCTGTGTCCCAAGATGGCACTATATAAATAAACATATAAATACATACTGTATTAATCTGTATTGTATAAATGTACAGCGCTGTGTACCCAAGTGGCGCTATATAATAAACATATACATACATACTGTATAATCTGTATTGTTTATAATGTACAGCGCTGTGTACCAAGGGGCGCCTAGATAAAATAAACATATACATACATACTGTATAATCTGTATTGTTATAATGTATAGCGCTGTACCCAAGTGGCGCATATAAATAAACATATACGTACATACTGTATAATCTGTATTGTTATAATGTACAGCGCTGTGTTCCCAGTGGCGCTATATAAATAAAATATACGTACATACGAGATAATCTGTATTGTTATAATGTACAGCGTGTGTCCCAAGTGGCGCTATATAAATAAACATTATACGTACATACTGTATAATCTGTATTTGTATAATGTACAGCGCTGTTGTACCCAAGTGGGCTATATAAATAAACATATACATACATTACTGTATAATCTGTATTGTTATATTGTACAGCACTGTGTACCCAAGTGGCGCTATATAAATAAACATATACATACCACTGTATTCTGTATTGTTATAATGTACAGCGCTCGTGTACCCAAGTGGCGCTATATAAATAAAATATATATACATACTGTATAATCTGTGATTGTTATAATGTACAGCGCTGTGTACCCAAGTGGCGCTATATAAATAAACATATACATACATACTGTTAAATCTGTAGTATTAATGTACAGCGCTGTGTCCCAAGTGGCGCTAATATAAATAATATTATACATACATACTGTATAATACTGTATTGTTATAAATACAGGCTGTGTACCCAAGTGGCGCTATATAAAATAAAATTATACATCGTACTGTATAATCTGTATTGTTATAAGTACAGCGTGTGTATCCAAGTGGCGCTATATAAACATTACATACATACTGTATAATCTGTTGTGTATAATGTACAGCGCTGGTACCAAGTGGGCGCTATATAAAAAAAATATACGTACGTACTTATAATCTGTATTGTTATAATGTACAGTGCTGTGTACCCAAGTGGCGCTATATAAATAAACTATTACATTTAACATATGTTAATCTGTATTGTATATGTACAGCGCTGTGTACCCAAGTGGCGCTATTTAATAAACATATACATACATACTGTATATCTGTATTGTTTATAATGTACAGCGCTGTGTACCAAAAGTCGGCAGCTATAAATAAACATATACATACATACTGTATAATCTGTCATGTGTAAAGTACAGCGCTGTGTCCCAAGTGGCGCTATATAATAACATATACTACTTACTGTATAATCGTCATGTTATAATGTACGGCGGGTGTACCCAAGTGGCGCTATATAAATAAACATAACATAAATACTGTATATATGTATTGTTATAATGACAGCGCTGTGTCCCCAAGGGCCGCTATATAAATAAACATATACATACATACTGTATAATCTGTATTGTTATAATGTTCAGCGGATTTGGTACCCAAGTGGTGCTATTAAATAACACATACTACATACTGTATAATCTGTATTGTTATAATGTACAGTGCTGTGTCCCAAGTGGCGCTATGATAAATAAACATATACATACTGTAATCTGGTAGTTATATGTACGCGCTGTGTCCCCAAGTGGCGCTATAAAATAAACATATACAGACATACTGTATAATCTGTATTGTTATAATGTACAGCGCTGTGTACCCAAGTGGCGTATATAAATAAACATATAATACATACTGTATAATCTGCATTGTTATATGTACAGCTCTGTGTACAAGTGGCGCTATATAAATAAACATATACCTACATTACTGTATAATCTGTATTGTTATAATGTACAGCGCTGAGTCCCCAAAGTGGCGCTATTAAAAATAAACATATACATACATACTGTATAATCTGTATTGGTATCAATGACAGCGCTGTGTCCCCAAGTGGCGATATATAAATAAACATATACATACATACTGTATAATATGTGATGGTTAATGTACACGCGCTGTGTACCCAAGTGGCACTCATATAAACAAAACATATACATACATAATGTATAATCTGTATTGTTATATGTACAGCACTGTGTCCCCAAGTGGCGCTATATAAATAAACATAACATACATACTGTATAATCTGTATTGTTATAACGTACAGCGTATGTGTCCCCAAGTGGCGCTATATAAAATAATATTATACATACTGTATAACTCTGTATTGTTTATAATGTACAGCGCTGTGTCCACAAGGGGCTCTATATAAAAAAATATAATGCTGTATAATCTGTATGTATAACGTAAGCGCTGTGTCCCCAAGTGGCGCTATATAAATAAACATATACATACTGTATATCTGTATTGTATATGTACAGCGCGTGTACCCAAGTGGCGCTATATAAAAAAACATATACATACATACTGTATAATCTGTATTGTTATAACGTACAGCGCTGTGTCCCCAAGTGGCGCTATATAAATAAACATATACATACTGATAATCTGTATGTTATAATGTACAGCGCTGTGTACCAAAGTGCTCTATATAATAAAACATATACATACAATGTATAACTGTATTGTTATAATGTACAGCGCTGTGTACCCAAGTGGCGCTATATAAATAAAATATACATACATATGTATAATCTGTATTGTGTATAGTACAGCGCTGTGTCCCCAAGTGGCTCTATATAAATAAACATATACATACATACTGTATATCTGCTATGTTATAATGTACAGCGCTGGTCCCCAAGTGGCGCTATATAAATAAACATTATACATACATACTGTATAATCTGTATTGTTACAATGTGACGCGCTGTTGTCCCCAAGTGGCTCTATATAAATAAACATATACATACATACTGTATAATCTGTATGTCTATAATGTACAGCGTGGTCCCAAGTGGCTGTATATAAATAAACACATACATACATACTGTATAATCTGTATTGTATAATGTACAGCGCTGTGTCCCCAAATGGCGCTATATAAATAAACATATAAACATACAATACTGTATAATCTGTATTGTTATAATGTACAGCGCTGTGCCCCAAGTGGCGCTATATAAACATATACATACATACCTGTAAAAATCTGTATTGTATAATGATGTACAGCGCTGTGTCCCCAAGTGGCGTATATAAATAAAACATATACATACATACTGTATAATCTGTATTGTTTAATGTACAGCGTGTTACCCAAGTGGCGCTATATAAATAAACATATTCATACATACTGTTATATCTCTGTATTGTTATAATGTACAGCGCTGGTGTACCAAGGTGGCGCTATATAAATAAACATTAAACATACGTATAATCTGTATTGTTATAACGTACAGCGCTGTGTCCCAAGTGGCGCTATATAATAAACATATACATACATATGTATAATCTGTATTGTGATAAGTACAGCGCTGTGTACCCAAGTGGGCTATATAAAATAAACATATACATAAAGACTGTATAATCTGTATTGTTATAATGCACACGCGTGTCCCCAAGTGGCGCTATTAAATAAACATATACATAAATACTGTATATCTGCATTGTTATAATGTAACAACGCTGTGTACCCAAGTGGCGCTATATAAATAACATATACATACATAAGTATAATCTGTGTTTATAATGTACAGCGCTGTGTACCCAAGTGGCGCTTATATAAATAACATACATAATATCTATAATCTGTATTGTTGATATAACGTACAGCGCTGTGTCCCCAAGTGGCGCTATATAAATAATATATACATACATACTGTATAATCTGTATTGGTTAAATGTACAGCGTTGTGTTACCCAAGTGGCTATATTAATAAACATAGAACATACATACTGTAAATCTGCGATTGTTATAATGTCCAGCGCTGTGTACCAAGTGGCGCTATATAAATAACATATACATACATTACTGTATAATCGGTATGTATAATGTACAGCGCTGTGTACCCAAGTGGCGCTATATAAAATAAACATATAAATACATACTGTTAAGCTGTATTGTTATAATGTACAGCGGTGTACCCAAGTGGCGCTATATAAATAAAACATATACATACATACTGTATAATGGTATGTTTATAATGTACAGCGCTGTGTCCCCAAGTGGCACTATAGAAATAAACATATACATACATACGTATAATCTGTATTGTTATAATGTACAGCGCTGGTACCCAAGTGGCGCTATATAAATAAAAATATCATACATACTGTATAATCTGTATTGTTATAATGTACAGCGCTGTGTATCCAAGTGGCGCTATATAAATAAACATAATACATTACAATACTGTATAATCTGTATGTTATAAATGTACAGCGCTGGGTATCCAAAGTGGCGCTATATAAATAAACATATACATACATACTGTATAATCTGGATTGTTATAATGTACAGCGCTGTGTACCAAGTGGCGCTATATAAATAAACGTATTACATACATACTGTATAATCTGTATTGTTATAATTACAGCGCTGTGTCCCCAAGTGGTGCTTATATAAATAAACAATAAATACATACTGTATATCTGTATTGTTATAAGGTACAGCGCTGGTCCCCAAGTGGCGCTATATAAATAAACATATACATACATACTGTAAATCGTATTGTTATAATGTACAGCGCGTGTCCCCAAAGTGGCGCTATATAAATAAACATATACATACATACTGTATAATCTGTATTGTTATAATGTACAGCGCTGTGTATCCAAGTGGCGCTATATAAATAAACAATACATTACATACTTAATCTATATTGTTATAATGCTACGGCGCTGTGTCCCCAAGTGGCGCTATTAAATAAACATATACATACATACTGTATAATCTGTATTGTTATAATGTACAGCGCTGTGTCCCCAAGTGGCGCTATATAAATAATATTATAATACATATATTTGCAAAGTGGATACCATAAGATGTCTGTTATCTATAGGGGAAATGGACTAAATCCTGATATCCTACACTTGGGGGAGCCCTTGTTCTACAAATCTATTGCATTCTGTTCATATTAGTAAATAATAGCAAATCTAAACATTTCTGTCCTTGTACTTATGTACACCTATTGGTCTCATAACTCCTCAGAGACTTTTAATCTTCTCTCTATATACAACTCAACGTGTATATGTATATATATATATATTCCTGCTGCACATTTACATTTCATGGCTATCAGCACCTGCAATGGAAAACAACACATTTCCTTAGCTGCCTGTGATCTCCATTGGTAACTGCCTGTTCAACCCCCAGCAAGAGACTTATCTTGGATTGGTCAGTTTACCTGTCAATCTTGACTCTGGGCAAACCACAAGTGAGAGGAGGTGACAGAGTGTTGTCACATGACATTGCTACATCACATGTTCTGCTGCTCCTCATGATTGACAGCTCTATCCTCCTATCACAGAACAAAATGAAGTAAAGCATTGTACTGCCCTGACCAATCTGGGATATTTGGAAGGTGTGCAATTAACTTTATACACTTGATTCACCAGCAGATGGTAGCACACAGGTTTATTATCTTAAAAAATGTTGGAAAAAGTTGGTACGGAGGCACTTTTAAAGTTATAAAGTAGCCTATGCTTTTCCCCAGGTCCTTATACATAAGTGTACCAAGTCTCATGAAAATTGTCCCAGCCGTTTGGAAGTACATACATAAACACATACATACATACATACACACACACACACACACACACATAAATACGTACATACATACATACATACATACATACATAAACACATACATACATACATACATACATACATACATACATAAACAACCCATAAATATGTACGTACATACATACATACACAAATACACACATACATACATACATACATACATACATATATACATACATATATACATACACACATACATACATACACACATGCATACATATATACATACATACACATACATATATACATACATACACACACCCATACATACATATATACATACATACACACACTTACATATATATATATATATATACACATACATGCATGCATGCATGCATACATACACACACATACACAAATTAGGTAAAGCAATATGTATGGTATGGCACTGGTCAACCCCTCATATCAAAGATATGAATGCGAGGTGCAGAACAGGTAAAAGGCAAATCTATAAAGCATATAAAAAGAAGGAAAAAGAAACCTGCTGCACACACTCGGGTAATTGTGAAAGTATGTACACTCCTTTATTTATAGCGTGTAGACACATGTATCTTTGGGACTAGGTATGTGCAAAACAGCAAGGTTAAAAACCTTTAAATATAATATTTACAGACAGCAGCCTCAACATACTAGCAGCAATATAACACAAAGTGCAGAGCTATAAGACAATAGTCTGAACAATTAGGTGCTTCATAGTGACACAAATGGCTATAAAGCTAGAGTACAGTATTAGTGTAACTAGTACTTATCTGCCCCTATGCATGGCTCAACATTTAGAGACAACCTCGGTTTAAATTCTGCAGACGGTTGCTAAGCTACCCGGGACGCCAGACCATCGAGCTGTGTCTAAAACCCAACTTGGAGGACCTATAGACGTTGACATACGTATATATATAGATTATGGATTACATTGCACTACAAGTCTTTACCACAGGAGGGAGCTAATATGTATAAATTATATATATATAAAGGGTCACATTATAAAGGGTTTATATAAAGGGTATATATTATAAATTATTGAAATGTGAACAGATTTTATCATTTACTTTTTTTGCATTTATCAAAATTGAATGGGGCCCCAGGCAATGCTGTCATTTGGGGCCCTACTATTTCCTGTGTGTATTCGATTTGCAATGAGATACTTTTAGAAACGGTTTCCTTGTACCACATTACAGCTTCTTCCGTTATAACTGGTTTGGTTATTTTATTTATATCAGTTTGACAAGAACTGGTTCCCAGTCGGTCTCCTTGGCTGACGCTGTGTCTCTCGCTCATTGACAAAACAGAAATATGCGACACTTTTCTCTCCCAATTATTGGGGGCCTGCTAACGTAACAATGGATGGGAATAGGTGTACCCCGTATTATGACACTGTGACATAAAACAAATAATGGAAAACATGTGTCTATTTGTATCCTGTAAATGATATAGTGAGATTATTATAATGCTCTCGGCCGATTGGTTCAGCCTTGTGGCCTTTACTGTGGGGTTAACTATTGCATTAGCTGCTATAATAATTACCTTGTGTGTAGCCATGATTAATATTGTATTACAGCGATATTGCAATTCCCTTATTGTGCATTCAGCGAACAGTAAATCATATACATTTAGACACACAGACTTTGTATTGGATATTCAATATTGATGTTGTTTACTGGTTGGGAGGAATTACGCACATATCCATTCATATCCATTCTGTTTGATTTACAGGCGCCAGATGATTTAATAATATGCGTTCTCCCTTTACTGCATCTGTACACCAAATAAATAGAATGGGGATGGAATTTACAGAAATGTGACACAATTGTGTCTGATCTGGAACAGGAAAGAAATGTCTGATCAGCCAGGGATCTTTCCTTTACCTATCTGTGCTGCTCAGATAGCAGGGTTAAAGGGGAAATTAAACCATCAAAATACCATAGATATGGCAATTTGTTTTGGCTTGTTTTGATCTCCCCAAGTAAAGGCTGTTTAGATAAACAGGCAGACAGACCTACGTTAACCAATATAAACCAATAGGTAGACCTACCTTAACCAATATAAACCAATAGGTAGACCTACGTTAACCAATATAAACCAATAGGTTAGGTCGACTACCTTAACCAATTCAACCATAGGTAGACCTACCATAACCAATATAACCTCATAGGTGACCTACCTGAGCCATAAAACCAATAGTAGAACTCCTTAACCAATATAAACCAATAGGTCGCCCTAGTTAACCAATTAAAACCAAAGGTAGACCTACCTTAACATATAACCAATAGGTAGACCTACCTTAACATCTAAACCAATAGGTAGACCTGTCTTAAAACCAATATCAAACCAATAGGTAGACCTACGTTAACGCAATATAACACCACTAGTAGACCTACCTTAACCAATATAAATCACCATCATGTTAGACCTTACGTTACCCATATAAAACCAATAGGTAGACCCTACTTTAACATATACCAATAGGTAGACCCTACGTTAACCAATATAAACCATAGGTAGACCGAACTTAATAACCATATAAACCCTAGGTAGACCTACGTTAACTCATATCAACCAAAGTAGACCTAACGTTAACCAATTATAAACCACTAGTGTAGACCTGTCTAACCCAATATAAACAATCGGTAGAACCTGCTTAACCAATATCACCCAATAGTTAGACCTCCGTTACCAATCAAACCATAGGGTAGACCGACCGTTAACAATCTACAACCAATGTAGACCTACGTTTAACCAATATAAACCAAAGGTAGACCTACCTTACCCAATATAAACCAATGGTAGAACCTGTCTTACCAATATAAACCAATAGTGACCACGTTAACCAATATAAACCCAATAGGGTCGACCTGTCTTACCATATAAACCAATTAGTAGACCTACGTTAACCAATATAACACCAATATCTTAGACTACCTTTACCACTATAACCAATAGGTTAGACCCACGTAACCATGAGAAACCATATTAGACTACGTTAAAATCCCATATAAAAACCCAATAGGTAGAATCTACCTTAACCAAGATAACCCATAGGTAACCTGTCCTTAAAACCAATAGAAACCAATAGGTAGACCTACGTTACAATCTAAACCAATATAGTAACCTACCTACCAATATAAACCATAGGGTAGACCTGTCTAACCATCTAACCAAGAGGTAGACCTACCTAAAAACAATATAACCAATAGGTAGAACCTACTAACCAATATACACCAAAAGGGAGACTGTCTTAACCAATATAAAACTCAATAGTAAGACCTACTTAACCATATAAACCAATAGTAGACCTCCTTAACCATATAAACCACATAGGTAACCTTCATAACCAAATATAAACCATAGGTAGCCTCCTGATCTTCCATATACACCAATAGGTAGCTCCTTAACAATATAAACCAAATAGGAGACCCTTCCTTAACGCAATATACACCAAATAGGTAGGCCTAACCTTAACCATATAAACCAATAGGTAGAACCTACCTTAACCAATTATACACCAATAGGTAGACCTACTAACCAATATAACACCATAGGTAGACCTACTACGTTAACCATATAAACCAATGGTAGACCTTCCTTAACCATTAAACCATGGTAACCTACCTTAACCAATATAAACCAATAGGTAGACCATGTCTAACCAATATAAAACCAATAGGTAGCTACCTTAACCACTATAAACCAATAGGATAAGACCTTCTAGACCATATAAACCATAGGTAGCCTACTAACCAATATAAACCAATAGGTTAGACCTCCTTAACCAATATAAACCAATAGGTAGACATACCTTAACCAATATAAACCATAGGTAGGCCTACCTTAACCAATATAAACCTAGGTAGACTACCTAACCATATAAACCAATAGGTAGCCTACGAACCAATATAAACCAATAGGTAGACCTGTCTTAAACCAATATAACCAAAGGTAGACCTACCTTAACCAAAAAAACCAATAGGTAACCTACCTTAACCAATATAAACCATAGGTAGACCTACCTTACCCAATATAAAACAAAGGTAGAGCCTACCTTAACCAACTATAAACACCATAGTAGACCTACTTAACCCATATAAACCAATAGTGTTAGACCACCTTAACCCAATATAACCCAATAGGTAGACCTACCTTAACCAATATAACCCATAGTAGACTCTACTAACCAATATAAACCAATAGGTAGACCTACTTACCAAATAAAACCAATAGGTAGAACCTTACTTAACCAATATAATCCCCTGGTATACCTACCTTAACCAATATAACCATATTGACCACCTAACCAATATCAATAGGTAACCTACCTTAACAATATAAACCAATAGGTACATACCTAACCAATATAAACCATAGGTTGAACCTACCTTAAACCAATATAAACCAATAGGTAGGACCACCTTAACCAATATAAACCAATAGTAGACCTACCTAACCAATATAAACCAATAGGTACCTTACCTTAACCATATAAACCATAGGTAACTGTCTTAACCAATATAAACCAAGGAGGCCTACCTACCAATATAACCATATGTAGCTACCTAACAGTAACCAATAGGTAGGCCTACCTTAACCATATGAACCAATACGGTAGACTACCTTAACCAATATAACCAATAGGTAGAGCCTACCTATACCAATATAAACCAATAGGTAGACCTACCTTAACCAATATAAAACAATAGGTAGACCTACCTTACCATATAAACCAATAGGTAGACCACTTAACCAAATAAACCAATAGGTAGGCCTACCTTACAATATAACCAATAGGTAGACCACCTAGCCAATATAAACCCTAGGTAGACCTACCTTACCAATAAACCATAGTAGACCTCTTAACAATATAAAACCAATAGGTAGCGACTACCTTAACCAAGTAAACCAATAGGTCAGCCTTAACCTTAACCAATATACAACCAATAGTTAGACCTACGTTAACCAATATAAACCAATAGTGTAGGCTACCGTTAACCAATATAACACCAATAGGGTTGACCTACGTAACCAATATAAACCAATTAGTAGACCTACCTTAACCAATATAAACCAATAGGTAGACCTACCCTTAACCAATTAGAAACCAATAGGTAGACTACCTTAACCAATATAAACCAATAGTGTAGACCTACATTAACCAATATAAACCATAGGTAGACCTACCTTAGCCCCAATATAAACCAATAGGTAGACTACGTTCCAATATAAACCAATAGGTAGTGCCTACCTTAAACCCAGTAGAAACATCAATAGGTAGCGCACCGTAACCAATATAACAATGTGGCTACGGGTACATAGAAACATAAATCCTCACTAGTCCCCCGGCCTCTGATTGATGCCTGTCAGACCCATTTAGAGACCTTCAGCGCAGGAAGAAATGATCACACACACGCCGGTGGAGTAGGACCCAGTTTCTACGTTTTCTTTAGTTTCATACGTTGGCATATATTCAAACCACAGTAAAAACTTTTCAAGGAAAAAGGGGCTTTAAGCAGACCTCATGTCTGCATATAATTAATAAACATGTCCTTGGAATGGGAAGATAGAGTCAAGTGACAATAATGTAGGAGGTATAAGACCTTGGATAAATCTTATCTATGAGGCTCATGAGAACCGCTTGTCACATTTCATGAAAACAGACTCAGTAAAATGGACACCAAATTGCCTCGAAAAACAAATGGCTGTTATAGGCTCAGTGATTATACAGAACTATAAAAACCTAACAGGTAGACCTACCTTACCACTATAACGCAAGGTAGACCTGTCTTAACCAATGCAACCAATATGTAGACCTACCTTAACCAATATAAACCAATAGGTAGACCTCCTTAACCAATATAACCATAGTAGACCTACCTAACCATTAAACCAATAGGTAGACTACTTAACTCACTATAACCCACTAGGTAGACTTGGTTTCTTTATTTTCACATAAATGGCCTCCTTAACACCTCTCTTTAACCAGTCACGTTCCTTTGCCAATATGTTAACATACATACATACATGTATAATCTGTATTGTTATAATGTACAGCGCTGTGTCCCCAAGTGGCGCTATATAAATAAACATATACATACATACTGTATAATCTGTATTGTTATAATGTACAGCGCTGTGTACCCAAGTGGCGCTATATAAATAAACATATACATACATACTGTATAATCTGTATTGTTATAATGTACAGCGCTATGTCCCCAAGTGGCGCTATATAAATAAACATATACATACATACTGTAATACATACATACTGTATAATCTGTATTGTTATAATGTACAGCGCTGTGTCCCCAAGTGGCGCTATATAAATAAACATATACATACATACTGTATAATCTGTATTGTTATAATGTACAGCGCTGTGTACCCAAGTGGCGCTATATAAACATATACATACATACTGTATAATCTGTATTGTTATAATGTACATCAGCCTCCTGATTGTCTATAAAATTAAATCACTGGAAGAAGAGGTTTCTAGCTAATTCTCTCTCAGCTCGCTATTTCTTCCTCCAGGATGTCCTTCCTAGCACAGAGTAAGGATTTTTAAGCGGAATAGACAATTTGGGAATGGGCTGGTTCCTCTTGCTCCTCACTTCCCACCAAACTCCATCCCCCCTTCTCGACAGTGGAGGACCTCGGACTTTGGAAGCAGAGTTACAACTGGGGTGAGAATTTGGGCAAGAGCCCCCCTTGACTTGGATCTGGTAACCCTGGCTTCGGGCTATAAATGGTCCAGAAATGAGCGTGGGGTTTGGTGACCCTGATATATTTTTGGTCACTCGCTCTGGGAGCTTCCTGTGGAGTCACAGTGACAGGCTCCGCAGCATGGTGTGGTACTCTCTTTGGCCCCAGAGCAATGCGAAAGGGACAACTTCTCCAGCGTCCACTGCTTCCCCAGCAAATGCTACAACCTCAGAGCTCACTTCTCGGAGACTACCATCTCCTCTGCAAACTCTGCGCAACTTGCTGCCAAGAGACGGGGGCAAGAGGTTGTAAGTGTGCCCCATCTACCCGCAGAGGTTGCAACAGACACTGTTAGGGCAGTCTTTCGCATTGTGCCCCAGCTCAAGGCATAGGGCACACTTCAAGTTTGTCACAATACATTGGAAAGATGACGAAAACGACCCGCACTTAAGCAATGACGCGGCTGGCCCGGGTAGAAGCATTGTATCCTATCCCTGCCGATAAAGGCAGAATTCGGGATGTGCTGGGTAACGTTACGGACTGTGTTCAGTAACGCTGCACTTCAACCACCATCCAAAAATTCCACTGTCATCAAGGTTTTTAAAACAGGGTCGCTTTGGACGGAAGCCGTATCTCCCAAGCCAGGTGCGGAGGTTGGGGCGGAATGCTCTCATTAAAGACCTTTATGGTCACTCTCACGACACCCGGCCGGGAGAAAGCCACCACCCGAAAGCCAATCCACCAAGCAGGATCCCTGTCATACTTTTTCCAAAAACTCATCCAGACCTTGGGGGACACAAAGTGATGACAAAACTCCCCCGGACGGGCCCAGAAATAAAGGCAAAAGATGTCCACTGCCTCAAACACCAACCAGGAGGAGTCTGTCAATCACCTGCTGCCTATCCGGAGAAGGCCCTCCCCCACCCACTTCAAGTTCACCACATCCTCTACCCCACCGCCATGTACATGTTACATACACAGATGTTTGTGCGTTAGCAGGAACAGTCCTCCGTGAGCAGAATGAGTGGCTCTGGCAGCGGACGCGTATGATGTAGGTTTGGTCCCTGCAGGTGAAACTGGAGGTGCTCTTAGCGGAAAACAGATTGAAACTTTGCACAATTGGGACCAGATGATCCAGCAGATCTTACAGGGGGGACAGACACAGATGGACAGGGGGGAGCCTTGGACAAGACACTGGGGCGACACAGAGGGAGATTGGGAGACAGACACAGCAGGAGCAGGGGAAAGGGAACAGGTGCGGGCCAGCAGGGACCGGGTAATCCCACTTACACCTATTGTGGACCCTCCATCCCGCTGGCACTCAGGCTCTGCCGCCATCTCTCCGGATGCTGGGGGGATCGATCACCCAGAGCCTCCGACCATCTCCAGCTTAGGAACCAAGATTTTGATTCCCTGACCTGACCACCGCTTCTTCCCAAATAGAAAACTTGCTTGGGGACTTTAATGTGGGCAAACCTCTTGTGATCTCTTCCTCTACCAAGATGGCCGCCGGGACTTGCTTGGGACCAGCTGAAATAAATTCCTGCTTCCCTGACCCTCTCTTCTCCTTAGCTTCCTAGGTGCAGTGTGTAATAGCAGGATCTGTGCTGATTGGTCCACTGCGAGATCCATCTCTTCCTGAACCAAGCCTCTGGAACACCAGAAACCAGCTGACACAGCCTTTTGGATCCAAAATGGCCGCTGCAGGTACTTTCCTCTCACTGCCCTGAAACTTAAAGATTGCCTCTTTACTATGGGAACTTTACTGCACGTTCCTTACCAGCGCACTGACAGACCTCTTCTTTCTGGGCAGGTTTGGCAGTCAGGGAGGAGCATGGAGCACTGGTAGCTGCAGGTGTGATGTCACTGGCAGGATTCCAAGATGGCCGCCGAACCACATGTTCCAGCCATGTTTGGGTGTGGTAGACATCCAGGCACTTGGTGTTAGTGGAATTAAAGGGTTTGCATGCATGGTGGAAAACCAGAACTTTCTTTCCTTTGTTGTGTTTTCCCCATTTCCTCCTCTTGCCAGATTCTATCCATGGAGAATTCCAGTTCCTGCTCTTTATGGAGATTCCAGACATTTTATTTCTTTCAGCAAACCGGGGGATTGTTAGGATCTTCCACAGCCCAGTCCATTCTTTCTCCTTGTCTTTTGTCCAGAGTGTTACTGATGGGGAAACTGGTGACCGAGACCTCCCTTCACGAGGCCCCAGGCACCTCCACCCCTGCCTGCACCGACACTGGGGAGACCCTGAAATAGAACAGCATGGCTGGGCCTTAGCTGTATTCCCCCTGCATTTGCTCTCCTTCTTGCGTGGAAACGATCCCTCAGGGTATAAGCCTCCCACATAGGACCATTTCATCTCCCAAGGCCTGTTCCTCCTTGGTAAGCAGCTCAAATCTCTTTTCCTGGCAGAAAATGATAGCTTGAGTCTTGGGATTGGATCTAGAAACATCCCAGCACAAAGATCTTTTTTTTGTTTAATTCTTATCAGGGATCTTAACTTTTCTTTTATAGCTACAATATCTCTTTAGGCGTTTTGCCAGGGCCTCCGCAAATCCAGGATCCCCAGGCTAAGGTGTTTTTTTTTCCGTTTTGTGCCGGACCAGGATTAGCAAGTGTAGAAGGCGCCCAGTGTCTACACGCAGTAACAGGGACTCTTTGGAGGCCACTAGTATGGTCCAGAACAGTGAACCAAAAAAGTATACATATGTAAGCACTTGTTGGAGCTCAGGAGCACACAATAAACACACCTTCCACCTCCAATGCTTGTTACTATGTAACGTTATACAGACATTATGGGTAGGGTATAAAGGTTGGACTAGGACGTATGTCTTATATTACAACCTCCAATACTATGTTACTAGTGTAACTTGTTATACAGACATTATGGGTAGGGATTAAGGGTTGGACTAGATGGACGTATGTCTTTATACAACCCAATACTATGGTTATATGTGGAACTGTTATACAGACATTATGGGTAGGGATTAAAGGTTGGACTAGATGGACGTATGTCTTTATACAACCTCCAATACTATGGTTACTGGTAACTGTTATACAGGACATTATGGGTAGGGTATAAAGGTTGGACTGAGTGGACGTTATGTCTTATATAACCTCCAATCTATGTTACTATGTAACTGTTATACAGACATTATGGGTAGGGTATAAAGGTTGGACTAGATGGACGTATGTTCTTTATACAACCTCCAATACTATTTACTATGTAACGTTATACAGACAATGTAGGGTAGGGTATAAAGGTTGGACTAGATGGACGTTATGTCTTTATAAACCTCCAATACTATTACTATGTAACTGTATACAGACATTATGGGTAGGGTATAAAGGTTGGACTAGATGGACGAATAGTCTTTATACAACCCCCAATACTATGTTACTATGGTAAACTGTTATACAGACATTATGGGTAGGGTATAAAGGTGGGATAGATGGACGTATGTCTTTATACAACCTCCAGTACTATGTTACTATGTAACTGTTATACAAGACATTATGGGTTTTAGGGTTATAAAGGTTGGACAGATGGACGTATGTCTTTATACAACTCCAATACTATGTTACTATGTAACTGTATACAGACATATGGGTAGGGAAAGGTTGGACTAGTAGGCGTATGTCTTTATAAACCTCCAATACTATGTTACTATGTAACTGTTATACAGACATTATGGGGGGGTATAAAGGTTGGACTCGATGGACGTTTTTTTATGTCTTTATACAACCTCCAATACTATGTTTTATATGTAACTGTTACAAGACATTATGGGTAGGGTATAAAGGTTGGACTAGATGGACGTATGTCTTTATACAACTCCAATACTATGTTACTATTGTAACTGTTATACAGACAATTATGGGTTAGGGTTAAAGGTGGACAAAGGACGTATGTCTTTATATACCCTCCAATACTATGTTACTATGTAACTGTTTACAGACATTATGGGTAGGGTATAAAGGTGGACTAGGAGGACGTATGTCTTTATACAACCTCCAATACTATGATACTATGTAACTTTTATACAGACATTATGGGGTAGGGTATAAAGGTTGGACAGATGGAACGTATGTCTTTATACAACCCAATACTATGTTACTTGTAACTGTTATACAGACATTATGGGTAGGGTATAAAGGTGGACTAGATGGAACGTATGTTCTTTATACAACCTCAATACTATGTTAACTATAAACTGTTATACAGACATTTATGGGTAGGGTATAAAGGTTGGACTAGATGGACGTATGTCTTTATACAACCTCCATATAGTTACTAGGTAACTGTTATACAGACATTATGGGTAGGGTAAAGGTTGGACTAGATGGACATATGTCTTTATACAACCTCCAATACTATGTTATATGTAACTGTATAAAGACATTATGGGTAGGGTATAAAGGTTGGGACTAGACGGACGTAGTCTTATACAAACCTCGAATACTATGTTACTATGTAACTGGTTACAGGACATTATGTGGGTAGGGTATAAAGGTTGGACTAGAGGACGTATGTCTTTATTACAAACCTAGATACTATGTTACTATGTAACTGTTTATACAGACATTATGGGTAGGGTATAAAGGTTGGACTAGACGGACGTATTCTTTATACAACCTCGAATACGTAATACTATGTACTATGTAACTGTTATACAGACATAGGGTAGGGTATAAAGGTTGGATAGATGGAGTAGTCTTTATACAACCTCCAATAATATGTTTACTGTTTGTAACTGTTATTACAGACTTATGGGTAGGGTATAAAGGTTGGACTAGATGGACGTTAATGTCGTATACAACCTTCCAATTCCTATGTTACTATGTAACACGGTTTATACAGACATTATGGGTAGGGTATAAAGGTTGGACTAGATGGACGATGTCTTATACAACCTCCAATACTATGTTACTATGTAACTGTTAGACAGTACATATGGGTATTGGGTATAAAGGTTGGACTCTATGGACGTATGTCTTATACAACCTCCAATACTTGTTACTATGTAAAACTGTGATACAGACATTATGGGTGGAGTAGGGTAATAAAGGTTGCGACTAGACGTGACGTGGTCTTTAGACAAACCTCAATACTATGTTAAGAGGTAACTGTTTACAGACATTATGGGTAAGGGTATAAAGGTTGGGAATAGATGGCCGTATGTCTTTATTACAACCTCCACACCTGCCGGTGGGGGTAACAACATGCGAATTTGAGCTTGTCTGTGACCACCCTGTAAATCATTTGACGTGTAACGGGACTTCTATGTGTTACACCAACCTAGTGACATCATCACTGTAAAAACACGAGTAAAGTGTCAAATTGTAAGGGTGTGTGTGTGGTGTGTGTGTGTTGTGTGTGTGTGTTGGTGTGTGTGTTGTGTGTGTGTGTTGTGGGTGGGTGTGTTGGGGGGTGATGAATCAAGTTCTGGCTCTATGAACCTTGTACAATGGACATTTCTTGTCTTGTTCTACATCAATATTGAATCTTCTTCCACCAGGGAAGGTCAGTGACATTCAGACCCTGGCGGCTGATTGGGTGTTATCTCTCAGGTACAAAGAGGAGAAACAGAAAGGCCCAAAGGAAGGAGGAAGATATTTAATTACCAAGTTAAAGACAAGATCTGTTCGGGTCCTTTATCCCAGTCAGTTATATTTTTACCTTCAGGAGACAAGGAGAGTCGTTGCGTGGGTTGAAAATCACAAATTCCTTGTATTGGCAGCTATTATAAATTGTATGTATGTAGGTATGTATATATATGTGTGTGTGGTATGTGTGTGTTCTGCCCTATGTATGTATTATGGTAGTGTACAGTGGGTATGTATATAGGGTGGTGGTATTATGTATGTATATGTGTGTGTGTGTGTGTGTGTGTGTGTGTATGTATATATGTGTATATAGGGGTGTGTGTGTGTATGATGTAGTATATATATGTGTGTGTGTATGTATGTGATGTATGTATGTGTCTCTATGTGTGTGTGTATGTATGTATGTGTATGTATGTATGTGTGTATGTATATATGTGTGTGTGTATGTATGTATGTATATGTGTGTGTGTGTGTGTGTGTGTGTATGTGATGTGTGTTGGGTATTTGTTATATATGTGTAGATGATGGGTGGTGTTTGGTGTATGTATGTATGTATGTATGTATGTATTATGTAGATATAGTGTTGTGTGTATGTATGTATGTGTATGTGTGTGTGTATGTATGTATGTATATGTGTGTGTGTGTATGCTAGATGTAGTATGGTTTGTGTATATGTGTGTGTATGTATGTAATGTATGTGTGGTGTGTGTATGTGTGTGTGGTGTATGGTATATATGGGTATATTGTGTGTGTGTATGTATGTATGTATGTATGTATGTATGTATGTATATATGTGTGTGTGTGTATGTATGTGTAATGTGTGTGTGTATGTGTATGTATATGTGTGTGTGTATGTATGTATGTATGTATGTGTGTGTGTATATGTGTGTGTGTATGTATGTATGTATATGTGTGTGTGTGTGTGTATGTGTTGTGGTGTGGTATATTGTAATATATGTGTATATATGTGTGTGTGTGTGTGTTATGTATGTATGTATGTATGTAGGAGGTATGTATGTATCTATTATGTGTGGTGTGTATGTATGTATGTGTATGTGTGTGTATGTATGTATGTATATGTGTGTGTGTGTATGTATGTATGTATGTAGTAGTGGTGTATAATGTGTGTGTAGTATGTAGTATATGTGGTGGTGTGTGTGTTAATGGGTGTGTGTGGGTATTGTATATAGGGTATAATGTGTGTGTCGTCTGTTGTAAGTATGTAGGTCTGGATGTATGTGATGTATATATGTGTGTGTGTGTATGTATGTGTATGTGTGTGTGTATGTATGTATGTATATTGGTGTGATGTATGTATGTTATGGATGGTGTGTGTATGTATGATGTACTGTGGTGTGTGTGTATGATGTGTGTTGTGTGGTCTGTATATAGTGTATATATGTGTGTGTGTAGGTATGTATGTAGTATGTATGTATTGTAGGTATATATATGGTGCGGTGTGTGTTGATGTATGTATGTGTATGTGTGTGTTGTATGTAGAGTAATGTGTGCTGTGCTGTGTGATGTATGTCTGTATGTATGTTGTGTGTGTATATATGTGTGTGTGATGTATGTATGTATATGTGTGTGTTGTGTGTGGTGTGTGTCTGTGTGTGGTGGTATGTATATATGGGTAGATATGTGGGTGTGTATGTATGTATGTATATGGGTGTGGGTGTGTGTGTAGTATGTATGTGGTGTGTGTGGATGTATATATGTGTATTTGTGTGTGTGATGTTAGTATGTATTGTATGGTTATATATGTATATACATGTATGTGGGTATGGCTGTATATGTGTGTGTGGAGTATGTATGTATGGTTAATGTATATACATGTATGTATGTATGTATGTGTATATATGTATATACATGTATGTATGTATATGTGTGTGTGTGTATTTATGTATGTATGTATGTGTGTGTATGTGTATATATGTAAATACATGTATGTATGTTATGTATGTATGTATGTATGTGTGTGTATGTGTATATATGTAAATACATGTATGTATGTATGTATGTATGTATGTGTGTGTATGTGTATATATGTAAATACATGTATGTATGTATGTATTTATGTGCAGCAATGTACAGTTTTTAGGAATACAAAAGGTACAGAACAGGTGAGACAAAAATATAAATAAATATATAAAGCTTTAATCTGAAAAACCTGGGACTGCTGAGATGTCAAACTATTACCATGGATCCCCTGCAATCCTAATCCAGGGATCCCCTGCAATCTAATCCAGGGATCCCTTCACCTGCAATCCTAATCCGGGATCCCCTGCAATCCTAATACCAGAGATCCCTTCTCGCTGCCAATTTCCTAAATCCAGGGATCCCCTGCAATCCTAATCCAGAGATCCCTTCTCGCTGCAATCCTAATCCAGAGATCCTTTCTCCCTGCAATCCTAATCCAGGGATCCACTGCAATCCTAATCCAGGGATCCCCTGCAATCCTAATCCGGGGATCCCCTGCAATCCCAATCCAGGGATCCCTTCTCCCTGCAATCCTAATCCAGGGATCCCCTGCAATACCAATCCAGGGATCCCTTCTCCCTGCAATCCTAATCCAGGGATTTCCTGTAATCCTAATCCAGGGATCCCCTGCAATCCTAATCAGAGATCCTTCTCACTGCAATCTAATCCAGAGATATTTCTTCTTGCAATCCTAATCCAGGGATCCACTGCAATCCTAATCCAGGGATCCCCTGCAATCCTAATCCAGGGATCCCCTGCAATACCAATCCAGGGATCCCTTCTCCCTACAATCCTAATCCAAGGGATCCCCTGCAATCCTAATCCAGGGATCCCTTCTCCCAGCAATCATCATCCAGGGATCCCTTCTCCCTGCAATCCTAATCCAGGGATCCCCTGCTATCCTAATCCAGGGATCCCTTCTCCCTGTAATCCTAATCCAGGGATCCCCTGCATTCCTAATCCAGGGATCCCCTGCAATCCCAATCCAGGGATCCCTTCTCCCTGCAATCCTAATGCAGGGATCCCACTACAATCCTAATCCAGAGATCCATTCTCCCTGCAATCCCAATCCAGGGATCCCTTCTCCCTGCAATCCTAATCCAGGGATCCCCTGCATTCCTAATCCAGGGATCCCCTGCAATCCCAATCCAGGGATCCCTTCTCCCTGCAATCCTAATGCATGGATCCACTACAATCCTAATCCAGGGATCCCCTGCAATCCCAATCCAGGGGTTCCTTCTCTTTACAATCTTAATCAAGGGATCCCCGGCATTCCTAATCCAGGGATCCCCTGCAATCCCAATCCAGGGATCCCTTCTCCCTGCAATCCTAATGCAGGGATCCACTACAATCCTAATGCCATGGATCCCCTGCAATCCCAATCCAGGGATCCCTTCTCCCTGCAATCCTAATCCAGGGATCCCCTGCAATCCCAATCCAGGGATCCCTTCTCCCTGCAATCCTAATCCAGGGATCCACTGCAATCCTAATCCGGGATCCCCTGCCATCCCAAATCCAGGGATACCCTTATCCGCGACAACTCACCCACTAACAAGGGACACGCAATCCTAAAATCCAGGGATCCCCTGCAATCCCAATCCAGGGGTTCCTTCTCTTTACAATCCTAATCCAGGGATTCCCCACAATCATTTTCTGGGGTCTGGATCTCATTTAAACAAATATCTGCAACATTGGGGTCTGGGTTTCATTTGTGGAAAGAAATTGTGAAGAGCCAAATGAATTTTTGCGTGTGAACAATTGGCTGATTGCTTGATAACTACCAATGGGCTTGGGTTAAATTGCAAAGTTTCAAGGACAAGTAGTTTGGTCTATCTGTTAATTCTAATTTCCACGGTTTGCCCAATTCTCTCTTCGCATTTCCACAGGCCTTAGTTCATGTCTCTTTAGGTTGAATTTACCCCATTCCACGTGGCACAGTGTCTAGATCACAGAAAGTCAACATGTCACCCTTTATTTGCTGGTTTGTCATCGACAGAAACCCACCTGAATAAAAGGATGAAAGTTTATTTAACGCAGACAAACTGATCCTTCCCTAAAAGAGATAAAATCTCCAGATCCAATGTATCAGTTCCCACGTCTCGTTTTACCTGCCAAACAGATTATCACTGATCGATTGAATTGGATTGGTTATGGTGGAAAATTTACACCAAACACTTGGGTTCAAATGTATAATGTATAATGGCAATTATCCCCTTGTTTGTATAATCTGTATTGTTGTTTATGTCAGCGCTTGCGACAAGTGGCGCTATATAAATAAACATAATACATTGTTATACTGTATAATCGTATGGTTATTAAAGTACAGCGCTGTGTTACCCAAGTGGCGCTAATAAATAAACATATACATACATACTGTATAATCTGTATTGTTATAATGTACAGCGCTGTGTACCCAAGTGGCGCTATATAAATAAACATATACATACATACTGTATAATCTGTATTGTTATAATGTACAGCGCTGTGTCCCAAGTGGCGCTATATAAATAAACATATACGTACATACTGTATAATCTGTATTGTTATAATGTACCGCGTGGTACCCAAGTGGCGCTATATAAATAAAACATATACATAACTGGTATATATAACTGATTGTATAATGTACAGCGCTGTGTCCCCAAGTGGCGCATATAAATAAACATATACATACATACTGTATAATCTGTATTGTTATAGTACAGCGCTGTGTACCAAGTGGCGCTATATAAATAAACATATACATACATACTGTATAATCTGTATTGTTATAATGTACAGCGCTGTGTCCCCAAGTGGCGCTATCATAAATAAACATATACATACATTACGGTATAATCTGTATTGTATAATGGTACAGCGCTGTGTCCCAAGTGGGGCTATATAAAATAAACATAACATACATGTATAATCGGTATTGTTATAATGTACAACGCGGTGTATCCAAGTGGCGCTATATAAATACATCATATTACTAAATATTGGTTAATCTGTATTGTTATAATGTACCAGCGCTGTGTCCCAAGTGGCGCTATATAAAAAAACATATACATACATACTGTATTATCTGTATTGTTTATACTGTACAGCGTTGTGTCCCAAGTGGCGCGTAATAAAAATAAATATATATACACGGTATAATCTGTATTGTTGATAATGACAGCGCGGTCCCAAGTGGCGCTATATAAATAAACGAACATAATACTGTATAATCTGTATTGTTATAATGTACAGCGCTGGTATGTGTCCCCAAGTGGCGCTATATAAATAACATACACACATGACTGTATAATCTGTATTGTTATAATGTACAGCGCTGTGTCCCAAGTGGCGCTATATAAATAAACATATACATACATACTGTATAATTGTATTGTATTAATGTTACAGCGAGCTGAGGACCCAAGTGGCGTATATAAACATATACATACATACTGTATAATCTGTATTGTTATAATGTACAGCGCTTGTACCAAAGTGGCGCTATATAAATAAACATATACATACATTACTGTATAATCTGATTGTTATAGTACAGCGCTGTGTACCCAAGTGGCGCTATATAAATAAACTTATACATACATACTGTATAATCTATTGTTATAATGTACAGCGCTGGTGTCCCCAAGTGGCGCGTTATATAAATAACATATACAACATACGTATAATCTGTATTGTATTAATGTACAGCGCTGTGTACCAAGTGGCGCTATTAAATAAATATACATACATACTGTATAACTGTATGTTATAATGTACAGCGCTTGTGTCCCAAGTGGGCTATATAAATAAAACATATACATACATACTGTATAATCTGTATGTTATAATGTACAGCGCTGTGTACAAGTGGCGCATATAAATAAACATATACATACATACTGTATAATCTGTATTGTTATAATGTACAGCGCTTGTGTCCCAAAGTGGCGCTATATAATAAACATATACATACATACTGTATAATCTGTATTGTTATAATGTCAGAGCGTGTCCAAGTGGCGCTAGTAGATAAATAAACATATACAACATACTGTATAATCTGTATTGTTATAATGTACAGCGCTGGTGTACCCAAGTGGGCGCTAATTAAAAAAATATACATACATACTGTGTAATCTGTATTGTTATAATGTACAGCGCTGTGTCCCCAAGTGGCGCTATATAAATAAACATATACATACATACTGTATAATCTGTATGTTTAATGTACAGCGCTGTGTCCCCAAGTGGCGCTATATAAATAAACATATACATACAATGTATAATCGTATTGTATAAGTGGACAGCCTGCGGTCCCCAAGTGGCGCTATATAAATAAAACAATATACATACATACTGTATAATCTGTATGTTATAATGTACAGCGCTGTGTCCCAAGTGGCGCTATATAAATAAACATATAATACATACTGTATAATCTGTATTGTTATAATGACAGGCTGTGTCCCCAAGTGGCGCTATATAATAAAACATATACATACATTACTGTAATCTTATTGTTATATGACAGCGCTGGTCCCCAGTGGCGCTATATAAATAAACATATACATACATACTGTATAATCTGTATTTGGTATAATTTTACAGCGCTGTGTACCCAAGTGGCGCTAGCTATAATACATAAACATATACATACATACTGTATAATCGTATTGTTATAATGAACAGCGCTGTGTCCCAAGTGGCGCTATATAAAAAAACATATACATACAAGACTGATAATCTGTATGTTATAAGTACAGCGCTGTGTCCAAGTGTGCGCGCTATATAAATAAACATATACTTACATACTGTATAATCTGTATTGTGAAATGTACAGCGCTGTGTCCCCAGTGGCGCTATATAAAAAAACATAACATACATACTGTATAATCGGTATTGTTATAATGTACAGCGCTGTGTCCCCAAGTGGCGCTATATAAATAAACATATACATAACATATGAAATCTGTTTGTTATAATGTACAGCGCTGTGTCCCAAGTGGCGCTATATAAATAACATACATACTGTATAATCTTGTATTGTTATAAATGTACAGCGCTGTGTCCCAAGTGGCGCTATATAAATAAACATATACATACATACTGTATTAATCGATTGTTATAATGTACAGCGCTGTGTCCCAATGGCGCTATATAAATAAACATATACATACATACTGTATAATCTGTATTGTTATAATGTACAGCGCTGTGTCCCCAAGTGGCGCTAATATAAATAAACATATACATACTTACTGTATAATCTGGTATGTTATAATGTACAGCGCGGTGTCCCAAGTGGGCTATATAAACTATACAATACATACTGTATAATCTGTATTGTTATAATGTTACAGCGCTGTGTCCCCAAGTGGCGCTATATAAATAAACATATTACATACATACATGTATAATCTGTATTGTTATAATGTACAAGCGCTGTGTCCCCAAGTGGCGCATATAAATAAAATATACATACATACTGTATAATCTGTATGTTATAAATGTACAGCGCGTGTGTCCCCCAAGTGGCGCTATATAAATAAACATATACATACATACTGTATAATCTGTATTGTTATAATGTGACAGCGCTGTGTTCCCAAGTGGCGCTAATAAATAAACATATACATACATACTGTATAATCTGTATTGTATAATGTACAGCGCTGTGTCCCCAAGTGGGGCGCTATATAAAAAACATATACATACCATTAACTGGATAATCTGTATTGTATAATGTACAGCGCTGTGTCCCCAAGTGGCGCTATATAAATAAACAATAAATACTTATGTATAATCTGTATTGTTATAATGTACAGCGCTGTGTCCCCAAGTGGCGCTATATAAAATAAACATATACATACATTACTGTATAATCGATGTTATAATGTACAGCGCTGTGTTCACAAGTGGCGACTATATAATACATATACTAGCATACGTAAATCTGATTGTTATAATGGTACAGCGCTGTGTAACCCAGTGGCGCTATATAAATAAACATATACATACATACTGCATAATCTGTATTGTTATAATGTACAGCGCTGTGTCCCCAGTGGCGACTATATAAACATTATACATACATACTGATAATCTGTATTGTTATAATGTACAGCGCTGTGTCCCCAAGTGGCGCTATATAAATAAACACATATACATACATACTGTATATCTGTATTGTTATAATGTACAGCCGCTTGTGTACCCAAGTGGCGCTGTATAAATAACATAACTATCATACTGTATAATCTGTTATTGTTATAATGTACCAGCGCTGTGTCCCCAAGTGGCGCTATATAAATAAACATATACATACTACTGTATATCTGTATTGTTATAATGTACAGCGCTGTGTACCCAAGGGCCGCTATATAAATAAACATACATACATTTACTGTATAATCTGTATTGTTATAATGTACAGCGCTGTGTCCCAAGTGGCGCTATATAAAAAACATATACATACATACTGTATAATCTGTATTGTATAATGTACAGCGCTGTGTACCCCAAGTGCCGCTTATATAAATAAACATATACTACATACTGTATAATCTGTATTGTTATAATGTACAGCGCTGTGTCCCAAGTGGCGCTATATAAAATAAACATATACATACATACTGTATTAATCTGTATGTTATAATAGTGTACAGCGCTGTGTACCCAAGTTGGCGATATATAAATAAACATATACATACATACTGTATAATCTGTATTGTTATAATGTACAGGCGGTGTCACCCAAGTGGCGCTATTAAGATAAACATATACATACATACTTGTATAATTCTGTATTGTTATAATGACAGCGCTGTGTACCCAAGTGGCGCTTTAGATAAATAAAACATATACCATACATACTGTATTAATCTGTTATTGTTATAATGTACAGCGCTGTGTCCAAAGTGGCGCTATATAATAAAATATATACATTACTGATAATCATCTGTATGTTAATGTTACAGCGCTGTGTCCCCAAGTGGCGCTTATATAAATAAAATATATACATACTGTAGAATCTGTATGTTATAATGTACAGCGCTTGTGTCCCCAATGGCGCATATAAAATAAACAGATACATACATATGTTCAATCGGTATTGTTATAATGTACAGCCTGTGTCCCAAGTGGCGCTATATAAATAAAACATATACATACATACTGTTATAATTGTATTGTTATATGTACAGCGCTGTGTATCCAAGTGGCGCTATAAAATAAACATATACATACATACTGTATAATCTGTTGTTATAATGTACAGCGCTGTGTACCCAAGTGGCGCTATATAAATAAAACATATACATACTGTATAATCTGTATTGTTATTAAGTTACAGCGCTGTGTCCCAAGTGGCGCTATATAAATAAACATATACCGTACATACTGTATAATCTGTATTGTTATAATGTACAGCGCTGTGTTCCAAGTGGCGCTATATAAATAAACATAATACATACTGTATATCTGTATTGTTATAATGTACGCGCTGTGTCCCCAAGTGCGCTATATAAAACACTATACAACATTAATGTATAATCTGATTGTTATAAGTACAGCTCTGTGTACCCAAGTGGCGCTATATAATAAACATATACATACATACTGTAAAACTGTATTGTTATAATGTACAGCGTGTTTGTACCCCAAGTGGCGCTATATAAATAAACATATACATACATACTGTATAATCTGTATTGTATAATGTACAGCGCTGTGCTCCCAAGTGGCGCTATATAAATAAACATATACATAACATACTGTATAATCTGTATTGTTATTAATGACAGCGCTGTGTCCCCAGTGGCGCTATAATAAATAAAACATATAATACATAATGTATATCTGTATTGTTATAATGTTACAGCGCTGTGTACCCAAGTGGCGCTATATAAATAAACATATACATAAACTGTTAATCTGTATTGTTATATGTACAGCGCTGTGTCCCCAAGTGGCGCTATATAACATAAATAACATACGATATCCATATTGTATAATCTGTATTGTTATAATGTACAGCGCTGTGTACCAAAGTGGCGCTATATAAATAAACATATACATACATACTGTTAATTTGTGATTGTTATAATGTACAGCGCTGTGTACCCAAGTGGCGCTATATAAATAAACATATACATACATACTGTATAATCTGTATTGTTATATGTACAGCGCTGTGTCCCAAGTGGCGCTATATAAATAAAACATATTCATACATTACTGTATAATCTGTATTGTTATAATGTACAGCGCTGTGTTTCCCCAAGTGGCGCTATATAAATAAAATATACATACATACTGATAATCTGTATTGTTATATGTACAGCGCTGTGTCCCCAAGTGGCGTTAATAAATAAACATATACATACATACTGTATAATCTGTATTGTTATAATGTACAGCGCTGTGGTCCCCAAGTGGCGCTATATAATAAAACATATACGTACATACTGTTAATCTGTATTGTTAAATGTACAGCGCTGGTCCCCAAGTGGCGCTATATAAAAAAATATCATACATACTGTATAATCTGTATTGTTATAATGTACAGCGCTGTGTCCCCAAGTGGCGCTATATAATAAAACATATTAATACATTACTGTATAATCTGTAGATTGTTATAATGTACAGCGCTGTGTCCCCAAGTGGCGCTATAAAATAAACATATACATTACATACTGTATATCTGTATTGTTATAATGTACAGCGCTGGTACCCAAGTGGCGCTATATAAATAAATATACATACATAATGATAATCGTATTGTGATAATGTACAGCGCTGTGTCCCAAGTGGCGCTATATAATAAAACATATACATACATACGTATAACTCTGTATTGTTATAATGTACAGCGCTGTTGTCCCCAAGTGGACGCTATATAAATAACGATATACGAATACTGTATAATCTGTATTTTATAATGTACAGCGCTGTGTCCCCAAGTGGCGCTATATAAATAAAACATATACATACATACTGTAATCTGTATTGTTAAATGTACAGCGCTGTGTCCCCAAGTGGCGCTATATAAATAAACAATCTACATTCATACTGTATAATCTGTATTGTTATAATGTACAGCGCTGTGTCCCCAAGTGCGCTATATAATAAACATATACATACATACTGTATAATCTGTATTGTTATAATGTACAGCGCTGTGTCCCAAGTGGCGCTTATATAAATAAACATATACCATACGTACTGGATAACTCGTATACGGTTATAAGTGTACAGCGCTGTGGTCCCCAAGTGGCGCTATATAAATCAACATATACATACCTTATGTAATCTGTATGTTATAATGTACAGCGCTTGGTATCCAAGTGGCGCTATATAAATAAACAAAATAATACGTAATACTGTATAATCTGTATTGTTATAAGTACAGCGCTGTGTACCAAGTGGCGCTATATAAATAAAAACATATACTTACATATGTATAATCTGTAGGTGTTTAATGTACAGCGCGGTGTCCCAAGTGCGCTATATAAATAAACATAGACATACAATTGTATAATCTGTATTGTTTATAATGTACAGCGCTGTGTCCCCAAGTGGCGCTATATAAATAAACATATACATACATACTGTATAATCTGTATTGTATAATGTACAGCGCTGTGTCCCCAAGTGGCGCTATATAATAAAACATATACATACATACTGTATAATCTGTATTGTTATAATGTACAGCGCTGTGTCCCCAAGTGGCGCTATATTAAATAAAACATACTATACATTGTATAATCTGTATTGTTATATGTACAGCGCTGTGTCCCCAAGTGGCGCTATATAAATAAACATATACATACATAACTGTAAATCGTATGTATAATGTACAGCGCTGGTCACCCAAGTGGCGCTATAAAATAAACATATACATACATACTGTATAATCTGTATTGATAATGTACAGCGTGGTGTCACCCAAGTGGCGCTATATAAATAAACATACATACATACTGTATAATCTGATTGTTATAATGTACAGCGCTGTGTCCCCAATGGCGCAATATAAATAAACATATATACATACTGTATAATCTGGATTGTTATAAGTACAGCGCTGTGTCCCAAGTGGGCTATATAAATAAAATACTATACATACTGTATAATCTGTATGTTATAATGTACAGGCTTTCCCCAGTTGGCGCTATATAAATCAACAATCATACATAGATACTAGCTAAGTCAGCTGTCAGTGTCGCTAAATGTTCAACAGTACGCTGTGATCCAAGTGGCGCTTATAAATAAACATATACATACTACTGTTAATCTGTATTGTTATAATGTACACGCGCTGTGTGCTCCCAAGTGGCGCTATATAATAAACATATAATACATACTGTATAATCTGTATTGTTATAATGTACACGGCTGTGTCCCCAAGTGGCGCTATATAATAAACATATACATACAGTACTGTATAATCATCTGTATTGTTATAATGTACAGCGCTGTGTCCCCACAGTGGCGCTATATAAATAAATAACAATACATTATGTATAATCTGTATTGTTTATAATGTACAGCGCCTGTGTCCCCAAGTGGCGCTTATATAATAAACATATACATACTACTGTATAATCTGTATTGTTAAATGTACAGCGCTGTGTACCCAGTGGCGCTATATAAATAAACATATACATACATACTGTAATCTGTATTAGTGTATAATGTACAGCGCTGTGTACCCAAGTGGCGCTTATATAAAAAACAATAACATAACTACTGTATATAATCTGTATTTATATGTACAGCGCTGTGTACCCAAGTGGCGCTATATAAATAAACATATACATACATACTGTATAATCTGTATTGTTATATGTACAGCGCTGTGTCCACCAAGTGGCGCTATATAAAAAACATTATACATACAGTACTGTAATCTGTATTTATAATGTACAGCGCGATGTGTCCAAGTGGCGCTATATAAAATAAACATATACAACATACTGTATAATTGTATTGTTTATAGTACACGCGCGTGTCCCCAAGTTGGCGCGCAATAAATAAACATATACATACGATACTGTATAATCTGTATTGTATAATGTACAGCAGCTGTGCCCAAGTGGCGCTATATAAAAACATATACATACAGACTGTATAATCTGTATTGTTTAAGATACAGCGCTGTGTACCCAAGTGGCGCTATAAAAAAAACATATACATACATACTGTAATCTGTATTGTTATTTGTACAGCGCTGTGTCCCCAAGTGGCGCTAATAAATAAACATATAACAAAACATCATACTGTATAATCTGTATGTTATATGGACAACGCGTCTGTGTACCCAAGTGGCGCTATATAAATAACATATACTACATACTGTATAATTGTATTGTTATAATGTACAGCGCTGTGTCCCAAGTGGCGCTATATAAAAACATATACATACAATACTGTATAATCGTATTGTTAAATGTACAGCGCTGTGTCCCCAAGTGGCGCTTATATAATAAAAATATACTACATACTGTATAATCTGTATTGTTATAATGTTACAGCGCTGTGTACCCAAGTGGCGCTATATAATAAAAATATACATACATACTGTATAATCTGTATTGTTATAATGTACAGCGCTGTGTCCCCAAGTGGCGCTATATAAATAAAGATATCACCATACTGAGTAATCTGTATGTATAAAGGTACAAGCGCTGTGTCCCCAAGTGGCGCTATATAAATAAACATATACATAACAAGTATAATCTGTATGTTATAAGTACAGCGCTGTGTCCCCAAGTGGCGTATATAAATAAACATATACATACATACTGTATAATCTGTATTGTTAAATGTACAGCGCTGTGTACCCAAGTGGCGCTAATTAATAAACATATACATACATCTGTATATCTGTATTGTATAATGTTACAGCGCTGTGTCCCCAGTGGCGCTATATAAATAAACATATACATACAGTACTGTATAATCTGTATTGTTATAATGACAGCGCTGTGTCCCCAAGTGGCGCTTGGCACCCTATATAATAAACATATACATAACTACTTGTATAATCTGTATTGTTATAATGTACAGCGCTGTGTACCCAAGTGGCGCATATAAATAAAACATATACATACATAACTGTATAATCTGTATTGTATAATGTACAGCGCTGTGTACCAAGTGGCGCTATATAAAAAACATATACATACTACTGTATAATCTGTATTGTTATAATGTACAGCGCTGGCACCCAAGTGGGCATATATAAATAAAATATACCTTACATACTGGTAATCTGTTTGTTTTAATGTACAGCGCGGTGTCCTACCAAGTGGCGCTATATAAATAAACATATACATACATACTGTATAATCTGTATTGTTATAATGTACAGCGCCGTGTCACCAAGTGCGCTAATAAATAAACATACATACATACTGTATAATCTGTATTGTTATAATGTACAGCGCTGTGTCCCCAAGTGGCGCTATAAATAAAAAATATACATCATACTGTATAATCTGTATTGTATAATGTACAGCGCTGTGTCCCCAAGTGGCGCCTATATAAATAAACATATACATACATACTGTATATCGTATTGTTATAATGTACAGCGCTGTGTCCACCAAGTGGCGCTGATAAATAAACATATACTACTACTGTATATCTGTATGTTATAATGTACAGCGCTGTGTACCAAGTGCGCTATATAAATAAACATATACATACATACTGTATAATCTGTATTGTTATAATGTACAGCGCTGTGTACCCAGTGGCGCTATATAAATAAACCATATACATAGTACTGTATAATCTGTATTGTTAATGTACAGCGCTGGTCCCAAGTGGCGTATATAAATAAACTATACATACATACTGTATAATTGTATTGTTATAATGTACAGCGTGTGTCCCAAGTGGCGCTATATAAATAAACAATACATACCGTATAATCTGTATTGTATAATGTACAGCGCTGTGTCCCAAGTGGCGCTATATAAATAACATATACATACATACTGTATAATGCGTATGTTATTAATGTACAGGCTGGTTCCCCAAGTGGCGCTATATAAATAAACATTACATACATAACTATAATCTGTATTGTTATAATGTACAGCGCTGGGTCCCCAAGTGGCGTATATAAATAAACATATACATACATACTGTATGAATCTGTATGTTATAATGTACAGCGTGTGTACCCCAAGTGGCGCTATATAAATAAAACATATATACTAGAACTGTATAGATCTGTATTGTTATAATGTACAGCGCTGTGTACCCAATGGCGGCTTAATAAATAAACATATACATACATACTGTATTATCTGTATTGTTATAATGTACAGCTCGCTGTGTCCCAAGTGGCGCTATATAATAAACATATACATATACTGTAAATCTGTATTGTTAATGCACGCGTGTACCAAGTGGCGCTATATAAAAAACATATACATACATACGTATAATCTGTGTGTTATAATGTACAGCGCTGTGTACCCAAGTGGCGCTATATAAATAAACAATATACATACTGTATAATCTGTATGTTATAATGTACACGCGCTGTGTCCCCAAGTGGCGCATATATAATAAACATATACACTATATACTGTATAATCTGTATGTTGTTAATGTACAGGCGCTGTACCCAAGTGCGCTATCTAAAATAAACATATACTACATACTGTATAATCTGTATGTTATAATGTACAGCGCTGTGTATCCCAGTGGCGCTATAAAAAACATATACATTACATACTGTATAATCTGTATTGTATAATGTACAGCGCTGTGTCCCCAAGTGGCGCTATATAAAAAACATAACATACTGTATAATCGTATTTTATAATGTACAGCGCTGTGTCCCAAGTGGCGCTCTAATAAATAAACATATACATACATACTGTATAATCTGTATGTTATTAATGTACAGGCGCTGTGTCCCAAGTGGGCGCATATAAATAACATATACATACATACTGTATAATCTGTATTGTTTAATGTACAGCGCTGTGTCCAAGTGGCGATATAATAAACATAACTACTGTAATGGCTGTATGTTATAATGTACAGCGCTGTGTCCCACAAGTGGCGCTATATAAATAAACATATACATTACATACTGTATAATCTGTATTGTTATAATGTACAGCGCTGTGGTCCCAAGTGGCGCGATATATAAATAAACATATACATACATACTGTATAATCTGTATTGTTTATAATGTACAGCGCTGTGTCCCAAGATGGCGTATATAAATAAACATATACATAACTACTGTATAATCTGTATTGTTATAATGTACAGCGCTGGTGATACCCCAGTGGTGCGCTATATAATAAACATATACTACATACGTATAATCTGTATTTGTTATAATGTACGCGCTTGTACCAAAGTGGCGGCTATATAAAATAAACTACGTACATACTGTATAATCTGATGTTATAATGTACAGCAGCTGTTGGATCCCAAAGTGCGCTATTATAAACCATAACATTAAACTTACATACTGTATAATCTGTATGTTATAATGTACAGCGCTGTGTCCAGTGGCGCTACTATCAAATAAACATATACAAAATACTTGTATAATCTGTATTGTATAATGTACAGGCTCGTGTCCCCAAGTGGCGCTATATAATAAACATATACATACATACTGTATAATCTGTATGTATAATGTACAGCGGCTGTGTACCCAAGTGGCGCATATAAATACACAATACATTAACATACTGTATAATCTGTATTGTTATACTGTACAGCGTGTGTCCCCAAGTGGCGGCTATATAAATAAACATATACATACATAATGGTATAATCTGTATTGGTAAATGTACAGCGCTGTGTCCCAAGTGGCGCTATATATAATAAACATTATACATACATACTGTATAATCTGTATTGTATAATGTACAGCGCTGTGTACCCAAGTGGCGCTATATAAATAAACATATACATACATACGTGTAATCGGCTTATTGTATATAATGTAACAGCGCGGTGTCCCCAAGTGGCGCTATATAAATAAAAAAACATACATACTGTATAATCTGATTGTTAAATGTACAGCGCTGTGCCCCAAGTGGCGCTAATAAATAAACATATACACATATACTGTATAATCTGTATTGTTATAATGTACAGCGCTGTGTGCCCAAGTGGCGCTATATAAATAAACATATACATACATACTGATTATCTGTATTGTTATAATGTACAGCGCGTGTACCCAAGTGGCGCTATATAAATAAACATATACATACATATGTATAATCTGTATTGTTATAATGTACAGCGCTGTGTCCCCAAGTGGCGCTATATAAATAAAACATATACATACATACTGTTAATCTGTATTGTTATAAGTACAGCGCTGTGTACCCAAGTGGCGCTATATAAATAAACATATACATACATACTGTTATAATCTGTATTGTTATAATGTACAGCGCTGTGTCCCAAGTGGCGCTTATATAAATAAAAACATACATACATACTGTATAATCTGTATTGTTATAATGTACAGCGCTGTTGTCCCCAAGTGGCGCTATATAAATAAAAACAATATACATACATAATGTATAATCTGTATATGTATAATGTACAGCGCTGTGTCCCAAGTGGCGCTATATAATAAAACTATACATACATACTGTATAATCTGTATTGTTATAATGTACAGCGCTGTGTACCCAAGTGGCTATATAAATAAACATATACATACATAGTATAATCGTATTGTTATAATGTACAGCGCTGTGTCCCAAGTGGCGCTATATAAATAACATATACATACATACTGTATAATCTGTATTGTTATAATGTACAGCGCTGTGTACCCAAGTGGCGCTATATAAATAACATTATACATCATACTGTATAAACTGTATTGTATAAGTCAGCGCGTGTCCCCAGTGGCGCTATAAATAAACATATACATACATACTGTATAATCTGTATTTTAATTAATGTACAGCGCTGCGTGTCCCAAGTGGCGCTATATAATAAAACATACTACATAATGTATAATCTGTATTGTTATAATGTACAGCGTTGTCCCAAGTGGCGCTATATAAATAAACATATACATACATACTGTATAATCTGTATTGTTATAATGTACAGCGCTGTGTCCCAAGTGGCGCTATATAAATAAACTATACACATCCCTACTGTAAATCTGTTGTTATAATGTCAGCGCTGTGTCCCCAAGTGGCGCTATATAAATAAACATATACATACATACTGTATAATCTGTATTGTTATAATGTACAGCGCTGTGTACCCAAGTGGCGCTAATATAATAAAACATATACATTACGTTAATAATCTGTATTGTTATAATGTACAGCGTGTACCCAAGTGGCGCTATATAAATAAACATATACATACATACTGTATAATCTGTATTGTTATAATGTACAGCGCTGTGTACCCCAAGTGGCGGCATATAAATAAACATATAATACATTACTGTATAATCTGTATTGTTATAATGTACAGCGCTGTGTCCCCAAGTGGCGCTATATAATAAACATATACATACATACTGTATAATCAACGTATTGTTATAATGTAAGTACACGCTGTGTCCCCAAGTGGCGCTATAAAATAAACATATATACATACTGTATATCTGTATTGTTATAATGTACAGCGCTGTGTACCCAAGTGGCGCTATATAAATAAACCTATACATACATACTGTATAATCTGTATTGTTATAATGTACAGCGCTGTGTCCCAAGTGGCGCTAATAAATAAAACATATACATACATACTGTAAATCTGTATTGTTATAATGTACAGCGCTGTGTCCCCAAGTGGCGCTATATAAATAAACATATACATACTAGTATAATCTGTATTGTTATAATTACAGCGCTGTTTACCCAAGTGGCGCTATATAAATAAACATATACAACATACTGGTATAATCTGTATTGTTTAATGTACAGGCGTGTACCCCAAGTGGCGCTATATAAAATAACACATATATACATACTGTATAATGTAGGTATAATGTACAGCGTTGTACCCAAGTGGCGCTATATAATAAAACATATACATACATACTGTATAATCTGTATTGTTATAATGTACAGCGCTGTGTGTCCCAAGTGGCGCTATATAAATAAACATATACATACCATACTGTATAATCTGTATGTTAAATGTACAGCGCATATGTGATCAGCGACTGTGCCCAAGTTGCGCATATAATAAAACATATACATACATACTGTATAATCTGTATTGTTATAATGTACAGCGCTGTGTCCCCAAGTGGCACTATATAAACATATACATACATTACTGTATAATCTGTATTGTCTATAATGTACAGCGCTGTGTACCAAGTGGCAGCATATAATAAACATATACATACATACTGTATAATCTGTATTGTTATAATGTACAGCGCTGTGGTCCCAAGTGGCGTCTATATAAATAAACACATACTAAACGAATCTGTATGTTATAATGTACAGCGCTGTGTCCCCAAGTGGCGCTATATAAATAAAACTATAATACATACTGTATAATCTGTATTGTTATAATGTACAGCGCTGTGTCCCCAAGTGGCGCTATATAAATAAACATATACATACATACTGTATAATCTGTATTGTTATAATGTACAGCGCTTGTGTCCCAAGTGGGCTATATAAATAAACATATACATACATACTGTATAATCTGTATGTTATAAGTACAGCGCTGTGTACCCAAGTGGCGCTATATAATAAACATATACATACACGTATATCTGTATTGTTATAATGTACAGCGCTGTGTCCCCAAGTGCGCGTATATAAATAAACATTATACATATAGACTGTATAATCTTATTGTTATAATGTACAGCGCTGGTCCCCAAGTGGCGTCTATAAATAAACATATACATACTACTGTATAATACTGTTATTGTATAATGTACAGCGCTGTGTCACCCAGGGCTGGCGCTATATAAATAAACTATATACATACATACTGTATAATCTGTATTGTTATAATGTACAGCGCTGTGTCCCCAAGTGGCGCTATATAAATAAACATATACATACTGTATAATCTGTATTGTTATAATGTACAGCGCTGCGTCCCCAAGTGGCGCTATATAAATAAACATATACATACATACTGTATAATCTGTATTGTTATAATGTACAGCGCTGTCGTCCCCAAGTGGCGCTATATAAATAAAACATATACATAACATATGTAATAATCTGTATGTTATAAATGTACAGCGCTGTGTCCCCAAGTGGCGCTATATAAACTAAACATATACATACATACTGTATAATCTGTATGTTATAATGTACAGCGTGTGACCCAAGTGGCGCTATATAAATAAACATATACATACATACTGTATAATCTGTATTGTTAAATGTACAGGCGCTGTGTCCCAAGTGGCGCTATATAAATAAACATATACATACATACTGTATAATCTGTATTGTTATAATGTACAGCGCTGTGTACCCAAGTGGCGCTATATAATAAACTTACTACATTATGTATAATCTGTATTGTTATAATGTACAGCGCTGTGTCCCCAAGTGGCACTAATAAATAAAACATAATACATACATATGTATAATCTGTATTGTTATAATGTACAGCGCTGTGTCCCCAAGTGGCGCTATATAAATTAAACATATACATACTTACTGTAATCTGTATTGTTATAATGTACAGCGCTGTGTACCCAAGTGGCGCTATATAAATAAAACATATAACATACATACTGTATAATCTGTATGTTATAATGTACAGCGCTGTGTACCCAAGTGGCGCTATAAAATAAAATATACATACATGTAAATCTGTATTGTTATAATGTACAGCGCTGTGTCCCAAGTGGCGCTATATAAATAAACATATACATCATATGTATAATCTGTATTGTTATAATGTACAGCGCTGTGTCCCAAGTGGCGCTTATATAAATAAAACATATACATACATACTGTATAATCTGTATTGTTATAATGTACAGCGCTGTGTGTACCCAAGTGGCGCTATATAAATAAACATTACATACATACTGTAAATCTGTATGGTATAATGTACAGCGCTGGTACCCAAGTGGACGCTATATAAATAAATATATACATACATACTGTATAATCTGTATTGTTATAATGTACAGCCGCTGTGTACCCAAGTGGCGCTATATATAAATAAACATATAAATACATTGTAAGTATAATCTGTATTGTTATAATGTACAGCGCTGTGTCCCAAGTGGCGCTATATAAATAAACATATACATACATTACTGTATAATCTGTATTGTTATAATGTACAGCGCTGTGTCCCAAGTGGCGGCTATATAAATAAACATATACATTACATACTGTATAATCTGTATTGTTATAATGTACAGCGCTGTGTACCAAGTGGCGCTATATAAAATAAACATATACATACATACTGTATAATCTGTATTGTTATAATGTACAGCGCTGTGTCCAAGTGGCGCTATATAAATAATATATACATACATACTGTATAATCTGTTATGTTATAAGTACAGCGCTGTGTACCCAAGTGGCGCTATATAATAAACATTATACATACATACTGTATAATCTGTATGTTATAATGTACAGCGCTGTGTACCCAAGTGGCGCTATATAAATAAACATATACATACATACTGTATAATCGTATTGTTATAAGGTACAGCGCTGTGGATCCACCAGTGGCGCTATATAAATAAACATATACATACATACTGTATAATCTGTATTGTTTATGTACAGCGCTGTGTCCCAAGTGGCGCTATATAAATAAACATTTACATACATACTGTATAATCTGTATTGTTATAATGTACAGCGCTGCGTACCCAAGTGGCGCTATATAAATAAACATATACATACATACTGTATAATCTGTATGTTTTACTGTACAGCGCTGTGTACCCAAGTGGCGCTATATAAATAAACATATACATACATACTGTATAATCTGTATTGTTATAATGTACAGCGCTGTGTCCCCAAGTGGCGCTATATAAATAAACATTAAATACATACTGTATATAATCTGTATTGTTATAATGTACAGCGCTTGTACCCCAAGTGGCGCTATATAAATAAAAATATACATACATACTGGTATAATCTGTATTGTTATAATGTACAGCGCTGTGTACCCAAGTGGCGCTATATAAATAAACATATACATACATACTGTATAATCTGTATTGTTATAATGACAGCGCTGTGCCCAAGTGGCGCTATATAAATAAACAATACAACATACTGTATAATCTGATGTTATAATGTACAGCGCGTGTACCAAGTGGCGCTATATAAATAAACATATTAATCATTAATGTATAATCTGGTATTGTTATAATGTACAGCGCTGTGTCCCCAAGTGGCGCTATATAAATAAACAAAATATACATACATACGTATAATCTTATGTTATAATGTACAGCGCTGTGTACCCAAGTGGCGCTATAAACATAAACATATACATACATACTGTATAATCTGTATTGTTATAATGTACAGCGCTGTGTACCAAGTGGCGCTATATAAATAAAACTATATTAATATACTGTATAATCTGTATTGTTATAAGTACAGCGCTGTGTCCCCAGTGGCTGCTATATATAAACATATACATACATACTGTATAATCTGTATTGTTATAATGTACAGCGCTGTGTCCCAAGTGGCACTATAATAAACATATACATACAATACTGTATAATCTGTATTGTTATAATGTACAGCGCTGTGTCCCCAAGTGGCCCTATATAATAAACATATACATACATACTGTATAATCTGTATTGTTTAATGTACAGCGCTGTGTACCCAAGTGGCGCTATATAAATAAACATATACATACATACTGTATAATCTGTATTGTTATAATGTACAGCGCTGTGTCCCCAAGTGGCGCGCATATATAATAAACATTACATACATACGTATATAATCTGTATTTGTTATAATGTACACGCTGTGTCCCCAAGTGGCGCTATATAAATAAACATATCATACAATACTGTATAATCTGTATTGTATAAAGTACAGCGCTGTGTCCCCAAGTGGCGCTATATAAATAAACATATACATACATACTGTATAATCTGTATTGTTATAATGTACAGCGCTGCGTCCCAAGTGGCGCTATATAAATAAACATATATACATACTGTATAATCTGTATGGTTATAATGTACAGCGCTGTGTCCACCAAGTGGCGCTATATAAATAAACATATACATACATACTGTATAATCTGTATTGTTATAAGTACAGCGCTGTGTCCAAGTGGCGTATCATAAATAAAAAAATACATACAGACTGTATAATCTGTATTGTATAATGTACAGTGCTGTGCCAAGTGGCGCTATATAAATAAACATATACATACATACTGTATAATCTGTATTGTTATAAGTACAGGCTGTGTCCCAAGTGGCGCTAATAATAAACATATACATACATACTGTATAATCTGTATTGGTTATAAGACAGTGTTGGTACCCAAGTGGCGCTATATAAATAAACATATACGTACATACTGTATAATCTGTATTGTTATAATGACAGCGCTGTGTACCCAAGTGGCGCTATATAAATAAACATATACATACATACTGTATAATCTGTATTGTTATAATGTACAGCGCTGGCACCAAGTGGCGCTATATAAATAAACATATACTACATACTGTATAATCTGTTTGTTATAATGTACAGCGCTGTGTACCAAGTGGCGCTTATAAATAAAACATATACATACATACTGTATAATCGTATTGTTATATGCTACAGCGCGTGTGTCCCAAGTGGCGCTATATAATAAAAATATACATACATACTGTATAATCTGTATTGTTATAATGTACAGCGCTGTTATCCCCAAGTGGCGCTATATAAATAAACATATACATACATTACTGTATAATCTGTATTGTTAAATGTACAGCGCTGTGGATCCAAGTGGCGCTATATAAATAAAACATATCTACATACTTGTATAATCTGTATTGTTATATGTACAGCGCTGTGTACCCAAGTGGCGCTATATAAATAAACATATACATCATACTGTATAATCTGTATGTTATAATGTACGCGCGTGTACCCAAGTGGCGCATATAAATAAACATATACATACATACTGTATAATCTGTATGTTATAATGTACAGCGCTGTGTACCCAAGTGGCGCTATATAAATAAACATATACATACATACTGTATAATCTGTAATGTTTAATGTACAGCGCTGTGTCCCAAGTGGCGCTATAAATAAACATATACAACATACTGTATAATCTGTATTGGTTATAATGTACAGCGCTGTGTCCCCAAGTGGCGCTATATAAATAAACATATACATACATACTGTATAATCTGTATTGTATAATGTACAGCGCTGGTTACCCAAGTGGCGCTATATAAATAAACATATACATACATACTGTATAATCTGTATTGTTATAATGTACAGCGCTGTGTCCCCAAGTGGCGCTATATAAATAAACATATACATACATACTGTATAATCTGTATGTATAATGTACAGCGCTGTGTCCCCAAGTGGCGCTATATAAATAAACATATACATACATACTGTATAATCTGTATTGTTATAATGTACAGCGCTGTGTACCCAAGTGGCGCTATATAAATAAAACATTACATACATATGTAATTGTATTGTTATAATGTACAGCGCGGTGTCCCAAGTGGCGCTATATATAAACATATACATACATACTGTAAATCTGTATTGTTATAATGTACAGCGCTGTGTCACCAAGTGGCGCTATATATAAACATATACATACATACTGTATAATCTGTATTGTTATAATGTACAGCGCTGTGTCAACAAGTGGCGCTATATAAACATATACATACATACTGTATAATCTGTATTGTTATAATGTACAGCGCTGTGTACCCAAGTGGCGCTATATAAACATATACATACATACTGTATAATCTGTATTGTTATAATGTACAGCGCTGTGTCCAAGTGGCGCTATATAAACATTATACATCATACTGTATAATCTGTATGTTATAATGTACAGCGCTGTGTCCCCAAGTGGCGCTATATAAAAAACATATAATACATACTGTATAATCTGTATTGTTATAATGTACAGGCTGTGTCCCAAGTGGCGCTATATAAATAAACAATACGTACATACTGTATAATCTGTATTGTTATAATGTACAGCGCTGTGTCCCAAGTGGCGCTATATAAATAAACATATACATACATTACTGATAATCTGGATTGTTATAATGTACAGCGCTGTGTACCCCAAGTGGCGCTATATAAACATATACATACATACTGTATAATCTGTATTGTTATAATGTACAGCGCTGTGTACCCAAGTGGCCTATATAAATAAACATATACATACATACTGTATAATCTGATTGTTATAATGTCACAGCGCTGTGTACCCAAGTGGCGACATATAAATAAACATATACATACATACTGTATAATCTGTATGTGTATAAGTACAGCGCTGTGTACCCAAGTGGCGCTATTAAACATAACATACATACTGTATAATCTGTATTGTTATAATGTACAGCGCTGTGTACCCAAGTGGCACATATAAATAAACATATACTACATACTGTATAATCTGTATTGTTAAATGTACAGCGCTGTGTACCCAAGTAACGCTATATAAATAATTATAATACAAATGGGTAACATGTTTAGTACATTGAAATATCAGCCATTGTTGGTAACAAACTCTTAGACCGCTTGTGCCAACAACATTTCACATGTAGTGGCTCCAGCCACGTATGATGGTCGTATGTGGTCATTCACGAGCCTCAGAAATCTTACATGTGCACAGGGCTCCATGTCCAATATGACCATTTACTCCTGTGTTATCTATGAATATAGTGTGGCTGGGGCAGTTTGGTAAAGGGGCTGGTTTTGCTCCATGGGGAACAAACTGAAAATTGAACCCAGGAGGGCATGAATCCACCTGGACACCCACAGGAAGTGTTAACTGAGCATGTGCAACTGTGTATCTGGGTCAGTGACCAGCAAGATTAAACCCATTATCCATCACCTCCCTGATTAGTCCCAGGAGCCAATCTTTTTTTCCTGTCCAGTCCATGTGGTCACAATGAAACATAACCATTCACAGGAAAGATAACCGTCAGATCTTGTGGGTCTCTCACCCAATTCCTGTACATAATCAGTCACTATTTCTGTTATATTACAATGTCTAGTGTAACCACCCTGGGTGAATCGAGGAGGGAGATTGGTGGTGTGTCTATGATTGAATTGGATAATATCTGTGCCACAAAGGGGAAACTTCACACCCAGATTCCTGTTGTGCTGTGTAGCACAAGTTCAGACGCTGTGAATCCACACTGGTCCTCCCTTCCCTAGGCTGGGTAGGTGGTCCGTCATCTCATTGGCTGCATTCCACTGCGTCTCTCATAGCCAATTATTCAGTGGGAGATGAAACTCAGGTGTTGCGTCTCACAGGACCAGTTCTGTAGCAATGGGAACATTACAGAGAGTAAACACTGAATTCAACGGTGATGAAAGGGGAACTCAGGTGTGAAAAGCTTTGTTTTAGGATGACCCTGCGCCTTTAAAGCACGTTCAACCGCTAAGGGCCCCACTGGTGGGATTTTTCTCTATTTGCAATTGGCGATGACAATCTTAATTACAAGTAAGTGGCGCAAAGTGGGACCCACTACTTTGTGCATTGCCATACATTGCGCTCTTCCAACGCATACGGTCACCGTGGTTGTCAGGATCACGCTAAAAAAACAGGTTCGGGAAAAGCGCATGAAAAAGCGGATACTTATCAATACGACAGGGGCTCTTTAAAGTGCATTTTTACCCATAATCCTCTGGGAAACGCAATCACATACAAGTTCACAGAAACGCACGTTAGTATGGAAGTGTAGTAGCAATAACACAGGACTGTGCGGTGTGATGAACAAGAATTTTATTTAACACTGAAACATGCGTGTAAAGTATACGGTGGGTTACACACCAGTCAATATTTTCGGCCGACCTACCGCTTCACGGCACTTTCGGTCGGTCAGCCCGAAAATATCAGCTGGTGCGGGGCAGCCGGCCACAACTGTCAACGATTGCTCGTTCGTCCGGATTGGACGCAGCGGAAAATTCGATCGATCGTGCGGTTCCACTATGGGTTCGCAAATTGTTCATCCACGGCCCGAATTGCCGCAAACCGATGGACATTTGTCCAGCAGAGTGTATCCTGCCTAAAGACTGGATTATCGCTCGTGTTCCTGGATACCCCCGACCTGCTGAGGAATAGATTATGCCCAGAATCCGTTTTCATTTACTGCCCTGATAATCCCACTAATCAGAAAAATGATCCGGTAGCTCTAGTTACATTGTATAACCAGACATCGGTATTCCAATGATCGTGCCCAATTCGATTTAATTGATGGAATATCGAAGACATTTTGCCAAGTTTCCGATAGACCGATCAGGGATATCGATCGGTTTATATAAACTGCTACAATCGAGCAAGCAGGAAATCTACAGAAGATCGCCGGCTCAGGGGAATTACGTTTCTTTTGATTGGATTTAGTATTTACAATAAGAAAAACCATCGCCCCGTATAGTTTACAGAGAACCCAGCGATGGGCGCGTCCGAGCACTTTAGAAACGCTGTGCATTTCGGTGCACTTGTGGGTATTGCCGTGCGCATTACTGCAGTTGTGCAATGTTGTGCATGTGATTGCACGAAAAAAATGCGGATCGCATGGCAGACACCAGCAACGCACTAGCGTGCGTTTTTAAATCGCGTATGATCGCTAGTGCGGCCTAGCCCCTCCCCCTCACTTTATAACTCTGCGTTACTGTAATCTTATCTCCGTGACAGAGTGGTCCAGTGACTAATACCGCTACTGACAAATAATATTAAACCCAAGGCACATTAGCAGTTGGTATGTACAATAAGATTACATAGAATCAATTTAATAAAGGGCAGTGATAAAGGGAATGTAAAACACACAATTATGCAGTAATTGCTGAAACAGACTGATAGAGGAATAAAAACAGTAAATTAAATGATTGTAAACTGCCCTTTAAATTCCTTGTAGTCACTGACGGCCTCTAGAGAAAACGTTATCCTTGTTGTGCAACTGGGCTATTCACCGGTGAGCACCAGAGAGCCAAACGTGTACAGACTGTCACTTCTGGGCCCAAGACATGGAGATTGGAGATTATAGCAATGTTGATTACAATGCAAAACTGGTTCAAGGGTGATGTAGCCGTACAGGCCTCACCCAACCACTAAAACGATTAGTGTGCACTTAACTATACATTAACACAGAAATCAAGCCACCATTCAATGTTTATTATGATTAATAATGATAATGATAGGTAATAAAATCCAATTAAACAATTACTGTGTAACCAAGAGTCAGACCTGTCCTTCCCTGTTCACTTATTTACACATGGATTGTTTTATATAGGACACAGAACTCCTCAGTGATTTCTAATATCCTTATAATTTACAGTAGGGGATACATTCCCTTAATACATGAGTGGTACCCAGAGTTCCCTGTAAACTCAGCAGTCTGTGTCCTTGTACCTTATATAGACACAAACTCCTCAGTGACTTCTAATATCCTTATAATTTACAGTAGGGGATACATTATCCCTATAATACATGAGTGGTAACCAGAGTTCCCTGTAAACTCAGGTCTGTGTCCTTGTACCTTATATGGACACAGAACTCCTCAGTGACTCTAATATCCTTATAATTACAGTAGGGGAACATTATCCCTCATTAATACATGAGTGGTACCCAGAGTTCCCTGTATAACTCAGTCTGTGTCCTTGTACCTTTATATGACACAGAACTCCTCAGTGACTTCTAATATCCTTATAATTTACAGTAGGGGATACATTATCCCTTATAATACATGAGTGGTACCCAGAGTTCCCTGTATAACTCAGTCTGTGTCCTTGTACCTTTATACAGAACAGAACTCCTCAGTGACTTTCTAATATCCTTATAATTTACAGAGGGGATACATTATCCCTTATAATACATGAGTGGTACCAGAGTTCCCTGTATAACTCAGTCTGTGTCCTTGTACCTTTATTACAGACACAGAACTCCTCAGTGACTTCTAATATCCTTAAATTACAGTAGGGGATACATTATCCCTTATAATACATGAGTGGTACCCAGAGTTCTTCCTGTATAACTCAGTCTGTGTCCTTGTACCTTTATATAGACACAGAACTCCTCAGTGATTCTAATATCCTTATAATTCCAGTAGGGGATACATTACCCTTATAATACATGAGTGGACCAGAGTTCCCTGTATAACTCAGTTCTGTGCCTGTACCTTTATATGACACAGAACTCCTCAGTGACTTCTAAATCCTTATAATTTACAGTAGGGGATACATTTATCCCTTATATACATGAGTGGTACCCAGAGTTCCCTGTATAACTCAGTGTGTCCTTGTACTTTATATAGACACAGAACTCTCAGTGATTCTAATATCCTTATAATTACAGTAGGGGATACATTTATCCCTTATAATACATGAGTGGTAACCAGAGTTCCCTTATAACTCAGTCTGTGTCCTTGTCTTTATATAGACACAGGAACTCCTCAGTGACTTCTAATATCCTTATAATTTACAGTAGGGGATACATTTTCCCTTATAATACAGGAGTGGTAACCAGAGTTCCCTTATAACTCAGTTGTGTCCTTTGTACCTTTAATAGACACAGAACTCCTCAGTGACTTCTAATATCCTTATAATTTACAGTAGGGGGGATACATTATCCCTTATAATCATGAGTGTACCCAGAGTTCCCTGTATAACTCAGTTCTGTGTACCTTTTATAGGACACAGAACTCCTCAGTGACTTTAATATCCTTATAATTTACAGTAGGGGATACATTAGTCCACTGATAATACATGAGTGGTACCCAGAGTTCCCTGTATAACTCAGTCTGTGTCCTTGTACCTTTATATGGACACAGAACTCCTCAGTGACTTCTAATATCCTTATAATTTACAGTAGGGGATACATTATCCCTTATAATACATGAGTGGTACCCAGAGTTCCCTGTATAACTCAGTCTGTGTCCTTGTACCTTATATAGACACAGAACTCCTCAGTGACTTCTAATATCCTTATAATTTACAGTAGGGGATACATTATCCCTTATAATACATGGGTGGTACCCAGAGTTCCCTGTATAACTCAGTCTGTGTCCTTGTACCTTTATATGGACACAGAACTCCTCAGTGACTTCTAATATCCTTATAATTTACAGTACGGGATACATTATCTTTATAAAATATAGAACATGATGCAGTACATTATACGGTGATTATGGGAGACTTTGATAAACTTTATGTGAGGATTATATAAAATGAGGAAGGTTATTATGGGACATATCTGTAGAGAAGGATGTTGATAACAGGAATGTAAAATGAATTCACAGAATCATTAAAAGGAAGTGGCCCATGGGGTACAATACAGGAAGAATGTCACAGACAGTGGATGTTTCCATAGACCTCAAGAGACCCAGTGAGCACCCATTGGCCCTGCTATGGTTAATAAACAGCATTGGTGGATCTGTATGTATTACTGTGCTCAGACCCCTGTACAATACATTATACCAGGGCTGCCCAGTAATAATGTGACAGATTTCACCAGCCCAACATGTGGCAATCTGGTGGTTTCCTGGGAGGAAAATGAAAACCCAGTCATGTGGTCAAGAGTGACAGTGACCAATCAAGAGCCAGAGCTATAAAAAGACAATATGAGCTTTGACAGGGTGTCACCTATATGTCACTGTCACCTATATGTCACTGTCACCTATATGGACACTATCATCTATATTATTATTATTGTGGGTTTATATAGCGCCAACATATTCCGTAGCGCTTTACAATGACATGTATACATTCACATCAGGCCCTGCCCCGAAGAGCTTACAATCTAATCCCTTTATGTACACATACAACCTATCAGTATGTCTTTATTATTGTGGGGGAAACCGGAGTGCCCGGAGGAAACCCACGCAAGCACAGGGAGAACATACAAACTCCTTGCAGATGTGTCCAAGGGTGGAATCGAACTCAGGACCCCAGCGCTGCAAGATGTCAGTCTAACCACTGAGCCACCGTACTACCAATATGTCACTATGTCAACTATATGTCACTATGTTATATGTATGTCACTGTCATCTATATGTCAGTATGTCAACTATATGTCACTGTCACCTATATGTCACTAAGTTATCTATATGGACACTATGTCACCAATATGTAACCTGCATGTCACAAGAATTCTTTCATTCCAGAGGATTTTTAGGTATGTGCGGAGTTGTTACATTGTTTCTATTCATTTACACTCATTGGATCTCACACTGAGTTGCTACTAAATTGTTACAATGTTTGATCATTTTATATGAGCCCTGAGCTCTGTTTACATTGTGGAGACACAGTGACCCTGTTGGGAATACTCTGTACCTGTTATTTCATGGGGAATTGTTTGAAACCAGTAAATCAGAAATGTTCCCTGGTAATGTAATGAAAACCATCCCTGGTAATAAATCACAGCATGAAAGTGTTCAAATAAATCTCATTTATTTACCAGCATCACACAATGCTTTAAATACTAGTCATAAATATAATAAATAGTGATCAACCAGTGACAATAATTAAATACAATAATAAATACATCAATCAGATCTCTATGGAGAGTCCATCACAGTCTGTAGTTAGCAAGTTTCTCATTGACCTCATGGTTGGTCATTCACTGTCAGTCTGGACTAGTTCAAGTAGATGTGAAGATGCCCAATCTGCATCGCAATGCTGGCAGTAGTGTAGATCCAGGCTGGACCCCCATGGGTGATACAGGAAGGTCAGGAAGTCTCTGTGTCCAGGTGGGTTCAAGCCTTTCCCTGTAGCAGCTGCAACTGTATCACTGGGAACCTTAGATCTGGACATTGTTACATTGTATCTCATAGTCCAAGGAGCTCGGAGATTGTTACATTGTATCTCATGGTCCCACGTGCTTGGACAGTTACATTGTATCTCAGTCCATTGAGCTCGTTACATTGTATCTTTTGCTACTAGGGGTTTTCTCTGCACCCCCGGAAGTGGCTCCTGAGGGCCCCTTGATGTCAGAAGTCTCTCCCCCCTGGGATGGCAGTTCAGCTCTGTAACTGCAGTAGGAAGACAGGGAGGGTGCAGGACAGGTTCCCATGATGGGCTCCTGGGGCCACAGGGGTCAGGCAATGTAGTAAGGACATGTAGTCTCTGTGCGGTACAGCTGGTGCTGCTGGGAAATGGAGGCCAATCTCTGGTGCGGTGACCTGGGGCCCCTGGTGTCCAGCCAATAGTGTGTCCCCCTCCGGCTCCTCGAAGCAGATCTGGAGCAGCAGAACTACACCGAGCAGGTAGAGCCAGCGCAGGGCCAGGTCGGTCTCAGGGGGGGGCAGGTACCTGCGGACCTTGGCTGGGTACAGGACCCTGCGGGGTCTCTTGGCTCTTCCCCCCGCTGGGTTCCTCCTGGGCCCCGTTACCTTCATGGGGCCAATATCGAAGGTGAAGATCTCGGGTTCGGTGTTCCTGACCGGACAGCCCGGGGGTGGGGGCCTGGAGCTGGGGCCACTGTCTGTGCTCCCCGGGATGGAAAGAGCGGTCAGGATCGGCCTCCTGTGGGCTGAGTTACTGGGAGCTACACACATGTTGGTGCGGTGGGAGCTGCCACACAGATCAGTCTCGAGCTCCGGGGACTTCAGTTTTAGTGGCTGGAACTGAACAAACTCCCCAACCCCTGGACTTAAATAGCAACTCTGGCCCCGCCCCTCCAGAACAGCCCCACCCCCTCAGCCCCGCCCCCTTGGAAATTCTATGTGCACAGTAGAAAGTTAAAAGGACTGCGCTGCGTGTGCGATTCCGTTGCGTTTGCACGTTCAATTTCTCCTTCTGAGATACGAAATCACATGCGATTGCGCATTAAAATGGTGGTCGCATGCGTTGCCGCGATTGCAATGTTAGAAAGAAAATCGCATGTGCAATCGCAAAAAAAAAAGTGCGATAGTGTGGCCAAACCTTAAAGCTCCGTACACACGTATGACCGGGACGCACACGGGCGGCGAATGGCATTTTGCCAGATAATCGCACGCACTGAACGACGCCCGGTAGATCACATACACACGTGTGATTATCTGCAAAAGCCGCCCGTGTGCATCATGGTCATGGTGCAGAGATCATACATGTGTAAGAGGACATAAGCCTCGTAGTGTCGCCTCGGATGAAACAGCCGGTGTCGGGGGTCGTGGCTCGGTGCACATATTGGATGTGTGTACGAACCTTTAAAGTGGCCATACACATGCAATTCCTACAGCGTGTGTACAGATCACATTGATATCTGTCGGCACACGGAACTGGACCGGTCGGCCATGCTGGCATATACAGAACGTATACAGGTGTGGGGGTTGCCGTGTTTAAAGAAGTTAAAAGCAGCCACTCCCGTCTCTTACCTTACAAGATAACCAATAAACCAATGAAAAGAAATAACTGTATTTACTGAAAAGAAGCACTACAGCTCCCAGGACCCCCTGTAAGATTATAGGGTTTATAAATAATATCAGAAGGGTTATCATGGTCTTTTACTGTTTATTATATTTAATATGGTAACTTATCTACTCACATCAGGCCCTGCCCCGGAACTTACAATCTAACAACCTATCACACACACACAATCTGTCAGTGGGATCCTAGTTCTCTCTCCCTGTACAATACATGTCCGGGCCTGTGACATTAAACACATGTTAGAGGAGGAAGGATGGGAACATGGGGGAATATTCCTTTACCTGCTGCCATACTGATACACTAGATACACTGATACACTAGATACACAGATACACAGATACACCGATACACCTATACACCGATACACCAGACACACCAGATACACCGATACACTAGATAACACCGATACACCGATACACCAGACACACCAGACACACCGATACACCGATACACCGGATACACCGATACACTAGATACACTGATACACCGATACACCAGACACACCGATACACTAGATAACACCGATACACCGATACACCGATACACCAGACACACCAGACACACCGATACACCGATACACTAGATACACTGATACACTAGATACACTGATACACTAGATACACTGATACACTGATACACCGATACACTAGATACACCGATACACCAGACACACCAGATACACCGATACACTAGATAACACCGATACACCAGACACACCAGACACACCGATACACCGATACACCGATACACCGATACACTAGATACACTGATACACTAGATACACTAGATACACTAGATACACTAGATACACTAGATACACTGATACACTAGATACACTGATACACTAGATACACTGATACACTAGATACACTAGATACACTGATACACTGATACACTAGATACACTGATACACTAGATACACTGATAATTTAATAAAGGGCAGTGATAAAGGGAATGTAAACACACAATTATGCAGTAATTGCTGAAACAGACTGATAGAGGAATAAAAACAGTAAATTAAATGATGTAAACTGCCCTTAAATTCCTGTAGTCACTGACGGCCTCTAGAGAACGTTTTACCTTGTTGTGCAACTGGGCTATTCACCGGTGAGCAACCAGAGAGCCAAACGTGTACAGACTGTCACTTCTGTGCCCAAGACATGGAGATTGGAGATTATAGCAATGTGATTACTGCAACTGGTCAGGGTGATGTAGCAGTACAGGCCTCACCCAACACTAAACGATAGTGTGCACTTCAACTAATACATTAACACAGAAACAAGCCACCATTCAATGTTTATTATTATTAATAATGATATGATAGTAATAAAAATAATAACAATAATGTGAAACCAAGAGTCAGACCATGTCCTCTCCCTGTGCTTCACTTATAAAATATGGATTGGGTTTAAATATAGACACAGAACTCCTCAGTGATTTCTAAAATCCTTATTAATTTACAGTAGGGGATACATTATCCCTTATAATACATGAGTGGTACCCAGAGTTCCCGTGTAAACTCAGTCTGTGTCCTTGTACCTTTATATAGACACAGAACTCTCAGTGACTTCTAATATCCTTATAATTTACAGTAGGGGATACATTATCCCTTATAATACCTGAGTGGTACCCAGAGTTCCCTGTATAACTCAGTCTGTGTCCTTGTACCTTTATATGGACACAGAACTCCTCAGGACTTCTAATATCCTTATAATTACAGTAGGGGATACATTATCCCTCATAATACATGAGTGGTACCCAGAGTTCCCTGTATAACTCAGTCTGTGTCCTTGTACCTTTAATGGACACAAGAACTCCTCAGTGACTTCTAATATCCTTATAATTTACAGTAGGGGATACATTATCCCTATAATACATGAGTGGTACCCAGAGTTCCCTGTAAACTCAGTCGTGGTCCTTGTACCTTTTATACAGACACAGAAATCCTCAGTGACTTCTATATCCTTATAATTTACAGGAGGGTACATTATCCCTTATAATACATGAGTGGTACAAGAGTTCCCTGTATAACTAGTCTGTGTCCTGTACCTTTATACAGACACAGAACTCCTCAGTGACTTCTAATATCCTTATAATTTACAGTAGGGGATACACATTATCCCTTATAATACATGAGTGGTACCCAGAGTTCCTCGTTTAACTCAGTCTGTGTCCTTGTACCTTATATAGATACAGAACTCCTCAGTGACTTCTAATATCCTTATAATTCACAGTAGGGGATACATTATCCTTATAATACATGAGTGGTATCCAGAGTTCCCTGTATAACTCAGTCTGTGGTCCTTGTACCTTTTATGGACACAGAACTCCTCAGTGACTTCTAATATCCTTTTAATTTACAGAAGGGGATACATTATCCCTTATAATACATGAGTGGTACCCAGAGTTCCCTGTATAAATCAGTCTGTGTCCTAGTACTTTATATAGACACAGAACTCCTCAGTGCTTCTAATTCCTTATAATTTACAGTAGGGGATACATTATCCCTTATAATAATGAGTGGTAACCAGAGTTCCCTTATAACTCAGTCTGTGTCCTTGTACCTTTATATAGACACAGAACTCCTCAGTGACTTCTAATATCCTTTATAATTTACAGTAGGGGATACATTTCCCTTATAATACATGAGTGGTAACAGAGTTCCCTGTATACAAATCAGTATGTGTCCTTGGACCTTTATATAGACACAGAAACTCCTCAGTGACTTCTAATATCCATAATTACAGTAGGGGATACATTATCCCTTATAATGCATGAGTGGTACCCAGAGTTCCCTGTATAACTCAGTCTGTGTCCTTGTACCTTATATAGACACAGAATCCTCAGTGATTTCCAATATCCTTTAATTTACAGTAGGGGATACATTATCCCTTATAATACATGAGTGGTACCCAGAGTTCCCTGTATAACTCAGTCTGTGTCCTTGTACCTTTATATAGACACAGAACCCCTCAGTGACTTCTAATACCCTTATAATACATGAGTGGTAACCAGAGTTCCCTTATAACTCAGTCTGTGTCCTTGTACCTTTATATAGACACAGAACTCCTCAGTGACTTCTAATATCCTATAATTTACAGTAGGGGATACATTATCCCTTATAATACACGAGTGGTACCCAGAGTTCCCTGTATAACTCCAGCTGTGTCCTTGTACCTTTATATAGACACAGAACTCCTCAGTGACTTCTAATATCCTATAATTACAGTAGGGGATACTTATCCCTTATAAACATGGGTGGTACCCAGAGTTCCCTGTATAACTCAGTCTGTGTCCTTGTACCTTTATATGGACACAGAAACTCCTCAGTGACTTCTAATATCCTTATAATTTACAGTACGGGATAAATTATCTTTAAAAATAGAACAATGATGCAGTACATTATACGGTGATTATGGGAGACTTGATAAAATTTATGTGAGGATTATATAAAATGAGGAAGGTTATTATGGGACATATCTGTAGAGAAGGATGTTGATAACAGGAATGTAAAATGAATTCACAGAATCATTAAAAGGAAGTGGCCCATGGGGGTACAATACAGGAAAGATGTCACAGACAGTGGAGTTTCCATAGACCTCAAGAGACCCAGTGAGCACCCATTGGCCCTGCTAGGTTAATAAACAGCATTGGTGGATCTGTATGTATTACTGTGCTCAGACCCCTGTACAATACATTATACCAGGCTGCCCAGTAATAATGTGACAGATTTCACAGCCCAACATGTGGCAATCTGGTGTTTCTGGGAGGAAAATGAAAACCCAGTCATGTGGTCAAGAGTGACAGTGACCAATCAAGAGCCAGAGCTATAAAAAGACAATATGAGCTTTGACAGGGTGTACCTATATGTCACTGTCACCTATATGTCACTGTCACCTATATGGACATATCATTTCTATATTATTATTATGTGGGTTTATATAGCGCCAACATATTCCGTAGCGCTTACAATGACATGTATACATTCACTCAGGCCCTGCCCCGAAGAGCTTACAATCTAATCCCTTTATGTACACATACAACCTATCAGTATGTCTTTTATTATTGTGGGGGGAAAACGGAGTGCCCGGAGGAAAACCACGCAAGCACGGGGGAGAACATACAAACTCCTTGCAGATGTGTCCAAGGGTGGAACGAACTCAGGACCCCAGCGCTGCAAGATGTCAGTCTAACCACTGAGCACCGTACTACCAATATGTCACTATGTCAACTATATGTCACATGTTAATGTATGTCACTGTCATCTATATGTCAGTATGTCAACTATATGTCACTGTCACCTATATGTCACTAGATCTATATGGACACTATGTCAACAATATGTAACTGCATGTCACAAGAATTCTTTCATTCCAGAGGATTTTTAGGTATGTGCGGAGTTGTTACATTGTTTCTATTCATTTACAATCATTGGATCTCACACTGAGTTGCTACTAAATTGTTACAATGTTTGATCATTTTATATGAGCCCTGAGCTTTGTTTACATTGTGGAGACACAGTGACCCTGTGGGAATACTGTACCTGTTATTCATGGGGAATGTTTGAAACCAGTAAATCAGAAATGTTCCCTGGTAATGGAATGAAAACCATCCCTGGTAATAAATCACAGCATGAAAGTGTTCAAATAAATCTCATTTATTTACCAGCATCAACAATGCTTAAATACTAGTCATAAATATAATAAATAGTGATCAACCAGTGACAATATTAAATACAATAATAAATAAATCAATCAGATCTCTATGGAGAGTCCATCACAGTCTGTAGTTAGCAAGTTTCTCATTGACCTCATGGTTGGTCATTCACTGTCAGTCTGGACTAGTTCAAGTAGATGTGAAGATGCCCAATCTGCATCGCAATGCTGGCGTCAGTAGTGTAGATCCAGGCTGGACCCCATGGGTGATACAGGAAGGTCAGGAAGTCTCTGTGTCCAGGTGGGTTCAAGCCTTTCCCTGTAGCAGCTGCAACTGTATCACTGGGAACCTTAGATTGGACATTGTTACATTGTATCTCATAGTCCAAGGGCTCGGAGATTGTAAATGTACAGCGCTGTGTACCCAAGTGGCGCTATATAAATAAACATATACGTACATACTGTATAATCTGTATTGTTATAATGTACAGCGCTGTGTACCCAAGTAACGCTATATAAATAATATTATACATACAAATGGGTAACATGTTTAGTTACATTGAAATATCAGCCATTGTTGGTAACAAACTTCTTAGACCGCTTGTGCCAACAACATTTCACATGTAGTGGCTCCAGCCACGTATGATGGTCGTATGTTGGTCATTCACGAGCCTCAGAAATCTTACATGTGCACAGGGCTCCATGTCCAATATGACCATTTACTCCTGTGTTATCTATGAATTAGTGTTCTGGGGCAGTTTGGTAAAGGGGCTGGTTTTGCTCCATGGGGAACAAACTGAAAATTGAACCCAGGAGGGGCATGAATTCCACCCTGGACCCCACAGGAAGTGTTAACTGAGCATGTGCAACTGTGTATCTGGGTCAGTGACCAGCAAGATTAAACCCATTATCCATCACCTCCCTGATTAGTCCCAGGGAGCCAATCTTTTTCTTCCTGTCCAGTCCATGTGGTCACAATGAAACATTAACCATTCACAGGAAAGATAACCGTCAGATCTTGTGGGTCTCTCACCCAATTCCTGTACATAATCAGTCACTATTTCTGTTTATATTACAATGTCTAGTGTAACCCACCTGGGTGAATCTGAGGAGGGAGATTGGTGTGTCTATGATTGAATTGGATAATATCTGTGCCACAAAGGGGAAACTTCACACCCAGATTCCTGTGGCTGCTGTAGCACAAGTTCAGACGCTGTGAATCCACACTGGTCCTCCCTTCCCCTAGGGCTGGGTAGGTGTCCGTCATCTCATTGGCTGCATTCCACTGCGTCTCTCATAGCCAAATTATTCAGTGGGAGATGAAATCTCAGGTGTTGCGTCTACAGGACCAGTTCTGTAGCAATGGGAACATTACAGAGAGTAACACTGAATTCAACTGTGATGAAAGGGGAACTCAGGTGAAAAGCTTTGTTTTAGGATGACCCTGCGCCTTTAAAGCACGTTCAACCGCTAAGGGCCCCACTGGTGGGATTTTTCTCTATTTGCAATTGGCGATGACATCTTAATTACAATGTAAGTGGCGCAAAGTGGGACCCACTACTTTGTGCATTGCCATACATTGCGCTCTTCCAACGCATACGGTCACCGTGGTTGTCAGGATCACGCTAAAAAACAGGTCTCGGGAAAGCGCATGAAAAAGCGGATACTTATCAATACGACAGGGGCTCTTTAAAGTGCATTTTTACCCATAATCCTCTGGGAAACGCAATCACATACAAGTTCACAGAAACGCACGTATGTATGGAAGTGTAGTAGCAATAACACAGGACTGTGCGGTGTGAAACAAGAATTTTATTTAACACTGAAACATGCGTGTAAAGTATACGGCTGGGTACACACCAGTCAATATTTTCGGCCGACCTACCGCTTCACGGCACTTTCGGTCGGTCAGCCCGAAAATATCAGCTGGTGCGGGGCAGCCGGCCACAACTGTCAACGATTGCTCGTTCGTCCGGATTGGACGCAGCGGAAAATTCCGATCGATCGTGCGGTTCCCTATGGGTTCGCAAATTGTTCATCCACGGCCGAATTTGCCGCAACCGATGGACATTTGTCCCAGCAGAGTGTATCCTGCCTAAAGCACTGGATTCATCGCTCTGTGTTCCTGGATACCCCGACCTGCTGAGGAATAGATTCTGCCCAGAATCCGTTTTCATTTACTGCCCTGATAATCCCACTAATCAGAAAATGATCCGGTAGCTCTAGTTACATTGTATAACCAGACATCGGTATTCCAATGATCGTGCCAATTCGATTTAATTGATGGAATATCGAAGACATTTTGCCAAGTTTCCGATAGACCGATCAGGGATATCGATCGGTTTATATAAACTGCTACAATCGAGCAAGCGGAAATCTACAGAAGATCGCCGGCTCAGGGGAATTACGTTTCTTTTGATTGGATTTAGTATTTACAATAAGAAAACCATCGGCCCCGTATAGTTTACAGAGAACCCACGCGAGGGCGCGTCCGAGCACTTTAGAAACGCGTGCATTTCCGGTGCACTTGTGTGTATTGCCGTGCGCATTACCTGCAGTTGTGCAATGTTGTGCATGTGATTGCACGAAAAAAATGCGGATCGCATGGCAGACACCCAGCAACGCACTAGCGTGCGTTTTTTAAATCGCGATTAGATCGCTAGTGCGGCCTAGCCCCTCCCCCCTCACTTTATAACTCTGCGTTACTGTAATCTTATCTCCGTGACAGAGTGTTCCAGTGACTAATACCGCTACTGACCAAATAATATTAAACCCAAGGCACATTAGCAGTTGGTATGTACAATAAGATTACATAGAATCAATTTAATAAAGGGCAGTGATAAAGGGAATGTAAACACACAATTATGCAGTAATTGCTGAAACAGACTGATAGAGGAATAAAAAACAGTAAATTAAATGATGTAAACTGCCCTTTAAATTCCTTGTAGTCACTGACGGCCTCTAGAGAAACGTTATCCTTGTTGTGCAACTGGGCTATTCACCGGTGAGCAACCGGAGAGCCAAACGTGTACAGACTGTCACTTCTGTGGCCCAAGACATGGAGATTGGAGATTATAGCAATGTGATTACTGCAACTGGTCAGGGTGATGTAGCAGTACAGGCCTCACCCAACACTAAACGATAGTGTGCACTTCAACTAATACATTAACACAGAAACAAGCCACCATTCAATGTTTATTATTATTAATAATGATAATGATAGTAATAAAATAATAACAATAATGTGAACCAAGAGTCAGACCATGTCCTCTCCCTGTGCTTCACTTATAAAACATGGATTGGGTTTAAATATAGACACAGAACTCCTCAGTGATTTCTAAAATCCTTATAATTTACAGTAGGGGATACATTATCCCTTATAATACATGAGTGGTACCCAGAGTTCCCTGTATAACTCAGTCTGTGTCCTTGTACCTTTATATAGACACAGAACTCCTCAGTGACTTCTAATATCCTTATAATTTACAGTAGGGGATACATTATCCCTTATAATACATGAGTGGTACCGAGTTCCCTGTATAACTCGTCTGTGTCCTTGTACCTTTTATATGGACCAGAACTCCTCAGTGACTTCTAATATCCTTATAATTTACAGTAGGGGATACACTTATCCTCTAATCATGAGTGGTACCCAGAGTTCCCTTTATACTCAGTCCTGTGTCCTTGTACCTTTATATGGACACAGAACTCCTCAGTGACTTCTAATATCCTTATAATTTACAGTAGGGGATACATTATCCCTCATAATACATGAGTGGTACCCAGAGTTTCCCTGTTAACCTTTCATTGTTGTCCTTGTACCTTTATATGACACAGAACTCCTCAGTGACTTTCTATATCCTTATAATTTACAGTAGGGGATACATTATCCCTTATAATACTGAGTGGTCCCAGAGTTCCCTGTATAACTCAGTCTGTGTCCTTGTACCTTTATACAGACACAGAACTCCTCAGTGACTTCTAATATCCTTATAATTTACAGGGGGATCATTATCCCTTATAATACATGAGTGGTACCAGAGTTCCCTGTATACCTCGTCTGTGTCCTTGTACCTTTATAAGCACAGAACTCCTCAGTGACTTCTAATATCCTTATATTTACAGTGGGGATACATTATCCCTTATAATACATGAGTGGTACCCAGAGTTCCCTGTATAACTCAGTCTGTGTCCTTGTACCTTTATAGATACAGAACTCCTCATGACTTCTAATATCCTTATAATCACAGTAGGGGATACATTATCCTTATAATACATGAGTGGTATCCAGAGTTCCCTGTATAACTCAGTTCTGTGTCCTGTGTACCTTATATGACACGAACTCCTCAGTGACTTCTAATATCCTTATAATTTACAGAAGGGGATACATTATCCCTTATAATACATGAGTGGTACCCAGAGTTCCCTGTATAACTCAGTCTGTGTCCTAGTACCTTTATATAGACACAGAACTCCTCAGTGACTTCTAATATCCTTATAATTTACAGTAGGGGATACATTATCCCTTATAATACATGAGTGGTAACCAGAGTTCCCTTATAACTCAGTCTGTGTCCTTGTACCTTTATATAGACACAGAACTCCTCAGTGACTTCTAATATCCTTATAATTTACAGTAGGGGATACATTTTCCCTTATAATACATGAGTGGTACCCAGAGTTCCCTGTATAACTCATCTGTGTCCTTGTCCCTTTATATAGACACGAACTCCTCATTGACTTCTAATATCCATATAATTTACAGTAGGGATACATTATCCCTTATAATGCATGAGTGGTACCCAGAGTTCCCTGTATAACTCAGTCTGTGTCCTTGTACCTTTTATAGACAACAGAACTCCTCAGTGATTTCCAATATCCTTATAATTTACAGTAGGGGATACATTATCCCTTATAATACATGAGTGGTACCCAAGTTCCCTGTATAACCGTCTGTGTCCTTGCCTTTATATAACACAGAACCCCCTCAGTGACTTCTATACCCTTATAATAATAATGGTAACCAGAGTTCCTTATAACTCGTCTGTGTCCTTGTACCTTTATATAGACACAGAACTCCTCAGTGACTTCTAATATCCTTATAATTTTTACAGTAGGGGATACATTATCCCTTATAATCGAGTGGTACCCAGAGTTCCCTGTATAACTCAGCCTGTGTCCTTGTACCTTTATATGACACAGAACTCCTCAGTGACTTCTAATATCCTTATAATTTACAGTAGGGGATACATTATCCCTTATAATACATGGTGGTACCCAGAGTTCCCTGTATAACTCAGTCTGTGTCCTTGTACCTTTTATATGGCACAGAACTCCTCAGTGACTCTAATATCCTTAAATTTACAGTACGGGATAAATTATCTTTATAAAAATATAGAACATGATGTCAGTACATTATACGGTGATTATGGGAGACTTTGATAAACTTATGTGAGGATTATATAAAATGAGGAAGGTTTTATGGGACATTCTGTAGAGAAGGTGTTGATAACAGGAATGTAAAATGATTCACAGAATAATTAAAAGGAAGTGGCCCATGGGGTACAATACAGGAAGAATGTCACAGACAGTGGATGTTTCCATAGACCTCAAGAGACCCAGTGAGCACCCATTGGCCCTGCTATGGTTAATAACAGCATTGGTGGATCGTATGTATTACTGTGCTCAGACCCTGTACAATACATTATACCAGCTGCCCAGTATAATGTGACAGATTTCACCAGCCCAACATGTGCAATCTGGTGGTTTCCTGGGAGGAAATGAAAACCCAGTTCATGGTGTCAGAGTGACATGACCAATCAAAGCCAGAGCTATAAAAAGACAATATGAGCTTTGACAGGGTGTCCACCTATATGTCACTGTCACCTATATGTCACTGTCACCGTCTATATGGACCACTATCATATATCTATTTTATTTATTGGGTTTATATAGCGCCAACATATTCCGTAGCGCTTTACAATGACATGTATACATTCACATCAGGCCCTGCCCCGAGAGCTTACAATCTATCCCTTTATGTACACAACAACCTATCAGTATGTCTTTATTATTGTGGGGGAAACGCGAGTGCCCGGAGGAAACCCACGCAAGCACGGGGAGAACATACAAACTCCTTGCAGATGTGTCCAAGGGGGAATCGAACTCAGGACCCCAGCGCTGCAAGATGTCAGTCTAACCACTGAGCCACCGTACTACCAATATGTCACTATGTCAACTATATGTCACTATGTTATATGTATGTCACTGTCATCTATATGTCAGTATGTCAACTATATGTCACTGTCACCTATATGTCACTAAGTTATCTATATGGACACTATGTCACCAATATGTACCCTGCATGTCACAAAGAATTCTTTCATTCCAGAGGATTTTTAGGTATGGCGGAGTTGTTACATTGTTTCTATTCATTTACACTCATTGGATCTCACACTGAGTTGCTACATATTGTTACAATGTTTGATCATTTATATGAGCCCTGAGCTCTGTTTACATTGTGGAGACACAGTGACCCTGTTGGGAATCTCTGTACCTGTTATTTCATGGGGAATTGTTTGAAACCAGTAAATCAGAAATGTTCCCTGGTAATGTAATGAAAACCATCCCTGGTAATAAATCACAGCATGAAAGTGTTCAAATAAATCTCATTTATTTACCAGCTCACCACAATGCTTTAAATACTAGTCATAAATATAATAAATAGTGATCAACCAGTGACAATATTAAATACAATAATAAATACATCAATCAGATCTCTATGGAGAGTCCATCACAGTCTGTAGTTAGCAGTTTCTCATTGACCTCATGTTTGGTCATTCACTGTCAGTCTGGACTAGTTCAAGTAGATGTGAAGATGCCCAATCTGATCTGCATCGCAATGCTGGCAGTAGTGTAGATCCAGGCTGGACCCCATGGGTGATACAGGAAGGTCAGGAAGTCTCTGTGTCCAGTGGGTTCCAAGCCTTTCCCTGTAGCAGCTGCACTGTATCACTGGGAACCTTAGATCTGGACATTGTTACAATTGTATCTCATAGTCCAAGGAGCCTGCAGATTGTTACATTGTATCTCATGGTCCCACGTGCTTGGACGTTACATTGTATCTCAGTCCATTGAGCTCGTTACATTGTATCTTTTGCTACTAGGGGTTTTCTTCTGCACCCCCGGAAGTGGCTCCTGAGGGCCCCTTGATGTCAGAAGTCTCTCCCCCTGGGATGGCAGTTCGCTCTGTAACTGCAGTAGGAACAGGGAGGGTCAGACAGGTTCCATGATGGGCTCCTGGGGCCACAGGGGTCAGGCAATGTAGTAGGACATGTAGTCCTCTGTGCGGTACAGCTGGTGCTGCTGGGAAATGGAGGCCATCTCTGGTGCGTGGACCTGGGGCCCCTGGTGTCCAGCCAATATGGTGTCCCCCTCCGGCTCCTCGAAGATCTGGGCAGCAGAACTACACCGAGCAGGTAGAGCCAGCGCAGGGCCAGGTCGGTCTCAGGGGGGGCAGGTACCTGCGGACCTTGGCTGGTACAGGACCCTGCGGGGTCTCTTGGCTCTTCCCCCCGCTGGTTTTCCTCCTGGCCCCGTTACCTTCATGGGCCAATATCGAAGGTGAAGACTCGGGTTCGGTGTTCCTGACGGACAGAGCCCGGGGGGCCTGGACTGGGGCCACTGTCTGTGCTCCCCGGGATGGAAAGAGCGGTCGATCGGCCTCCTGTGGCTGAGTTACTGGGAGCTACACACATGTTGGTGCGGTGGGAGCTGCCACACAGATCAGTCTCGAGCCCGGGACTTCAGTTTTAGTGCGGAACTGAACAAACTCCCCAACCCCCTGGACTTAAATAGCAACCTGGCCCCCCCCTCCAACAGCCCCACCCCTCAGCCCCGCCCCCTTGGAAATTCTATGTGCACAGTAAGAGTTAAAAGGACTGCGCTGCGTGTGCGATTCCGTTGCGTTTGCAACGTTCAATTTCTCCTTCTGAGATACAAATCACATGCGATTGCGCATTAAAATGGTGGTCGCATGCGTTGCCCGGCGATTGCAATGTTAGAAAGAAAATCGCATGTGCAATCGCAAAAAAAAAGTGCGATAGTGTGGCCAAACCTTAAGCTCCGTACACCCGTATGACCGGGACGCACGCGGCGGCGAATGGCATTTGCCAGATAATCGCACGCACGAACGACGCCCGTTAATCACATACCCACGTGTGATTATCTGCAAAAGCCGCCCGTGTGCTTCATGGTCATGGTGCAGAGATCATACATGTGTAAAGGACATAAGCCTCGTAGTGTCGCCTCGGATGAAACAGCCGGTGTCGGGGTCGTGGCTCGGTGCACATTTGGATGTGTACGAACCTTTAAGTGGCCATACACATGCAATTCCTACGCGTGTGTACAGATCACATTGATATCTGTCGGCACACGGAACTGGAACCGGTCGGCCATGCTGGCATATACAGAACGTATACAGGTGGGGGGTTGCCGTGTTTAAAGAAGTTTAAAAGCAGCCACTCCCGTCTCTTACTCTCCTTACAAAATAACCAATAAACCAATGAAAAGAAATAACTGTATTTACTGAAAGAAGCACTACAGCTCCCGGACCCCCTTTAAGATTTAGGGTTTATAAATAATATCAGAAGGGTATCATGGTCTTTTACTGTTTATTATATATATGGTAACTTATCTACTCACATCAGGCCCGGCCCCGGAACTTACAATCTACAACCTATCACACACACACAATCTGTCAGTGGGATCCTAGTTTCTCTCTCCCTGTACAATACATGTCCGGGCCTGTGACATTAAACACATGTTAGAGGAGGAGGATGGAACATGGGGGAATATTCCTTTACCTGCTGCCATACTGATACACTAGATACACTGATACCACTAGATACACGATACACAATACCCGATACACCTATACACCGATACACACCAGACACACCAGATAACCGATACACTAGATAACACCGATCAAACAACCGATACACCAGACACACCAGAAACACAACAGCAACGCCGATACACCGATACAACCGGATACACCGATACACTAGATACACTGATAACAGCAAACCTGATACCCAGACACAAAACCGATACACTAGATAACACCGATACAACGCGATCACCTATACCCATACACACCAGACACAACCGATACACCGATACAACCGTACACCGATACACTAGATACACTAATACACTGATACACTAAGATACACTAGATACACTGATAACTAGTAATACACCACTGATACACTGATACACTGATACACTGATCACACTAGATACACACGATACACCAGACACACCAATACACCGAACACTAGAACCCGTATCCAAACAACAAGAAACAAACCGTACCCCGATACAACAAGCACAGTCGCCTACATATCACTACCTAGTACAGCGACACTGATACACCTGATACACTATATACACTGATACCCTGATACACTATATAACACTGATACACTAGATACACTGATACACTAGATACACTGATACACTAGATACACTAGATACACTGATACACTGATACACTAGATACACTGATACACTAGATACACTGATACACTAGATACACTGATACACTAGATACACTGATACACTAGATACACTGATACACTGATACACTAGATACACTGATACACTAGATACACTAGATACACTGATACACTAGATACACTATCAGTCCAACATGATTCTTACTAGAGACAGACAAGGTAGAAATATTTCATGGTTTTTAAATTGTTGAACCAATCACAATCTTCAAACGACTGCAAGATAAGTCACAGCGAATATCTTCAGTAATGATTAACAAATGGTTTATTAATTAGTAGCCTGTCAGTCTATTGGTATTAATTAGTATTCATTTTTATTAATTAGTAGCCTGTTGGTCTGGTGTCATTGATGATCCGGCTAGGATAATCACTGACCGCGTGCCCGTAGACTTAAGGTTCGTACACACATGCGATTTGGAACCGAACCACGACACATTTGTGCGATAAGCAGTCGTTTCGGACGAGAATCACACGTGTGTATGTGTTTGGTCGGGGTTCATTGCCGATCCGCCATTTTGAATAGCAAATGTGATCAGATCCCTTATCGAATAGCCTCACATTGTACGAATGACAAGAATCACTCCATCTTGGTCACCATGAAAACTGCGGGTCTGTAGCGTGTTGTGTTGTGTTGACTAACAATAACGACACTTTAGCAGACAACGCATGGCCGCATTGTGTCTCCTGGATACCCCGCATTGTTGATGCCTGCGGTACAAGCACAAAGATGGCAGTTCAGTTAAGAAATTCTTGGCTTGTTTAGTTATTGAAACACAAAGAGATATGAACAATATCCACAGCGATTATCCAGGGCCGGGGACATTCTCATGTTACCAAACCTTCACATGATGTAAGTCCTTTCAATGGGGAAAAGGAGATTTTCTATTTTTAGTCTGTGTGGGTGGAACAGATAGAGAGGCCACATTAGGAAACTGGGGGAAAAGAACCGGATTCTCTCTTAGTGACTCAGTGTTAAATCTGACACTGTAACAATATTTATTATTATTATTTCATTCAATCTACAGATCAAAGGCCAACTTCAACCACACAGTTAATATCAATACTTCATCACAACGGGCTGGTAACAATAATTCCAGGTCTGATTCAATTTCATAGACTGGCACGGTGTAAAAAGTCCTAACACGGTCTCAATGATAAACTCCTTTAATCCACAGTGTCCAGAACAATGCGGTCCGAATCTATGTGGTTCATATTTTATCTGCATGCGTGCACGACTTTGGTCCGTGTGTCTGAATCGCACTTTAACAATAGTCTATGGGAACGCAAAAAAAAAACGGGGACAAACTTGTTTTTTGTGGGGTTTGTTGAAAACTGCACACGCACGGACTGGGAATGCAGATACATACATAGAAAAATGCATGTCTGTTAACCTCCAAACGGACCGGACCGTGAACAAAATGCATTGTCTTAAACGCACCCAATACAGACAGCACAACACACATAGTGGGAAAATGCCCTTAGACAATGACAGATCATCCCATTGAATATCAGGGGAATCTGTTGTTTTCAATTAGATAAACTGGACTTAAAGTTTAGTTCTTGAAGACGTTTCGCTAGTTATCCAAACTAAACTTCAAGTCCAGTTGATCTAACTGAATACAACAGATATACCATGACCTGGATGGATGTATATTACAGATATACCGTGACCTGGATGGATGTATATTACAGATATACCATGACCTGGATGAATGTATATTACAGATATACCGTGACCTGGATGAATGAATATTACAGATATACCGTGACCCGGATGAATGAATATTACAGATATACCGTGACCTGGATGAATGAATATTAGAGATATACCGTGACCTGGATGGATGAATATTACAGATATACCGTGACCCCAGTGGGTATTCCATACACTGTACTGACACTCCCTGCAGAGGCCCGGTGGGTATTCCATACACTGTACTGACACTCACTGGCTGTAAATGTGTATTAAATGTAAAGTATAGGATGTAATAGGATATTGCTGTTCCCTATTTAATTACAGTGCAGGCTGTTTGTAAATGACTTTACCTGTTCCCTATTTAATTACAGTGCAGGCTGTTTGTAAATGACTTTACCTGTGAGGGGGGAGGGGTTGTAAGATTGTTTATACCAACGTCAGAAGAACAGCCCACTGTAATTAAATAGGGAACAGAAATATCCTATTACATCCTATACTAAACGATGGACAGTGTATCTGTGCAAAAACGATGGACAGTGTATCTGTGCAAAAACGATGGACAGTGTATCTGGATGGGCAGTGTATCAGTGCAAAAATGATGGGCAGTGTATCAGTGCAAAAATGATGGGCAGTGTATCAGTGCAAAAATGATGGGCAGTGTATCAGTGCAAAAACGGTGGACAGTGTATCTGACAAAAAAAAACCGATGAGGCAGGGTATCTGTGGCAAAAATGATGGGCAGTGTATCAGTGCAAAAATGATGGGCAGTGTATCAGTGCACAGCAATGTTAAGTGGGTGATTGAACTTGTAACGGAAACGAAAGGACGAAATATAAAGTGTCATATTGTGTGATTGTGTAGAATATATTATAATTCACTGTATAAACACAAGGGCTGCAGCCTGTAGCGATCATCTGTCTGCACCTTTTTATTAACCTGTAATATTGACTGAAATCTATAACAAGGCAAAGCCAGTGTAGCAGTCACAGACAAAACCCATGAACCATGTTAATATAACCATGCGAATCTAACAACCACATCTAGACATTGCAAAAGCACCGTATCTTGTATCTGTATCTTGTATACATCAGATCAGTTGCCAATGCCTCTGGCTTAGTAAATGCAAAACAAATACACTTCCTGTGTTTACTTAACCTTGAGATGCTCTTCAACAGGGATGTGCAGCCTGAGGCCCTCCAGATGTTTGAAAACTACAACTTCCAGCATTCCTTGGTTTCGTCTGCAAGGGAGGAATGCTGGGAATTGTAGTTTTAAAACATCTGGAGGGCCGCAGGTTGGACATCCCTGCTCTACAACATCTCTTAAAGGGATACCGTAAAAAAAAAATTTGACTTTAAAATAATGAACGTTATACCATATAAACAGGTCGGTCCCCTTACTACACATCTCTATCTGTATGGACATGTATCAAATGGTTGATCACAGAGATCAAGCTGGTTAAACTATAACTATGGGGCTGAAATAAATATTCCTGTGGGGAATAGGATCTACCCTGTGCCATACAGATACACATACAGATATTTATACAGGTACACATACAGAGATACAGGTACACATACAGATACACATGCAGGTACACCTACACATGCAGGTACACATGCAGGTACACATGCAGGTACACATACACATGAAGGTACACATACACACATGCAGGTACACATACAGATACGCATGCAGGTACACATACAGATACGCATGCATGTACACATACAGATACGCATGCATGCAGTTACACAGTTACAGATACGCATGCATGTACACATACAGATACGCATGAATGTACACATACACATGCAGGTACACACACATGAAGGTACAAATACAGATACACATGCAGGTACACATACACATGAAGGTACATATACAGATACACATGCAGGTACACCTACACATGAAGGTACACATACAGATACACATGCAGGTACACCTACAGATAACTTAAATTGGCATTTGGGTGAATTTCATTGTGTGTGTGTTATGGGACAAAGAAGTGAGTGTGTACAAGGTGTGTACAACTGTAAAGGCCAATGTCCTATTTCTATGTAAATTTCCCATAAGCCCCCACAAACACTGAGAGGAATACACAGAAAGCCTGCCACAACCAGACAGACAGACACTGTACAGACCCCCTTATTATGTGAACACCTGGTTACCTGCTCCTCACTGCTGTATTCCTGTCCTGCTGGAAATTCGAATAACCGCCACTTCCGCTCTGCACCGGAAGTCCTGGTCACCAGCTTCCCCGAGTTGGTTTCCTAGTAACCGCGCGCGATGACGTCTATAGAGAGCGCCGGAAGAGCGAGCAGTGGGGACACGTGATCGGTGCGTGAACAGGAGACTTGGTGAGTCCATGTCATGGAACTGAAAGGAAATTAACAGCCCCGATCTGGTAATAGGTATCGGGCAGTGTCATAACCCCAATTACCCTTTACAGGGGGCACCAGCCCACGCGGAGTGTCTGTCCTTACAGGGAGTGTTCTGCAGGGTGGCAGCTCCCACATCTGATCAGTAATGTTACATAATATTGGTTCCTTATGGGGGTTCGTGAACTGCTCCATGATGGATGTAAATCACATTGTATTGTACATTGACCTTCATTTACAGAGCATTGTATGGTTAATTATATTAATGATCTAATGTGCAATTAATTATGTTAATGATCTCTCGTAGAGGTGGAACCGTCGTGATGTCACAGGAGAACTTGACGCAGCTGCAACAGAGAGTGCGAGAATTGGAGGCAAAAGTTCTACAACTCGAGAAACGATGTGAAGCTGTCGCACGCCATGGGGTGGGGCAGAAACCGAAACAACGTCCGCAACGTGCCTTCGATTTCTCTGCCCATCCCAAACAGCACGTGGCTCTGAAGTTGGCCTACTTGGGCTGGGGATACCAAGGGTTTGCTAGTCAGGAGAACACCCGAAATACGGTGGAGGAAACTGTGTTTGATGCACTTGTTAAAACCCGTCTGGTGGAGAGCAGGCAAACCTCCAACTACCACCGCTGTGGCAGAACAGACCGAGGTGTCAGTGCACTGGGGCAGGTGAGAACCTTTCCTGATAGGCTGAGAAACAGAAAGGTGAGAAGTCGACTCCATTTAATTCTTTCTGTATTTTATTCGTTAGGTGATTTCTCTTGATTTGCGCTGCAGTGCAGAGGGTAAGCCTGAAATCCGATATACGCACATCCTGAATCGCGTGCTGCCCCCAGATATCCGTGTGTTAAGTTGGTCTGCCGTGCCACCATCGTTCAGTGCAAGATTCAGTTGTCGCTCTCGCACGTACCGATACTTATTTCCACGTGCTCAGCTCGATGTGGAAGCCATGGACAGAGCTGCCCAGCTGCTAGAGGGAACCCATGATTTCAGGAACTTGTGCAAGATGGATGTTGCGAATGGTGTTGTCAACTTCACCCGCACTGTGCTTAGTGCCAGTGTCGGGCCTGTCACTGAAATCCCTGGGGACATGGGACAATTTCAGCTTTACCGTTTGCAGATTAAAGGGCTTGCTTTTCTCTACCATCAGGTCAGGTGCATCATGGGAGTCTTGTTCCTCATCGGCCAAGGAAAGGAGCAGCCTGAGGTCATCAAAGAGCTGCTGGATGTGGAAAACAATCCACGGAAACCCCAATATAAGTGAGACGAGGGTCAGGGGGGTGAGATCTGTTAAATGGGAATAACTGAAAGTGAGAGGAAAATGATGTCGATTTTAAAAGTGACCAGGGGGTGAGAAGAGAAATTAGAGAGGAGAAATTCAGGACAGTGTGGCCAATGGCCAATGTAAAGGTTGTAATAAAACATGGGATGGAAGGGATATTGTTTAGTATTTGGCATTTGATCTTTAACGATTTTCTTTTATTCCTCAGTATGGCGGTGGAGCTTCCACTGGTGCTGTACGACTGTCACTTTGATGATGTACAGTGGGTATCGGAGAACGAAGCTCAGACTCTCTCTGTGTCTCACCTGCAACGTCTCTGGACGCAAGAGGCCTTGAAGACTCAGATACTGTTTATGGCTCTTGGTGCACTGGATTCTATTCCTATTTCCTTGGAAACCGGTAATGACTTTTCATAGATCTCTCACCAAGTAGATCATCTCATTCAACAACAACAATAACATTTCTATAGCTTTAGCGCTTTACTCTAGTGGGACTCAAAGTGCTTAACATGAGTTCAGTAATTGGTGGTAGGAGGAAGTTTTGTCACAGAGGATGCAATGGAGGATTTCATTCTGAATTTAACACCTCCAGGGATGGGGCAGTTCCGACTGACAGGGGTAAGGAGTTCCATAGAGTGGGTGCAGTATGATAGAAAGCTCTGTGACCTTAGGGGGACTCTGGGGATGACTGGGTTATTTAAACCTTCTGATCTGAGGCTGCGGGATGAGCAGTGGCTGTAACAGCTCTCGTGTATCCAGGAATTATGCAACGATTTGTATGTCAAGATCCTTGACTTTATGGGTAGGGAGTGCAGGATCGGTGTTATGTGGCAGTGCTTGGTTTGTTAGCAGTCTGGCAGTGCCATTCTGCACTAGCTATAGGCAGTGATGGTCCTTTTTTGAGAGACCTGTGTAGAGGGTGTTAGTGGTCCAGCCGTGATGTGATGAACTATGCTTAGTGATGATGGTTGCAGGTGGCGTCCGATGACAAGGGCTTTGGTTTTTTCCGCATTTAGTTTCAGCAAGTTGTCAGTCGTCCAGCCTTGTAGCTCTGCTTAGCTGGTGTTTATGGTTAGAGTTGAGTTTGCCATGCAAGGATAGATCTGGTTGGGTGTCATCAGCGTAGTAATGGATTGACAGGCAATGTTTCTGGATGAGTTTGCTAAGTGGTAACATATTGAAAAGCAGGGGGGGCAGGATTGAACCCTGGGAATAATCTCCTACGGTAGATGTGTCTCTCTCTTAGACATGTGGATCCTGCAGTCTAAACACTGAGAATTATGGCTCGTAAAATGTCATTAATATCATTTCTATCCAATATATTTCATTATTTGTTACCAGAACAAGATCCTGTGCCATGGAGCCTCTGCAAGCCTGGGGTGTGTGATCTTAGCAGTGGCCTGGTGGAAGGTGTGAGTGCACGCTCCTATACCCCTCTCATGAAGAGACATCTCTGCCAGGGACTGGAAGAGCGAGTGCAGCATTATGTAAAACGTGGTAGGATTACGTTGTCCGCCGATGGAGAGAGACTAGTTAGCACGCAGAATAAAAGACAGCGCGTAAAAGAGACAGCTGAGATCTCCTTATGCCAGGGAGTTAACGGGTTAAAGCCAGAAACAAACATACAGGCTGAAGGAAAAATGGCAAAGGAGCAAGTTTGTAACATGGACCATTCAGTGTCCCAAAGTTCAAACATGGGAGATAAATTAGAGAGCAAAGACTCAGCAGGAGAATCAAAGACGAAACATCTCGGCAACTGACCTAAGAAGCCATTTCTGCTCTTGTGTTTGCTCAAAACGAGCTTGAAACAGTGTCAATCACTTCAGGGGAATCTTTGGAAGTTGTGGATAATGTGGCTGGACATGCCCTTTAAAGGGTAACTGTGGTCTCCATACACGTGTCCTCTATTGAAAAGATCAACCTTTCAAACAAGCCTTAGGGTGATGTATCTCTGGATGTTAAGATCTAGACTTGTAAAGTTACAATTTCTGGACTGGCCTGTCTGTCTGAGTCTGTGACAGGCACGTGATGAGCTGTGTAATCCCTACATATTCAGAAGCCCTAATCTTTTCTGAAGCTAGTTACAGACCTGCAACCATTCTCTATCCTTTAGTCTACCTATGGACATTAGGGAGAGAAAACATTTTCCTTTCTTGTGGCTATTGGCATTACAAATTAAGAAGATTGAGGGTGGGGCTTCGAGCATCATTAGCTGCATCATGTCCCAGCAGTGACACCAGCCTGAGAGCAATGGTGCTGGTGAAGTCACAGCTCTCCGTACTAGCAGGAAAATCGCCCTTTTTACTCCTATAACTTTGGATAGACTGCAGCCAGAAGAATGATTTTAAAGGACTGGTATGGAGACCACAGTTCCCCTTTAATGAATTGTCTCAGGGTCACATAATGTGCCAAGAACTTAATTAATCATGTCAATAAAGAAATGTTATTTGTTTTGTGGAAAGTAGTCCACCAAACTTTAATTCTGTCCCTGTCAATCAGTAATTGATAAACCTACAGGGCAGAGCATCCCAGCAACCAATCATGTTCTGTTACCGGCTTGGTCTGGCGGTTTTCTCCTAGAAACTCTTCTTGTGTCGTTGTGACTGCCAAGTGTCCAACCCGCCGCTGTCTCCACCAAACACTGATTCACTGCCAAGAGAAATAGCTGCCGTGATTGGCGGCTGTCAGTACGTAGACGCTATGTTGTCCTCAGGAAAGAAAGAAGCCATAATGCACCTGAAATGCTACTTCCCTTTATGGACCATGTCCGTACACTGTGACCTTTGTTTTACAACGTAAGATCCTATTGGTCACTGTACTTCTTATTTTACAATAAATATTTTATATAAACAAATGGTGAGTCAAAACATGTTAATCTATGGATTCCTAGGCCTTATTACACTGCGGTCCCCACAGGGCCACAACAGACCAGTCTTCTATTGGGGTTCTGACTGCTGGTCCTGTGTGTAAGATACAGTACCGACATTGGATGTATCCCCTACTGTAAATTATAAGGATATTAGAAATCTCAGTTATAATCAGTGTTTAGCTATGTCATCAGTTATAATCAGTGTTGATGTCATCAGTTATAATCAGTGTTGATGTCATCAGAGTTGTATAACTCCCTGAAACTTGTGTATTATAGAAAATAATATAATAAAATATTTAAGTTGTGAAACTCCTTGGTGACTTCTAATCTCTTTATAATTTACAATAGGGGTGTGCATTATTTATTGTATAACGTTGCTTGATAATGTTGCTTGATAGAAAGTTTTTGGGGTCACCGACATAATAACCGGATGCCCCTGAATTGATGGAAATGTTGATTTGGAAGAATCTATTCATCTTCTGCTGTGACATCACTCTACAGGAGGATCTCAGAACATTCCGTTGCCAAGGCGATAAGGCCCCAGTCGCTCACTGCACACGGATAACATTTCTAGGTTACAGGATTCTTTGTGCATCAGAGTTTCAATAGAACTGATCAGTATCCACAGCTCCTGGAACAACCCAAATATAAGTAGATATGAGTAACCCTAACTTCAGGGATAAACATTGCTGTTTAGGGTGGGAGCTGTATGTACAGAACATTCCTTCTCTGTTATTTATATTTATACATAGGGTGGGAGTGCCATAGTGTTTCCCTTAGACAGTACAGTATGAGGGTATAGCTTATTGGTGTACAGAAAATTCTCTTATATGTTTATATTAAAATATGGGTGGGAGCTGCCATAGTTGTTTCCCTTAGACAGTACAGTATGAGGGTATAGCTTATTGTTGTACAGAACATTCCTCTCTGTTATTTATTATACATATGGGTGGGAGCTGCCATAGTGTTTCCCTTAGACAGTACAGTATGAGGGTATAGCTTATTGTTGTACAGAACATTCCTTCTCTGTATATTTATACATATGGGTGGGAGCTGCCATAGTGTTTCCTTAGACAGTACAGTATGAGGGTATAGCTTATTGGTGTACAGAACATTCCTCTCTGTATATTTATACATATGGGGGGGAGCTGCCATAGTGTTTCCCTAGACAGTACAGTATGGGGTATGCTTATTGTGTGTACAGAACATCCTTCTCTGTATATTTATACATATGGGTGGGAGCTGCCAGATGTTTCCTTAGACAGTACAGTATGAGGGTATAGCTTATTGTGTGTACAGAACATTCTTCTCTGTATTATATTTATATAGGGTGGGGAGTGCCATAGTGTTTCCCTTAGACAGTACAGTATGAGGGTATAGTTATTGTTGTACAGAACATTCCTTCTCTGTATATTATTATACATATGGGTGGGAGCTGCCATATAGTTTCCCTTAGACAGTACAGTATGAGGGTATAGCTTATTGTGTGTACAGAACATTCCTTCTCTGTATATTTATTATACATAGGGTGGGAGCTGCCATAGTGGTTCCCTTAGACAGTACAGTATGAGGGTATATAGTGTGTACAGAACATTCCTTCTCGTATATTTATAACATATGGGTGGGAGCTGCCATAGTGTTCCCTTAGACAGTACAGTATGAGGGTTAGCTTTTGGTGTACAAGAACATTCCTTCTCTGTTATATTTATACATATGGGTGGGAGCTGCCATATGTTTCCCTTAGACAGTACAGTATGAGGGTATAGCTTATTGTTGTACAGAACATTCCTTCTCGTATATTATAATATGGGTGGGAGCTGCCATAGTGTTTCCCTTAGACAGTACAGTATGAGGGTATAGCTATGTGTGTACAGAACATTCCTTCTCTGTATATTTTATACATAGGGGGGAGCTGCCATAGTGTTCCCTAGACAGTACAGTATGAGGGTTAGCTTATTGTATGTACAGAACATTCCTTCTCTGTTATTTATATTTATACATATGGGTGGGAGCTGCTATTGTTCCAGTAGACAGTACAGTATGAGGGTATAGCTTATTGTATGTACAGAACATTCCTTCTCTGTATATTTATACATATGGGTGGGAGCTGCCATATTGTTTCCCTTAGACAGTACAGTATGAGGGTATAGCTTATTGTGTGTACAGAACATTCCTTCTCTGTATATTTATACATATGGGTGGGAGCTGCCATAGTGTTTCCCTTAGACAGTACAGTATGAGGGTTTAGCTTATTGTGTGTACAGAACATTCCTTCTCTGTATATTTATACATATGGGTGGGAGCTGCCATATTGTTTCCCTGTGTCATTCTTATTTCCATTCTTAGTAAATGAATACTTTATACAATTGGTTTCATTTAATCACATGTAATTAATGTCATTGTCTTACTTTGGGCAATTATAGGATATAACTGGGAATCTCTTTTGATTTTAACTTCACATTGATCCTGGACCTTTAAAACGTTATCGACGCTGACTCTAACCGCAATGCCGTGGGCTTGGGAAGCGATATCGCTCTGATATTTTGTCTGATTGCTCTGTGAATGATGTCTTTTACTGACCGCTAATCCCTAACGTGTCATGGGTGGTAAATGTAAAGGGGAGTGATGTCATCAGGTGATTGTGGGGTTTGTATTTGTATTTCTCATACAGAGGGCGCAGTCACACAGAATGCACCATTGGGAGTATTGCGCTGGGTTCTATAGGATAAGATTACTTGTAGGTTCTGAGAGTGACATGTAGAATCCAGGCGTGTGTACACACCTACAGGAATGTAGTACAACTAATTACGCCGTATTGTTATCAAACAGACAGAAATAGAAATGTAAACAAATCGAAAGAACGTTTATTTTTACCTTTTGCGTCAAATTACAATTTCCCTACGAACTCATATTAATGGGACCTGCCAGAGATAAACATTTCCTTATGTCATCATCAGAGATCAGTGCTGAATAGTGGGGTAAATACACCCCCCCCCCCCATAGGAATCCTATAAGTTTTAAAACACATTCTCCATGGCTTACAGACCAGAACCTGCTGATTTAAATGATATATCACATGACTTTCTATGTAATTCCTAACTAAAGATATCCAGTAAAATCCTCCAGTAGAGAAATCGCTGCGGTTACGGCCCCTCCCCATTGCTCAGTGATCTCGCACACGCTCAGTGCGATTCGCTTATGGAGAATTCTCTCTGATACATTGTATCTTCCTGTCCAATAAAGGAGGATAGGAATGAAATATTAGTTTGCAGGTTTATCTTTAGTCAGGGATTAGGAAGAAAGGAGATAAATCATTTTAATTTTTGACCGTGAATAATTTTATAGGATGGACTGTTCCTTTAAATGCGGTGAATTTTCTGGGCCGTGTTTGATTTGTGCAGTGAACAAGATGGCGGCACGTCAAGGTTCATTAATGTTCTTTATAGACAGGAACCTGCTGGAATAATGTGATTGGTTAATATAAGGATCAGTTCAGTCTTTCAAGGGGAACTGGAACCCGAATGAGACATAAGGTTCAGATCTTGACGTCTGTCTGCCATTGGAAGGTGAATATCTAACCGTACTCATCATAGGTAAACACAAGGCCAAGTAAATGTCAGTAATGTTTCTAATGGGGCTTTGTAACCGCGTAAGGCAGAGGATTAGAAGTTTATTTTTATCTGTTACGTAATCTAATGGGAATGTTCAATTGACACATCACAGGCTGTTTATCCCAGTACCTCCCTGTAGGGGGTGCTACATTCACATTTACTGCTTCTCCTTTCATTAGAAAATACAGACATTGTAATTCAGCCATTTAGCCAGATAGTCACCATGACAGTACACGTGGCCCATACGTGTGCACCCCAGGCAGTCTATACGGCAGGGTCCTGTTCATGTGTAGTGCTGTAAGAGATTCACCTTGGCTACCACCTGTTTACACCCGGTAATGGAGTATTCCTTGTTGGCCTTGGTGTAGTAATGTAACTGGCCGGCCAGGCTCTCTATGTTCCCGTTATCGGGGTAAAACCCTTCCCTTAGTAGTTCGTCTAGAAAGCAGTTTTCAATGTGTTTCTTTTCCAACAAGGTGAACGGAATAACGTCAGCGACTTCCCAGATGGAGTGATTGGTCTTTAGGGAGTTGAGGACGACATTGTGAAGGTCCCGAGGTGCGTTGAGGAGATTGCTGGACGCGTTCTGCAGGACGAACTTGGTGATCTCGTTCCCCCCTATGTTGCTGATGAGGATGTACACAGCGTTCATAAACTCGTTGCTTTGGTTGAGCTGGAAGTAGATCTTCAACGTATCTAGAAGTTCAGGAGGCATAAACTCCATCTCGTCAAATATGAACAAGGGGATTTTCTCCTCGATCTCCGCCCTGGAGATCATGTCCGATATCAGAGAGGACACCTCACCTTGGCAATGGACCACGTCACTCTCCGTAGGGCAGTTGTGTAGGGTATAATATTGAAGAACAAAGTCATTGTCCATTACTGAGCGAAAATGCTTGGCCAAGAGTCTTCCCGTGTGGCTCTTCCCAACTCCACTGGGCCCATTAAATGAAAGAACTAGAGGTTTGTTATGGTAATGGGTGGCCAGATAGTCCTTCAGGCGATCCATTAATTTGTCAATGGCTTTTTTTTGCCCAAACACCTCCCGGTGTAGAGTTTTCTCCAGTCCGTCTAACTCGTATTTCTGGAGATTGTCATCCAGATTTTCAATGGCGTTTAGTATCTGAAAGCAAACTATTCCTATAAAGAGCAGGAGACAGCGCTTGGCTTTGCTTTTCTGCTCTACGGGTAGATATTTCCTACCGTTCCCGGGATACATCACTGCCCTGGACTTCTTGCGTTTCTTTCGGCGGGTCTGGTTACTTAAAGAGAGTTTCTCCAACGTGGGGGTGTCGAAATTAAAATAATGCTGCTTTTCATAATTCAATGACTTTATCACCAATGATTTCTCCATGGAAATTTGGTGACGGAGAGGCGTCTTGGAACTCTCCGGCGACCTCCCCGTAGTCAGGTCCAGCTGCAGACGACCCTTCCTCAGAGTGCGGATTCTTCTGCGCATTCTGATGACCGCACGCACCGGAGAGGATACCATGGAAACCCCACATTGTGACACGGGAGCTTTTGGGCAGGATTCCGTCTCGTCCATATCCGAGGGTCTCGGGACCATCCAGATAATCTTCAGGGAGCAGAATATTCTGTAAAAAAACAAAACACAATAATAAATACATACAGCAATATAACGATAACGTAAAAGGGTTCTCTACACAGCATCCAACTCTAGTTCCACTACAACCAAATCCAGTGTCTCTTACAAAGAACTAAACCTATTTAACTACCAATATATAGCCAGACAATGTGGCCATTTTTTCTTTCTTCCTGGTCGTGTCAGGGGGTGTTACTAGAAGCAAAGGAACTTGGGAAATAAAAAAAGGGGCAGGAGCATTGCTGATAATGATATTATTTTTAAGGTAAATTATAGCATATTATAGTTCCTTACCACAGTAAAAATCAGGGCACGACTTGGGGTCCCATAAAAAAAGTGGGGCCCCCTTTCAACATTCCACCCTTGAAGCCCATTGGGTATCGGTGAAAGAGAAAAGGTCTGGGATCCTTCTGATATCTTTGTTTTGTAACAGAACTGTATAATCCTCTATCTGCGAGGTTTTAAGCCAAGATAAGACTTTTCCCCACACAGGAACATAACTGTTTCCTCAATATCTTGCACAATTACTGGACCACGTGAGGCAATGAGGTGCCAATGTTCCCTTTGTGTCGAGGCCGTCCTGGTTCTACCCCCATGTATGAGTCGATAATCTGATAATCTTTGTTAACGTTGCCAGGCAGAAGATTAGTTGAAAGATAGTCAGAGTTTTATGGTTTATTCTTTGTATAAAGATCTGATTTAGGGCAAAACACAATGACAAGTATATTCCATGACATATAATAATATATATATAATAAATGGGAACCTTAGAATGGGGGTGTAGGGGACGGGGTATTTTGTAGTGTACTGGGATCCAGAGACGTGGTCGGTGTACGGTACAGGGACATAACTACTGGTGAAGGAAGAGACAGGAAGGAACTTGAGTCCTATTTCAAGAACCAGACTTACAAACTGAGACTTCACCAAGAGCTGCTCTGAGCTGATTGTTACTATCAACCAATTCTGTCACGCCTCCCTCTAACCCTCTATGATGTAACTACCAATTCTGTCACGCCTCCCTCTAACCCTCTATGATGTAACTACGAATACTGTCACGCCTCCCTCTAACCCTCTATGATGTAACTACGAATACTGTCACGCCTCCCTCTAACCCTCTATGATGTGTAACTACGAATACTGTCCGCCTCCCTCTAACCCTCTATAATGTAACTATCTACCAATACTGTCAAGCCTCCCTCTAACCCTCTATAATGTAACTACCAATACTGTCAAGCCTCCTTCTAACTAACCCTCTATAATGTAACTACGAATACTGTCACGCCTCCCTCTAACCCTCTATATGTAACTACCAATACTGTCACGCCTCCCTCTAACCCTCTATAATGTAACTATCTACCAATACAGTCACGCCTCCCTCTAACCTCTATAATGTAACTACCAATACTGTCACGCCTCCCTCTAACCCTCTATAATGTAAACTACGAATACTGTCACGCCTCCTCTAACCCTCTATAATGTAACTACCAATACTGTCACGCCTCCCTCTAACCCTCTATAATGTAACTATCTACCAATACTGTCACGCCTCCCTCTAACCCTCTATAATGTAACTACCAATACTGTCACGCCTCCCTCTAACCCTCTCTAATGTAACTACGAATACTGTCACGCCTCCTCTAACCCTCTATAATGTAACTACCAATACTGTCACGCCTCCCTCTAACCCTCATGATGTAACTACGAATACTGTCACACCTCCCTCTAACCCTCTATAATATAAATATCTACCAATACTGTCACGCCTCCTCTAACCCTCTATAAGGTAACTATCTACCAATAATGTCACGCCTCCCTCTAACCCTTTATAATGTAACTACAAATACTGTCACGCCTCCCTCTAACCCTCTATAATATAACTATCTACCAATACGTCTGCGAGGTTTTAAGCCAAGATAAGACTTTTGCCCACACAGGAACATAACTGTTTCCTCAATATCTTGCACAATTACTGGACCACGTGAGCCAATGAAGGTGCCAATGTTCCCTTTTTGTCTGAGGCCGTCATGGTTCTACCCCATGTATGAGTGCGATAATCTGATAATCTTTGTTAACGTTGCCAGGGCAGAAGATTAGTTGAAAGAATAGTCAGAGTTTTATGGTTTATTCTTTGTATAAAGATCTGATTTAGGGCAAAACACAATGACAAGTATATTCCATGACATATAATAATATATATATAATAAATGGGAACCTTAGAATGGGGGTGTAGGGGACGGGGTATTTTGTAGTGTACTGGGATCCAGAGACGTGGTCGGTGTACGGTACAGGGACATAACTACTGGTGAAGGAAGAGACAGGAAGGAACTTGAGTCCTATTTCAAGAACCAGACTTACAAACTGAGACTTCACCAAGAGCTGCTCTGAGCTGATTGTTACTATCAACCAATTCTGTCACGCCTCCCTCTAACCCTCTATGATGTAACTACCAATTCTGTCACGCCTCCCTCTAACCCTCTATAATGTAACTACGAATACTGTCACGCCTCCCTCTAACCCTCTATGAGAACTACGAATACTGTCACGCCTCCCTCTAACCCTCTATGATGTAACTACGAATACTGTCACGCCCCCTCTAACCTCTAAATGTAAAATCTACCAACTGTCACGCCTCCCTTAACCCTCTATAATGTAACTACCAATACTGTCACGCCTCCCTCTACCCTCTAAATGTAACTACGAATTACGTCACGCCTCCCTCTAACCCTCTATAATGTAACTACCAATACTGTCACACCTCCCTCTAACCCTCTATAATGTAACTATCTACCAATACAGTCACGCCTCCCTCTAACCCTCTATAATGTAACTACCAATACTGTCACGCCTCCCTCTAACCCTCTATATGTAACTAGAATACTGTCACGCCTCCCTCTAACCCTCTATAATGTAACTACCAATACTGTCACGCCTCCCTCTAACCCTCTATAATGTAACTATCTACCAATACTGTCACGCCTCCCTCTAACCCTCTATAATGTAACTACCAATACTGTCGCCTCCTCTAACCCTCTATAATTAACTACGAATACTGTCACGCCTCCCTCTAACCCTCTATAATGAACTACCATACGTCACGCCTCCCTCTAACCTCTATGAGAACTACGAATACTGTCCCACCTCCCTCTAACCCTCTATAATATAAACTATCTACCAATACTGTACGCCTCCCTCTAACCCTCTATAAGAACTATCTACCAATACTGTCACGCCTCCCTAACCCTTTATAATGTAACTACAAATACTGTCACGCCTCCCTCTAACCCTCTATAATATAACTATCTACCAATACTGTCACGCCTCCCTCTAACCCTCTATAATATACACTATCTACCAATACTGTCACGCCTCCCTCTAACCCTTTATAATGTAACTACAAATACTGTCACGCCTCCCTCTAAACCCTATAATATAACTATTACCATACTGTCACGCCTCCCTCTAACACCTCTATAAGGTAACTATCTACTATACTGTCACGCTCCTCTAACCCTCTATAATGTAACTATCTACAAATACTGTCACGCCTCCCTCTAACCCTTTATAATGTAACTACAAATACTGTCACGCCTCCCTCTAACCCTCATATATAACTATCTACCAATACTGTCACGCCTCCCTCTAACCCTCTATAAGGTAACTATTACTAATACTGTCACGCCTCCCTCTAACCCTCTATAATGTAACTATCTACCAATACTGTCACGCCTCCTCTAACCCTCTATAATGTAACTACCACTACTGTCACACTTCCCTCTAACCCTCTATAATGTAACTACCAATACTGTCACGCCTCCCTCTAACCCTCTATAATGTAACATCTACCAATACTGTCACGCCTCCCTCTAACCCTCTATAATGTAACTAACCACTACTGTCACGCCTCCCTCTAACCCTCTATAATGTAACTATCTACCAATACTGTCACGCCTCCCTCTAAACCTTTATAATGTAACTACAATACTGTCACGCCTCCCTCTAACCCTCTATAAATAAACTATCTACCAATACTGTCACGCCTCCCTCTAACCATCTATAATGTAACTATCTACCAACTACTGTCACGCCTCCCTCTAACCCTCTATAATGTAACTATCTACCAATACTGTCACGCCTCCCTCTAACCTTCTATAATGTAACTATCTACCAATACTGTCACGCCTCCCTCTAACCCTCTATAATGTAACTACCAATACTGTCACGCCTCCTTCTAACTAACCCTCTATAATGTAACTATCTACCAATACTGTCACGCCTCCCTCAACCCTCTATAATGTAACTACCATAATGTCACGCCTCCCTCTAACTAACCTCTATAATGTAACTACTGTCACGCCTCCCTCTAACCCTCTATAATGTAACTATCTACCAATACTGTCACGCCTCCTCTCTAACCCTTTATAATGGAACTACAAATACTGTCACGCCTCCCTCAACCCTCTATAATATAAACTATCTACCAATACTGTCACGCTCCCTCTAACCATCTATAATGTAACTATCTACCACTACTGTCACGCCTCCCTCTAACCCTCTATAATGTAACTATTACCAATATTGTCACGCCTCCCTCTAACTTCTATAATGTAACTATCTACCAATACTGTCACGCCTCCCTCTAACCTCTATAAGTAACTACCAATACTGTGCACGCCTCCTTCACTAACCCTTTATAAGTAAACTATCTACCCAATACTGTCACCACCTCCTCTAACCTCTATAAATAAAACTACCACTAATGTCACGCCTCCTTCTAACTAACCCTCTATAATGTAACTACTGTCACGCCTCCCTCTAACCCTCTATAATGTAAGTATCTACCAATACTGTCACGCCTCCCTCTAACCCTCTATAATGTAACTATCTACCAATACTGTCACGCCTCCCTCTAACCCTCATAATGTAATACCACTACTGTCACGCCTCCCTCTAACCCTCTATAATGTAACTACCATACTGTCACGCCTCCCTCTAACCCTCTATAATATAACTATCTACCAATACTGTCAAGCCCCCTCTAACCCTTTATAATGTAACTACAATACTGTCACGCCTCCTCTAACCCTCTATAATATAACTATCTACCAATATTGTCACGCCTCCCTCTAACCTTCTATAATGTAACTATCTACCATACTGTCACGCCTCCCTCTAACCCTCTATAATGTAACTATCTACCAATATTGTCACGCCCCTCCTCAACCTTCTATAATGTAACTATCTACCAATACTGTCACGATCCCTCTAACCCTCTATAATGTAACTACCATACTGTCACGCCTCCTTCTAACTAACCCTCTATAATGTAACTATCTACCAATACGTCACACCTCCCTCTAACCCTCTATAATGTAACTACCACTAATGTCACGCCTCTTCTAACTAACCCTCTATAATGTAACTATCTACCAATACTTTCACACCTCCCTCTAACCCTCTATAATGTAACTACCACTAATGTCACGCTCCTTCTTAACTACTCCCTTATAAGTAACTAACTACCCAATACTGTCACGCCTCCCTCAACACTCCTCTATAACTATCTACCAATACTGTCACGCTCCCTCTCTAACTAACACTCTCTATATGTACTATCTAACCAATACTGTCACACCTCCCTCACCACCCTATAATAACGTAACTACCATACTGTCACACACCTCCCTCTAACCTTCTATAATATAACTATCTACCAATACTGTCACGCCTCCCTCTAACCCTCTATAATGTAACTACCAATACTGTCCAGCCTCCCCCTCAACCCTCAACTCAACTGACACTACCAATACTGTCACGCCTCCCTCTAACCCTCTATAATGTAACTACCAATACTGGCATGCCTCCCTCTAACCCTCTATAATGTAACTACCAATACTGGCACGCCTCCCTCTAACCCTCTATAATGTAATACACACACCATACTGGGCACCCTCCCTCTAACCTCTATAATGTAACTTACCAATTACTGCACCCTCTAACCCTTCTAATGTAACTACCAATACTGTCAAGCCTCCCTCTAACCCTCTATAATGTAACTACCAATACTGTCACGCCTCCCTCTAACCCTCTATAATGTAACTACCAATACTGTCACGCCTCCCTCTAACCCTCTATAATGTAACTATCTACCAATACTGTCACGCCGCTCCCTCTAACCCTCTATAATGTAACTATCTACCAATACGGTCACGCCTCCCTCTACCCTCTAATGTACATATACCAATACTGTCACGCCTCCCTCTTACCCTCTATAATGTAACTACTACCAATACTGTCACGCCTCCCTCTTACCCTATATAATGTAACTATCTACCAAAACTGTCACGCCTCCCTCTAACCCACTATAATGTAACTATCTACCAATACTGTCACGCCTCCTCTAACCCTCTATAATGTAACTATCTACCAATACTGTCACGCCTCCCTCTTACCCTCTTAATGTAACTATCTACCAATACTGTCACGCCTCCCTCTTACCCTCTATAATGTAACTATCTACCAATACAGTCACGCCTCCCTCTAACCCACTATAATGTAACTATCTACCACTACTGTCACGTCTCCCTATTGTATCTGTCTATAATATATACCATGGATGTTATTACCTTGTATTATAATATAACTGTGAGGTAATTATTACCTTTATTATATAATACTGGGTATATTATTACCTGTATTATAATATTATGTGGTATATTATTACCTGATATAATCATATGTTGATATCTATATATACCTTGTATAATATATACTGTGGGTATATTATTACTGTTATTATAATATACTGGGTATTATTACATCTGTATTATAATATATACTGTGGGTATATTATTACCTTGTATTATAATATATATGTGGGTATATATTACCTTGTATTATAATATATACTGTGGTAATTATTACCTTGTATTATAATATAATACTGTGGGTATATTATTACCTTGTATTATATATATACGTGGGTATATTTTACCTGGTATTATATATATTACTGGGGTATATATACCTGTATTATAATTATACTGTGGGTATATTATTACCTTGTATTATAATTATATACTGTGGGTATATTATTACTTGTATTATAAATTATACTGTGGGTATATTATTACCTGTTATTATAATATATACTGTGGGTATATTATTACCTGGTATTATAATATATACTGTGGGTAATTATTACCTTGTATTATAATATATACTGTGGGTATATTATTACCTTGTATTATAATATATACTGTGGGTAATTATTACCTTGTATTATAATATATACTGTGGGTATATTATTACCTGTTATTATAATATATACTGTGGGTATATTATTACCTGGTATTATAATATATACTGTGGGTATATTATTACTGTTATTATAATATATACTGTGGATATATATTACCTGTATTAATAATATATACTGTGGGTATATTATACCTGTTATATTAATATATACTGTGGGTATTTTATACCTGTATTATAATATATGGGGTATATTATTACCTTGTATTATAATATATACTGTGGGTATATTATTACCTGTATTATAATATATACTGTGGGGTATTATTACCTGTATTTATAATATATACTGTGGGTATATTATTACCTTTGTTATTAATATATACTGTGGGTATATTATTACCTGTTATTATAATATATACTGTGGTATATTTTACCTGGTATTAATAATACTGTGGGTATAATTACGTGGTATTATAATATATACCGTGGGTATATTATACCTGGTATTATAAATATAACTGTGGGTATATTATTACTAGTATTATAATATATAATGTGGGTTATTTACCTTGTATTATTACTGGGGTATATTATTACCTGGTAGTATAATATATATTGGGGTATATTATCCTGTATTATAATATATACGTGGGTATATATTACCCTGTATTATTAATATATACTGTGGGTATATTATTACCTTGGTATTATATATATACTGTGGGTATATTTTACCTTGTATTAAATATATACTGTGGGTATATATTACCTGGTATTATAATATATATACTGTGGGTATATTATACCTTGTATTATAAATATACTGTGGGTATATTATTACCTGTATTATAATATATACTGTGGGTATATTATTACTGATTATAAATATACGTGGGTATATATTACCTTATTTAATATATACTGTGGGTATATTAGCTTGTATTATAATATATACTGTGGGTATTATTACCTCTGTATTATAATATATACTGGGGTATATTATACCTGATTAAATATATACTGTGGGCAGTGGCGTATCTACGTTAAAACATTCGGGGCACGTGCCCGGATGTTTTGCAAAGTGCCCGAATGTTTTCCTGACTTGTGCCCTAGTTCCGGACTCCCGGCGGACTCCGTGGATCGGCGCGATGACGGTCACGCGCACGCCAGCGCGATGACGTACGCCGCGCGACGGCGCCGGAACATACAGACGGCCTCTGCGCTCCGGGCTTCTCCTACTAGATAGATAGCAGAGTTAGATAGATAGATAGATAGATAGATAGCAGAGTTAGATAGCAGAGTTAGATAGAGATAGATAGATAGTAGATAGATAGATAGCAGAGTTAGATAGATAGATAGTAGAGTTAGATAGATAGATAGATAGATAGATAGATAGATAGATAGATAGATAGCAGAGTTGATAGATAGATAGATTAGAGTTAGATAGATAGATAGCAGAGTAGATAGTAGATAGATAGAGTAGATAAGAGTTAGATGAGATAGATGAGAGCAGAGTTTATAGATAGATAATGATGCAGAGTAGTAGATAGATAGATGATGCAGAGTTAGATAGATAGATAGAACAGAGTTAGATAGATAGATAGCAGAGTTAGATAGATAGATAGATAGAGTTAGTAGTAGATAGATAGATAGATAGATAGAAGAAGCTAGATAGATAGGAGTAGATAGATAGCAGAGTTTAGATAGATAGATAGATAGCAGAGTTATATAGAAGATAGATAGCAGAGTTATATAGATAGATAGGTAGCAGAGTTAGATAGTAAGATAGATAGATAGCACGAGTTAGATAGATAGATAGACAGATTAGATAGATAGATAGCAGAGGTAGATAGATAGGAGTTAGATAGTTAGATAGATAGATAGTAGATAGAGCAGAGTTCATAGATAGATAGCAGAGTTGATAGATAGATAGCAGAGTTAGATAGATAGATAGATAGATAGATAGATAGCAGAGTTAGATAGATAGATAGATAGATAGCAGGTTTAGATAGATAGATAGATGCAGAGTTATGAGATAGATAGATAGATAGATAGATAGATAGATAGATAGATAGATAGATAGAGAGCAGAGTTAGATAGATAGATAGATAGATAGATAGCAGAGTTAGATAGATAGCAGAGTTAGATAGATAGCAGAGTTAGATAGATAGAGATAGCAGAGTTAGATAGATAGATAGATAGCAGAGTTAGATAGATAGATAGATAGCAGAGTTAGATAGTCATAGATAGCAGAGTAGTAAGATAGATAGCGAGTTAGATAGATAGATAGCAGAGTTGATAGATAGATAGCAGAGTTAGATAGATAGATAGATAGCAGAGTTAGATAGATAGATAGCAGTTAGATAGATAGATAGATAGCAGAGTTAGATAGATAGTATAGATAGCAGAGTTAGATAGTACATAGATAGCAGAGTTAGATGATAGATAGCAGAGTTAGATAGATAGATAGCAGAGTTAGATAGAGATAGCAGAGTTAGATACATAGATAGCAGAGTTAGATAGATAGATAGCAGAGTTAGATAGATACATAGATAGCAGAGTTAGATAGATAGATAGCAGAGTTAGATAGATACATAGATACAGAGTTAGATAGATAGATGATAGCAGAGTTAGATAGATAATAGATAGCAGAGTTAGATAGATAGATAGATAGCAGAGTAAGATAAGATACAGAGAGAGAGGGACAGATAGAGATAGATGGGCAGAGGTCCATGTAAAAGGTACAGAAGGTCTCCTGGCCAAAGGTATGGCCAAGCGACTGACTACAACTGACACAACAGTAAGTTTAAAATTACCAGATTGCTACCAGTTATAATGATATGCCAGTTTACTGTGCCTTTGTGTCATTAATTTGTGTCTCTGATCAAATCTCTATCTTGTCTGTCTATTTCACTGTCTTCTGTCTGTTTATCACTATCGGCTGTGTGTCTATGTTTGTGGTATCTATCTCGTGTCTGTGTTTTTGGCCATCTCATTAAGTACTTAGGGGTGTGTCCTAATTGGGGCGGAGAAAGGGGCGTGGCCTAAAAAATTTTGCGGCGCATGCAGTGCCCAGGAGGCCCGGATCTTCTTAGACCCTAGATACGCCCCTGACTGTGGGGTATATTATACCTGTATTAAATATATTGGTTATATTATTACGGTATTATATATACTGTGGGTATTATTACCTGGTATTATAATATATATGTGGGTCTCGCGCTACTGTTATTATTGTCTCGCACGTATGTTATTATGTCTCGCGCTACATGTAGTATTGTCTCGCACTACTTATATTGTCTCCGCTACATGTTATTATTGTCTGCCACATGTTATTATTGTCTTGCGCTCATTATTTTGTCTCCGATTTATTGTTCGCACTGTATGTTATTATTGTCTCGCGCTACTGTTATTATTGTCTCGCATACATGTTATTATTGTCTCGCGCTGTAGTTATATGCTCGCACTACATGTTATTATTCTCGCACTACATGTTATTATGTGTCTCGCCACTACAGTTAATTGTCTCGCGCTACATGTTATTATTGTCTCGCACTACATGTTATTATTGTTCGCCTACATGTTATATTGTCTCCGCGTACATTTTATATTGTCAAGCAACATAGTTATTATTGTCTCGCGCTACATGTTATTATTGTCTCGCACTACATGTTATTATTGTCTCGCGCTACATGTTTTATTGTCTCGCGCTAATGTTATTATTGTCTCGCGCTACATGTTATTATTGTCTCGCACTACATGTTATTATTGTCTCGCACTTCATGTTATTGTCTCGCACTACATGTTATTATTGTCTCGCACTACATGTTATTATTGTCTCACGCTACATGTTATTATTGTCTCGCACTACATGTTATTGTCTCGCACTACATGTTATTATTGTCTCGCGCTACATGTTATCTCGCACTTTATGTTATTGTCTCGCACTACATGTTATTATTGTTCGCATACATTGTCCCGCTCATTTTATTGTCTCGTACTGTTATTATTGTCTCGCACTACTGTTATTATTGTCATCGCGCTACATGTTATTATTGTCTCGCACTTCATGTTATTGTCTCGCACTACATGTTATTATTGTCTCGCACTACATGTTATTGTCTCGCACTACATGTTATTATTGTCTCGCGCTACATGTTATTATTGTCTCGCGCTACATGTTATTATTGTCTCGCACTACATGTTATTATTGTCTCGCGCTACATGTTATTATTGTCTCGCACTTCATGTTATTGTCTCGCACTACATGTTATTATTGTCTCGCACTACATGTTATTATTGTCTCGCACTACATGTTGTATGTCTCGCACTACATTATTATGTCTCGCACTACATGTTATTGTCTCGCACTACATGTTTTTGTCTCGCACTACGTTTTATTGCTGCCATCTATTATTGTCTCGCACTACATGTTATTATTGTCTCGCACTTCATGTTATGTCTCGCACTACATGTTTTGCTGCACACATTATTGTCTCGCACTACATGTTATTATTGTCCGCAACGTTCATGTTATTGTCTCGCAATTACATGTTTATTGTCTCGCACTACCTGTTATTGTCTCGCACTACATGTTATTATTGTCTCGCACTCATGTTATTATGTTGCACTCCTGTTATTGTCTCGCAATTACATGTTATATTGTCTCGCACTACATGGTTATTATTGTCTCGCGCTACATGTTATTATTGTCTCGCACTACATGTTATTGTCTCGCACTACATGTATTATGTTCTCGCGTACATGTTATTATTGTCTCGCACTTACGTTTTGTATCGCACTACAGTTATTATTGTCTCGCACTACACAGTTATTATTGTCTCGCCTACATGTATATTGTCTCGCCTACATGTTATTATTGTCTCGCACTACATGTTATTTATTGTGTCTCGCGCTACATGTTATTATTGTCTCGCGCTACATGTATTATGTCTCGCACTTACATGTTTATTGTCTCGCACTACATGTTTATTATTGTCTCGCCATCATGTTTTATTGTCTCGCTACTATCATGTTATTATTGTCTCGCGCCATGTTATTATTGTCTCGGTACAGTTAGTATTGTCTCGCCTACATGTTATTATTGTCTCGCGCCTACCATGTTATATGTCTCGCACTTCACATGTTTATGTCTCGCACTACATGTTATTATTGTCTCGCACTACATGTTATTATTGTCTCGCGCTACATGTTATTATTGTCTCGCACTACATGTTATTGTCTCGCACTACATGTTATTGTCTCGCACTACATGTTATTATTGTCTCGCACTACATGTTATTATTGTCTCGCACTACATGTTATTATTGTCTCGCACTTCATGTTATTGTCTCGCACTACATCTGTTATGTGTCTCGCACTACATGTTTTATTGTCTCCACTAGTTATTATGTTCGCACTTCATGATGTATCGTGTCTCGCACTACATGTTATTGTCTCGCATATGTTTTCTCGCACACTGTTATTATTGTCTCGCACTACATGTTATTATTGTCTCGCACTTCTACGTTATTGTCTCGCACTACAGTGATTTGTCTGCACTACATGTTATATTGTTGCCTCATGTTATTGTCTCGCACTACATGTTATTATTGTCTCGAACTACATGTTATGTCTCGCACTTAATGTTATTATTGTCTCGCACTACATGTTATATTGTCTCGCAATACATGTTATTATTGTCTCGATACATGTATATTGTCTCGCAATACAGGTATATGTGTCTCGCACACGTTATTATTGTCCGCACTACTGTTATTATTGTCTCGCACTTCATGTTATGTCTCGCCACTACATGTTATTATTGTCTCGCAATACTATGTTATTTGTCCGCACTACATGTTATTATTGTCTCGCCACTACATGTTATTGTCTCGCACTACATGTTTATGTGTCTCGACTACATGTTATTGTTCGCACTACATGTGATTGTCTCGCACACATGTATTATTGGCTCGCACTTACATGTTATATTGTCTCGCCCACTACATGTATTATTGTCCACACGTGATTTCACGACATGCTTCTTATTGTCTCGCACTACATGTTATTGTCTCGCACACATGTTATTATTGTCTCGCACTTCATTTGTTGTTATTGGCTCGCACTACATGTTATTATGTCTCGCACTACATGTTATTATTGTCTGCGCACTACATGTTATTATGTCTCGCACTAAAATGTTATTATGTCTCGCACTCCATGTTATTATTCTCGCATACATGTTTAGATCTCTCTCCTTTGGGGGGATTTTGTGTAAAAAGAAGAACCCAAACAGGACTGATGTTCCATTTAACACTAAGTTGGGAGATTTACATTAAACCTTTAAACCGACCAAACGAACCGACCAGCGATTTCTTGAAATAAATGTAAAAGCGGCGATCCGTGATTTTTTCGGATCGATGTGTTTCGCCAAAAAAAAAAATGTTACTGCACGCTAACATGGATCTCCAGCACGGGAAAGATCATTTAATGTGGCCCCCCGATTGGAACCACACTGCTCTAGAACTATATGGCCAGGAACTATTGTCACTAGTCACTACGAGGAATATTGTCACTAAGTCCCAACTAAGATGGATATATGGTCACTATGTCACTAACCGATGGATATATTGTCACTATGTCACTACCGATGGATATATTGTCACTAGGTCACACCGATGGATATATTGTCACTATATCACTACCGATGGATATATTGTCACTATGTCACTACCGATGGATTATATGTCACTATGTCACTAACGATGGATATATGTCATTATCACTACGATGGAGATATATTGTCACTTGTTGTTGCACTAACCCGATGGACATATTGTCACTATGTCACTACGTGGATGTGGATACATTGTCACTATGTCATAACCGATGGATATATTGTCATATCGTCATAACCGATGGACTATATTGTCATATGTCACTACCGATGGAATAGTGTCACTGTCACTACCGATGGATATATTGCACTATGTCACTACATGTAGATATGTCACGGTCTACCGATGGATTATATTGTCCACGTGTCACTAACCCGTGGATATATTGTCACATGTCACTCCGATGGATATATTGTCATATCACTACCGATGGATATATTGTCACTGTTCACTACCGATGGATATATTGTCACTGTGTCACTACCGACTGGAAGTATTGTCACTATATCACTACCGATGGATATATTGTCACATGTCACTACGATGGATATATTGTCATATATATACCGATGGATATATTGTCACGATGACTCTCTCCTTTGGGGGGGATTTTGTGTAAAAAGAAGAAACCCAAACAGGCTGATGTTCCATTTAACACTAAGTTGGGAGATTTTACATTCAAACCTTTAAACCGACCCAACGAACCGACACCAGCGATTTCTTGAAATAAATGTAAAAGCGGCGATCCGTGCATTTCTATTGGATCCATGTGTTTCGCAAAAAAAAAAATTGTTACTGCACGCTAACATGGATCTCAGCACGGGAAAGATCATGTAATGTGGCCCCCCAGATTGACACACACTGCTCTAGAACTATATGGCCCAGGAACTATTGTCACTATGTCACTACCGATGGACATATTGTCACTATGTCACTACCGATGGATATATTGTCACTATGTCACTACCGATGGATATATTGTCACTGTGTCACTACCGATGGATATATTGTCACTATATCACTACCGATGGATATATTGTCACTATGTCACTACCGATGGATATATTGTCACTATATCACTACCGATGGATTTATTGTCACTATATCACTACCGATGGATATATTGTCACTATGTCACTACCGATGGATATATTGTCACTGTGTCACTACCGATGGATATATTGTCACTATGTCACTACCGATGGATATATTGTCACTATATCACTACCGATGGATATATTGTCACTATGTCACTACCGATGGATATATTATCACTGTGTCACTACCGATGGATATATTGTCACTATGTCACTACCGATGGATATATTGTCACAAAGTTGCCATACTGCTTAACATTCAAAAAAATGTAAAAACTGGTTAAGGGCTCATTCAAACTACATGTGTTTTCTCTCCCCCTTCCCTCCCATGGTACCATGATCACCCCTTGTAATGACATTATTTCTATATTTCAGCCCATTAATATCCTAATATCTGATTTCTTAAGAAAAACAGAAAAAACAAGTCCCACCCTCACGTTTTGCTGATTCTGCATGTCTGGAAAGGGGAAGAAGAAATAAGGTCGATGGGAGAGTCTCTAAGGCTGAGTACACACAGGGATTCGCTACTTTCCAGCAATCGGCGCGCGGGGGGGGGGGGGGGTTGGGGTAAATTACAATTGCCGTGACTGGATGTGCAATCCGAAAGGGAACCGCATGATCGCCCATGATTTACCAGCATGTGTGACTGCCCATTCGCATGGTCCGGACAAACATACGGCACAAACCAGCGGTGACCGACTTATACACGGAAATATCAGTCGATTGGGCAGAATAATCTGCCAGTTTGTACCCAGCATAACAGAGAGATTGGTTTATATATTCAGATATCTGATCGCTGGACTATCATGGCTAATTTAATAGGCAATACTATGGATATTAGGGAAGACCCAATCAGATCCATCTGTGATTTACTGTGATTCAGCACATACATCTAACCGGTCTACACTCTACACATGTATACCAGCGCAATCTGGACCCAAGGTTTAAAATCTAATATCCTTTTACTGTAGGGGATACATTATCCCTTATAATACATGAGTGGTACCCAGAGTTCCCTGTATAACTCAGTCTGTGTCCTTGTACCTTTATATAGACACAGAACTCCTCAGTGACTTCTAATATCCTTATAATTTACAGTAGGGGATACATTATCCTTATAATACATGAGTGGTACCCAGAGTTCCCTTAATATACTCAGTCCTGTGTCCTTGTAACCTTATATAGACACAGAACTCCTCAGTACTTCTCTAATATCCTTATAATTTACAGTAGGGGATCATTATCCCTTATTAATACATGGGTGGTACCCAGAGTTCCCTGTATACACTCGCCTGTGTCCTTGTACTTTATATAGACACAGAACTCCTCAGTGATACTTCTAATATCCTTATAATGTACAGTAGGGGATTCATTATCCTTATAATCATAGTGTGTACCCAGGTTCCCTGTACAACTCAGCTTGTGTCTTGTACCTTTATATAGACACAGAACTCCTCATGATTCTAATATCCTTATAATTTACAGTAGGGGATTACATTATCACCCTTATAATACATGAGTGGTACCCAGAGTTCCCTGTATAACTCAGTCTGTGTCCTTGTACCTTTATATAGAACAGAACTCCTCAGTGACTTCTAATATCCTTATAATTTACAGTGGGGGACATTATCCCTTATAATACATGAGTGGGTACCCAGAGTTCCCTGTATAACTTAGTCTGTGTCCTTGTACTTTATATAGACACAGAACTCCTCAGTGACTTCTAATATCCTTATAATTTACAGTAGGGGATACATTATCCCTATAATACATGAGTGGTACCCAGAGTTCCCGTATAACTCACTCTGTGTTCGTGTCCTTGTATTATAGACACCAGAACTCCTCAGTGACTTCTATATATCCTTATAATTTACAGTAGGGGAATTATCCCTTATAATACAGAGTGGTACCCAGAGTTCCCTGTATAACTCAGTCTGTGTCCTTGTACCTTTATATAGACACAGAACTCCTCAGTGACTTCTAATATCCTTATAATTTACAGTGGTCGGGATACATTATCCCTTTATAATACATGAGTGGTACCCAGAGTTCCCTGTATAACTAGGTCTGTGTCCTTGTACCTTTATATAGACACGAACTCCTCAGTGACTTCTAATATCCTTATAATTTACAGTAGGGGATACATTATCCTTATAAATAATGAGTGGTACCCAGAGTTCCCTGTTATAACTCAGTCTGTGTCCTTGTACCTTTATATAGACACAGAACTCCTCAGTGACTTCTAAATCCTTATAATTTACAGTAGGGGATACATTATCCTTATAATACATGAGTGGTACCCAGAGTTCCCTGTTAACTCAGTCTGTGTCCTTGTACCTTTATATAGACACAGAACTCCTCAGTGACTTCTAATATCCTTATAATTTACAGTGGGGGATACATTATCCTTATAATACATGAGTGGTACCCAGAGTTCCCTGTATAACTCTCTGTGTCCTTGTACTTTATATGACACAGAACTCTCCTCAGTGACTTCTAATATCCGTATAATTTACAGTAGGGGATACATTATCCTTATAATACATGAGTGGTACCCAGAGTTTCCCTGTATAACTCATCTGTTGTCCTTGTACCTTTATTAGACACAGAACTCCCTCAGTGACTTCTAATATTCATAAATTTTACAGTAGGGGATACATTATCCCTTATAATAACATGTGGTACCCAGAGTTCCCTGTATAAACTCATCTGGTGTCCTGTAACTTTATATGGACGAACAGAACTCTCAGTGACTTCTAATATCCTTATAATTTACAGTAGTAGGGATACATTATCCCTTTAATACATGAGTGGTACCCAGAGTCTTCCTGTATAACTCAGTCTGTGTCCTTGTACCTTTATATGGCACACAACTCCTCAGTGACTTCTAATATCCTTATATTTACAGTAGGGGATACATTATCCTTATAATACATGAGTGGTACCCAGAGTTCCCTGTATAACTCAGTCTGTGTCTTGTACCTTATATATAGACACGAACTCCTCATGACTTCTAATATCCTTAAATTTACAGTAGGATACATATCCCTTATAATACATGAGTGTACCCAGAGTTCCCTGTATAAACTCAGTCTGTGTCCTTGTACTTTATATAGAACAGAACTCCCAGTGACTTCTAATTCCTTATAATTTACAGTAGGGGATACATATCCTTATAATACATGAGTGGTACCCGAGTTCCCTGTATAACTCAGTCTGTGTCCTTGTACCTTTATATAGACACAGAACTCCTCAGTGACTTCTAATATCCTTATAATTTACAGTAGGGATACATTATCCTTATAATACATGAGTGTACCCCGAGTTCCCGTATAACTCAGTCTGTGTCCTTGTACCTTATATAGACACAGAACTCCTCAGTGACTTCTAATATCCTTTAAATTTACAGAGGGGATACTTATTCCTATAATACATGAGTGGTACCCAGAGTTTCCTGTATAACTAGTCTGTGTTTTTGTACCTATATAGTATACACAGAACTCCCAGTGACTTCTAATATCCTTATAATTACAGTAGGGATACATTATCCCTTATAATAAATGATGTGTACCCAGAGTTCCCTGTTATACTCAGTCTGTGTCCTTGTACCTTTATATAGACACAGATACTCTCAGTGACTTCTAAATCCTTATAATTTACAGGAGGGGTATCATATCCCTTATAGTACATGAGTGGTACCCAGAGTTCCCTGTATAACTCGTCGTTGTCCTTGTACCTTTATATAGACACAGAACTCCTCAGTGACTTCTAATATCCTTATAATTTACAGGTAGGGGATACATTATTCCTTATAAATCATGAGTGGTCCCAGAGTTCCCTGTATAACTCAGTCTGGTCCTTGTAGCTTTATTAGAACAGAACTCCTCGTGACTTCTAAATCCTTATAATTTACAGGAGGGGATACATTATCCTTATAATACATGAGTGGTACCAGAGTTCCCTGTATAACTCAGTCTGTGTCCTTGTACCTTTATATAGAACAGAACTCCTCCGTGACTTCTAATTCCTTATAATTTACAGTAGGGGATACATATTATCCTTATAATACATGAGTGGTACCCAGAGTTCCCTGTATACTAGTCTGTGTCCTTGTACTTTATATAGACACAGAACTCCTCAGTGACTTCTAATATCCTTATAATTTACAGGAGGGGATACATTATCCCTTATAATACATGAGTGGTACCCAGAGTTCCTGTATAACTCAGTCTGTGTCCTTGTACCTTTATAGACACAGAACTCCCTAGTGACTTCTAATATCCTTATATTTACAGTAGGGGATACATTATCCCTTAAATACATGAGTGGTACCCAGAGTTCCCTGTATATAACTATGTTTGTGTCCTTGTCCCTTTATATTGACACGAATCCTCAGTGACTTCTAATATCCTTATAATACAGTAGGGGATACATTATCCCTAAATAATGAGTGGTACCCAGAGTTCCCTGTATAACTCAGTCTGTGTCCTTTGACCTTTATATAGACACAGAACTCCTCGGGATCTCTAATATTTATAATTTACAGTAGGGGATACATTATCCCTTATAATACATGAGTGTGTACCCAGAGTTCCTGTATAACTCAGTAGTGTCTCTTGTCACCTTTATATGGACACAGAACTCCTCAGTGACTTCTAATATCCTTATAATTTACAGAGAGGGATACATTACCCTTATAATACATGAGTGGTACCCAGAGTTCCCTGTATAACTCAGTCTGTGTCCTTGTACCTTTTATATGACACAGAACTCCTCAGTGACTTCTAATTTCCTTATAATTTACAGTAGGGATACATTATCCCTTTAATATACATGAGTGGTACCCAGAGTTCCTGTATAACTAGTTGTGTCCTGTCTTTTATATGACACCGAACTCCATCAGTGACTTCTAAATCCTATTATTTTAAAGATGGGGGATAAATATCCCTTATAAACATGAGGGGTACCCAGAGTTCCCTGTTAACTCGTCTGTGTCCTTGTACCTTATATTCGAACAGAACCCTCAGTGACTTTTTATACCTTTATTTACAGTAGGGGATACATTATCCCTTTATATAACATGAGTGGTACCCAGAGTTTCTCCTGTATAATTAGTCTGGTCCTTGTACCTTTATATAGACACAGAACCTCCGTGACTTCTAATATCCTTTAATATTTACAAGTAGGGGATACATTATCCCTTATAATACATGAGTGGTACCAGAGTTCCTGTATAACTCAGTTCTGTTCCCTTGTACTTATATAGATAAAGAACCCCTCAGGACTTCAATATCCTTATAATTTACAGTAGGGGATACATTACCTCTAAATAATGAGTGGTACCCAGAGTTCTCCTGGAAACTCAGTCTGTGTCCTTGTACCTTATTTATAGATACCAGAAATCCTCAGTGACTTCTAATATCCTTATAATTTACAGGGGATACATATCTCCTTATAATACACGAGTTGTACCCAGAGTTCCCTGTGTTAACCAGTTAGTGTGTCCTTGTACCTTATATGACACAGAACTCCTCAGTGACTTCTAATATCCTTATAATTTAAAGTAGGGGATACATTATCCCTTATAATACATGAGTGGGTACCCAGAGTTCCCTGTATAACTCAGTTGTGTCTTGACCTTTATATGACACAGAAAACCTCAGTGACTTTAATATCCTTAATTTACAGTAGGGGATACATTATCCCTTATAATACATGAGTTGGTACCCAGAGTTTTCTGTATAACTCAGTCTGTGTCCTTGTACCTTTTATAGGAACCAGAACTCCTCAGTGACTTCAAATCCTTATAATTTACAGTAGGGGATACATTATCCCTTATAATACATGAGTTTACCCAGAGTTCCCTGTATAACTCAGTTGTGTCTTTGTACCTTTATATAGACACAGAACTCTCAGTGACTTTAATATCCTTATAATTTAAAGTAGGGATACATTATCCCTTATAATACATGAGTTGTACCCAGAGTTCCTGTATAACTCAGTCTGTGTCCTTTTACCTTATATAGAACAGAACCCTCAGTGACTTCTAATATCCTTATATTTACTAGTAGGGGACATTATCCCTTATAATACAGAGTGGTACCCAGAGTTCCCTGTATAATTAGAATGTCTGTGTCCTTGTTTGTCTTACCTTTATATAGACACAGAATCTCCTCTCGGACTTTCTAATATCCTTTTAAATTTGTTTTACAGTAGGGGATACATTATCCTTATAATACATGAGTGGTACCCAGAGTTCCCTGTATAACTCAGTCTGTGCCTTGTACCTTTTATGTGAACAGAATCCCCTCAGTGACTTCTAATATCCTTATAATTTACAGTAGGGGATACATTATCCCTTATAACCATGAGTGTACCCAGAGTTCCCTGTATAACTCAGTGTGTCCTTGTACCTTTATATAGAACAGAACCCTCAGTGACTTCTAACTTATAATTTATAAGTAGGGGATACATTACTCTTATTATACCATGAGTGATACCAGAGTCCCTGTAAACTCAGTTCTTGTGTTCTTTGTACCGTTATATATGGAGTAAATTACAATCTGTTTCACAGATTTTATTAGCACAATTGAAGTAGGCTTTTAATGTTTGGTGATAATGATCAGTGAATGAATTGTCTCGGCCACTGGTCTAACCTGAAAGTCTGGATGATGGCGCAGGATCTAATCCGACGTTCCACCAATTAGCACGGGGTTTGCACCCATATTGCTCCCGAATGAGGTCCTGTACCTATCATTCCATTGTTTATCCGAATTCACCTTCTTTCAGTCAACAGTGAACCATTGCATTTATACCTGGTGCTCACACTTGTTATTGACTTTTAGTTTCCTTCTTATCGCCCTTGTGCCCGTCCGCTAGAAGTCCCATTACCAGGGTTCCTTGACCCATTGCAGCACCGTATAATTTCCCAGCGCCAATTTCCATGGGGACAGACCACCAGTGGGTTAACCAATCATCTGATGGGAAGATTGGATGGTGTAGACACAACCTAGACCCTAATGTTGGGGAATTCACCTTTGTCTGATCCCCATTATTACTTGGTTATACAAAGTAATGGCGCGATTGATTTTACGAATCCTCGGGAGAAAGGAATAGGGAACCCCAGAGAAGATAAGAAGACGAATAATCTCTTAACCTATGCTGGTCGAACTGAACTCTGATTCCTGAAATTTCTTTCGTCTTTTCCTCTTTCAAGCCTCCTCTATTTACTGTTTCCTGTCTGACCCTGAAATATCTGCTGGTGTGTACCCAGCCTAACTGAATACAACAGATATACCATGTAAATATACCATGTAAATATACATGTAAATTACCATGTAAATACCATGTAAATATACCATGTAAATATACCATGTAAATATACCATGTAAATATACCATGTAAATATACCATGTAAAGTACCTTGACGTGGTGACTGGGCTTAAAATAATTTGGCCAACTTATTAAACTAATTGCTTTTATTTATCCAGGGTTCATGGCCAACTTATTGAACTGATTGCTTTTATTTACCAGGGTTCATGGACAACTTATTGAACTAATTGCTTTATTTATCCAGGGTTCATGGCAAATTGAACTAATATTTTATTTATCAGGGTTCATGGCCAACTTATTGAACTAATTGCTTTTATTTATCCAGGGTTCATGGCCAACTTATTGAACTAATTGCTTTTATTTATCCAGGGTTCATGGCAGGCTGTTTGTAGCAGGAACCTTATGGCCAACATGACAATTAGAATTGTTTGTGCACTGGAATTCTATTGTCTGTATGTAGCATGTAAAGCAGTCAGTGTACAGCTGTATAACTGGTAACCATAACTCAAACACACAGACATTAATGTCTAAACCATTGGCAACAACGTGAGTTCCCCCTAAGGCTTCGTTCTCACATAGTGCACTGTGGTGCGGTAACATTGCAACAAAACGCAGGTGCGATAGAAATGAATGGCGGATTCACATTGCAGCGCTGTTAGTAGTTGGTGTGGCATTCAGCAGTTTGGTGCGTTTAACGCACTGGGTTCCATTGAAAATAATGGCATGTCGGTTTGTGTGTTAATGACAAAATCGCAATGGCAATGTTCCACTGAGTTAAAAAGCCGCCTAGTGGGAACGTCGCCATATTGTGCCCAATTAGCCATTTCCTCCCCGGTGCCAGTGTGTCTGGTTAGTGTTACAAAGTGACTAGGCACACCAGAGCGATTTACACGCAATCCAACGCTCGCGTTTAGCGCGGCCCTCGGCCTTACTGAACTTTTACACGAAGCCAGTTTACTGAATGCGCGGTGCACTTTATGTTAATCACATCTCCTTAATCCGTGGCTTCTAATCGATTGCGTGGACACTTTTTCGTTAAGGTTTTTGTCTGATCTTTTATGTATTTGTCACCCCACACCTGAGAATGAATTAAAGGGATTTTGAGTGCTGCTATATAAAGGGAATTCTTGGTGTTGCTTTAATTATTTCTGATTTTCCAGTGTGGACTGTGGACTGTTGGGGCCCACCAGGAAATCTGAGACCAGGGGCCCCCCAGGAAATCTGAGACCAGGGGCCCCCCAGGAAATCTGAGACCAGGGGCCCCCCAGGAAATTCTGAGACCAGGGGCCCATCAGGAAATCTGAGACCAGGGGCCCACCAGGAAATCTGAGACCAGGGGCCCACCAGGAAATCTGACTTGGCTCCATATTTAAATTTTGCAGTTTTCTTTCTTTTCTTGGTAAATGGGCTGTGGGCCCCCCGGGGGATTCCCTGTAACCCCATGGGCCTGTCCGACACTGGTTCCTTGCACCTCCCCCTATATTTAAAGGAGTTAGTATGACTAGTAAAAGTGATACTCCTACATTTTTGCCTTTTGTACGTTTGTTGCCAGTGGTTTACACATTAATGTCTGTGGGTTATTGCGAGGGGGACAGGACAGAAAATCTACAGTGTTATACAAACTGTACATACTGTAATGTAGCGTGAACTCACTATGTGACAATTGTAATGTGAGGGTGAACTCACTACTGTGACATACTGTAATGTGAGGGTGAACTCACTATTGTGAGATACTGTAATGTGAGGGTGAACTCACTACTGTGACATACTGTAATGTGAGGGTGAACTCACTATTGTGAGATACTGTAATGTGAGGGTGAACTCACTATTGTGTGATAATGTAATGTGAGGGTGAACTCACTATTGTGAGATACTGTAATGTGAGGGTGAACTCACTATTGTGAGATACTGTATAGCCACTATGACGTGAGTGAGGGTGAACTCACTATTGTGAGATACTGTAATGTGAGGGTGAACTCACTATTGTGACATACCGAATGTGAGGGTGAACTCACTATTGTGACATACTGTAATGTGAGGGTGAACTCACTATTGTGACATACTGTAATGTGAGGTGTAACTCACTATTGTGACATACTGTAATGTGAGGGTAAACTCACTATTGTGAGATACTGTAATGTGAGGGTAAAACTCACTATTGTGAGATACTGTAATGTGAGGGTGAACTCACTATTGTGAACATACTGTAATGTGAGGGTGAACTCACTATTGTGACATACTGTAATGTGAGGGTGAACTCACTATTGTGAGATACTGTAATATGAGGGTGTACTCACTATGACGACAGTCATCTACTACATGTTTACTATATATCAACTCTTGTTTACTGTATACCTTCTGTATATAATATTCCATTCCTTGACATTACTGTTTTAGTCCTGGCCAGCTGTTTATAACGTGATTAATCCAGCGCCGTGGTATAAGTTTATCCCAATGGGTAAATATTTACACCGTAAGGTACACGCCTGTAGAAAATCTACCCACATACAGAGCTGGGATGGGACTAGGAGTCTTTCTTCCTTACTGAACCCCTATTTCCACCCTTTCCATTGCTGGATGGGTTGTTGATGTACGGAATTCACACCGGTCCATCTGTTAGTGTCCCTGGAATTTCACCATTGGCCGATCACCTCAACAGCCATTTTAATTTAAGGGGTGATAATAAGTTTTTTCTTGTGAAGGTTCATTCATCTGGGTCATGGTGTATCTGGGTCATGGTGTATCTGGGTATGTTTGGTATTGTGTATTCATGTGGGTGTATCTGGGTCATGGTGTATCTGGGTCATGGTGTATCTGTGTCATGGTGTATCTGTGTCATGGTGTATCTGGGTCATGGTGTATCTGTGTCATGGTGTATCTGTGGTCATGGTGTATCTGTGTCATGGTGTATCTGGGTCATGGTGTATCTGTGTTAACGCCCCATACAAGGGGTCAAACATTTAAACGATACAATCAAATTTATTGGATCTCTTAAAATATTGAAAACTCCATCAGAGCCTCGAGGTGGGAGATTTCGATTGGTTCTACTGATCCGAATTCCGTTCGTTCCTCTGGATTTGAAATCCGATTGGAGAAACGTCTGCCTGTGTATGTCTGGCTTTATTCAGTTGGATCAACTGGACTGGAAGTTTAGTACTTTAAGACGTTTGGTTATCCATCCGACTGGATCTCTCGATGCTGAATGACTTCACGTCCAGTTGATAGAACTAAATCCCACTGATATGAAAATAAGTTTCATTTGTGATTTTACTATAGAAACATTTTTAGTTGCAGTACCAATTATAACCTGTTTAGGCCAACGGCCACTCATTTCATATGTAGCAATAGAACAGCGCCCCTCTTAGTTTTTCTAGGGGAAAGGATTTCTGTATTACGAGACATTATTCAGTGATAATGGCCTCTGTTCCACCTTGGCATTCCAAATGTGTCACTAGTGGCTCTGCATTCCATCCTAAAGCCGGTGCTTATTTCTTGGGCAGTTGATGTGGTGTTGCCATATGGCTTGGCATCTCATAGTGTCGGATGCAGTCAATCTGTTTACAAAATAATAACTGTGCTAGACCTGACGATGTAATAATCAGAATATTGCACATTCCTAATCCTTCCTGGGGTGGGGAATCTGGGGCCCCTCGATGCCATGGAATGTTGCGGAATTTGCCCTCTTTACTAATCACATCTCATGGCACAGACACAATACGCACCAGCAGCTGTAACATCCAAAATATTGTGCAACCTCTAACTAGCCCAGTTGCCCCAGGCCACTAACCGACCAAGCCCTTAGGGTTATGGGGAAAGGTTCATCACTTACCAAACTGCTGCTGATATTCGCTCTCAGTTCCTTGTTGCAGGTGTTAATTCCATGAAGCTTCTGTCTGGCAGCTCCGCCAATGTGGCACTTTTGTAGTCAATATAAAGGAGAAGGAGGTCGAACTCACTGTCCTTCCAACCCTCCACTACAGAAGTCAACGCCTGCCAGTAATAGAGAGGCAGAAACACTCTCCCAGCCCCCAGAAAGAATGTGGATTCTCTAAACTGAGACAGGGAAGTAATTTAGCTCAGCCTTCCCTTACCTGTATACATGGGGGACTGTCTGTCTGTGTGTACAACTAAAACGAGGTCCATTCATTCGCTAGATCTGCTCATTAACACACCAAGGCAAGGCGGGTCTATGTGAGTTACTTTGTCCCTTTCACAGACATTTAATTAACAGTAAATTACAAGGGAAGTGCCTTGTGGTAACGCTGGGTTATAGTGGGTATTAGATATGTGATAGATTTCCCCTACAGGAAACTGTGCAATGTTACACAGCAATACAGGAATTAACAATGTCCACCATTCCTACACATTGTCACGTGCACTGTATTACTAATAAAGTTTATTATCCATTTCCACCATTCCTATACATTGTCATGTGCACTGTATTACTAATTTATAAAGTTTGAGGAGACATGTCCACCAGGCCGAGACAGGGCATGGGGTGAACTGGAGACGAAGAAAGTTTATGGCCAGTTAAACATGGCCGTAGACAGGGTCAGGTGCACTATTACTAAAAAGTTTTTATCCATTTAAACCATTTACACAATTGTCACGTGCACTGTATTAATAATAAAGTTTATTATCCATTTCCACCATTCCTATACATTGTCACGTGCCTGGTATACTAATAAAGTTTATTATCCATTTCCACCATTCCTATACATTGTCACGTGCACTGTATTACTAATAAAGTTTATTATCCATTTCCACCATTCCTATACATGTCACGTGCACTGGCTCACTAATAAAGTTTATTATCCATTTCCACCATTCCTATACATGGAGTGCACCGGTATTACAATAAAGGTTATATCCATTCCACCACCTATACAATGGTCACGTGCACTGTAGATTAATAAAGTTGATCCATGTACACATTCCGAAACATTGTCATGTGCACTGTATTAATAAAATAATAGTTATCCATTCCACCATTCCTATACATTGTCACTGTGCACTAGGTTATTACTAATAAAGTTTATTATCCATTTCCACCATGTCATATACACATTGGTCACTGTGCACTTGTACTAATAAGTTTATTATCCATTTCCACCATTCCTATACATTGTCACAGGGCACTGTATTACTAATAAAGTTTATTATCCATTTCTACCATTCCTATACATTGTCACAGGGCACTGTATTACTAATAAAGTTTATTATCCATTTCTACCATTCCTATACATTGGTCACGTGCACTGTATACTAATAAAGTTATTATCCATTTCACTTCCTTACATTGTACTCACGTACAATATTTAATTAATTGTATATCACCATTTCCACAATTCCTATTTACATTGTCACAGTATCCATTTTCACAAGTCCTGACATGGCAATTAAGCATTTTAACCATTCCTGAGACATTGTCAGTGATTCATCACATGGAGTCCCCTTCACCCATTCCGTATGATCAGTTTGCTATACGTTAATTTTGTTTCCCATGTGCCATTTTTTTCACATCCTTCAGAGATTCTGTGCTTCTCCATTCCCCATCCTGCCCATGCTATTTACAGTTTCCCCTACCCCCCCCAGTCCCCTTCATTATGCGGTCCACAGCTTACCCCCTGTTCCACCATCCCTTTGCTCCCCCCACACACCTATTCTCATCTTTTTCTCTTCCATACATTGTCAAGTATAAATTTTCAACAATTACTATTACTTGTAAATTATCCATTTCCACAATTCCTATAACATTGTCACATGTATCCATTTCCCCATTTAATATACATTGTCCCACATTATCCCAATTTTACCATTCCTATACATTTTGTCACATCTCCATTTTCACCATTCCTCACAGTGTCACATGAGCAAGGTTAACCAGTTATACATTGTCGCTCTTGCACTGGCTCACTAATAAATGTGCAGGATTCAGGGCAAAGGCCAAAGACATGGGTCCAAAGGATCCATTTTTTCACCATGGCGACAGGGTCACATTAGCCATTTTCCACCATTCCAATAGTTGTTCACTATCCATTCATCTGATTGTCACTTTCCACCTCCATACTATCCTTGCTCTTTTATCCCATTTTCCACTCTACCATTTTCTTTTCCCTACATCCCCACCGATGGATCTACCTATATTTGTTCTGGGGCACGGCGGCTAACGGTTGTATCCTTCTTAGTCCACCTGACTCAGACAACCGGCACATTTTTTGCCGATGTCGCCGGGCCAGTGGCACCCATGTCCGCCCACAATTCTCCATGCGGTTCCCTTGTCCCCCCCACCATCGATCCACTTGTTCACCCCAGCCAGACCCCGATTTCACTTATTATTTTTTCCTCTGTCATTCCACTACATACCTCCATTGTCCTTTTTCCTACCACTTATCTAGTCACCACCTTGTCACATGTATTTTTTCATTGCTCACTTCCCATCTTCCCTTCTACCCCCCCCATTTGTGTTGAACATCACCCTATAGTCAGATTCCATTCAAATTTCTATCCCCCACTCACATCTGTCCCACATCCCCATCACCATTTTTTTCTTGTTAACCAACTTCCCGACCCGATTTCTTCATTCCTCTGCTCCCACCTACCCCGCCTCCTTTTCCGATATTATGTCGCCTCCTCTAAAACGTACCCCTGACTTACACGAATCCAAAGACAACCAACCTTACCAGATTTTGTCCTGCATTCACAACGTTATATCCGCACTCCAAAACGGTATTCTGTTACAAGTTCTTTGATCACCAACTCCGGTCTTACCCCTTCTTCTTCTGTTCCCCCGCCACCTTTCGTTTCACAACTTCCCTCCCTTCTCCTTTGTTCCCTTTCGCCCCCCACAGCTATCCATTTTCACCATTCCTATACATTGTCACGTGCACTGGATCACTAATAAATTTCATTATCCATTTTCACCATTCCTTTACATTGTCACATTATCCATTTTCACCATTCCAATACATTGTCACATTATCCATTTTCACCATTCCTATACATTGTCACATTATCCATTTTCACCATTCCTATACATTGTCACATTATCCATTTTCACCATTCCTATACATTGTCACGTTATGTCATGGTAAGTTGTATTTCACATGATATAATGATAAATCAGCAAATTACACACACATGTACTATTGTTTTTTCCTATGGATATTTACACCCATTGATTGAATAGGGGGCTCGCTGTGTAAGCTGGGGGACTGTTAATGTCTTCCCCTCCCATGGGAACAACCAGAGGGAGAAAGACAAGGGCCACAATCTCTCCATGATCTCTCCCAGATTCCTCTCTAGATGGCGCAAGGTGGGGTCGTCCAATCAGAAAAAATGTAATTGAAATCTGAGCAACGGTGGAAGATTTCAATAAGATTTTGACCTAAATGACCACTGGGGTGTCCACAGCCTAGAGAGGCCGGAAATCCTATCACGGTACAACAGGTAGAACACAATGTAGTGTAATTAGTGACTGTGTCTGTGTGTGGGCAGAGCCAACCAGATGCAATTTGACCAATCAGCCTATAAGTTTTGTATCTTGAGCTGAACATTAAGGAACCTCGTGGAAAGTTGTAGCAATAACTGTGCAGGATACTGACGGAAAGTGGATATTATATTGTATATTGGTCACGAGGGAATCGCCCCTTTACATTTCTCAGGAACCGAGCTGAACACAATGGTTGTACTGTGAGGCCTTATCTCACCTGGAGGGTGCAACCCATGTGTCAATCTCTGGAAAGGGGGAGGGGTTTGATTTGCTGGTCAAATAACATAATGACGGAAAGACAGAATTTCCCAGCAGTGGCTATAGAACCAATAATCCCCCATGGCTTTCCCTTGGCTATTGTCCCCCTGCTTGGTAGGAATGTCCATTTCCCATCTCTAATGACCTTTCCCCTAACGTGATGATCAGAAACAGAAATGCGTGGCCCCTGTTGTCCTGCCATATTTACTTTGTTAATTACATGGGGGGGGGATTTTCCCCATTAATAATTATTGTTGATCCCACCCATTGCTCCACCATCTTGATGAATGGTAACGGATGTTGTAGTCTGATCTATACTCCTACTCTACTCCCACGCTATTCCCACTATACTCACACTATACTCACATTCTACTTCCATTATACTCTTACTCTACTCCTACTCTACTCCTACTCTACTCCTACTCTACTCCCACTCTACTCCTACTCTACTCCTACTCTACCTACTACCCCACTATTCCACTATACTCACACTATACTCACATTCTACTTCCATTATACTCTTACTATCCTCTCATCCCCTACTCTACTCCTACTCTACTCCTACTCTACTCCTACTCTACTCCTACTCTACTCCTACTTTACTCCCCCACTATTCCCACTATACTCACACTATACTCACATTCTACTTCCATCATACTCTTACTCTACTCCCACTCTACTCCTGACCCTACTCTACCCTACTCTTCCCACTACCTACTTACCCCCACTATTCCCACGATCACACTATAACTCACTTCTACTTCCATTATACTCTTTAATCTACTCCCACTCTACTCCTACTCCTCTCCACTCTGCTCCCATTAACTACTCCTACTACTCTACCATCTTACTTCCTCCACTCTCTTACCGTCCAATCTATCCTACCTCCCTACTCCCACTCCTATTCCTCATCCTTCTTACTACCCTACGCTACTCCCACTCTAATGCCTACTCTCACTCTATTCCCACTATACTACTCGCACTATAACTCATTTCTAACTTCCAGTATACCTCCTACTAACTCTACTTCCCACGTCTAACCGTACCTACATCTCCCTACTCAAATCTACTCCTACTCCCTCTACTTCTTCTCTACTCCATCATGTCTACTCTACTCCTCTCTACTCCTTCTCTACACCCACTCTACTCCTACTCTACTCCCCCACTATTCCCACTATACTCACACTATACTCACATTCTACTGCCATTATACTCTTACTCTACTCCTACTCTACTCCTACTCTACTCCCACTCTATGCCTACTCTCACTCTATTCCCACTATACTCATACTATACTCATGATCTACTTCCATTATACTCCTACTCTACTCCAACTCTATGCCTACTCCCACTCTATTCCTACTATACTCGCACTATACTCATATTCTACTTCCATTATACTCCTACTCCACTCCCACTCTACTCCTACTCTACTCCCACTCTACTCGAACCCTACTCCAAATCTACTCCTACTCTACTCTACTCCCACTCTATGTCTACTACATCCTTCTCTACACCCACTCTACTCCTACTCTACTCCCACTATACTCCTATTCTACTCCAACTCTCTCTACACTCACTACCCTTGCTCTACACTCACTCTGCAGTCACTACTTTCAGTCTGCTTTTACTCTGCTCTCAATACTCTTACTCTACTCACTACTCTCACTCTGTTTTCAAAACTCTCTCTTCTCTTACTTTGCATTTAGTGCTCTAACTCTTCTCTCACTACTGTCACTCTGCTTTCTGTATTCTCACTCTACTCTCAATAATGTCACTCTACTATCACTCTACTTCCACTACTCTACTTACGACTATCACTCTACTCTCACATTGCTCTCATTCTACTTCTACTACTATCACTCTGCTTCACTCTGACCTCGCTCTACACTCACTCTGACTTCACTTTACTCTCACTCTACTCTCACTCTGCTCTCTCTTTAGTCTCACTCTAATCCCAGTGTACTCTCATCCTTTTCTCACTCTCCTCTACTCTCCCGAAATGTGTCACGTTCGACTCTATATGAGATTTCTATTGGGAACCTAAGGGAAGGAATTGCTTACTGCTTATTTCCTTGAAAGGGGAAGGTAATTGTCTGCTTTCCCTTTAAAGCCACAGCTCCCCAGCTGTTCACATTGGAAGTTTACGTTTCCAACAGCTGGAAGTTTCCAAATTTGACATCTGTGGAATTTTTTTCCGTTTCCACGTGCAGGAAGTATAACCACAAGATCTCCTGCACCGACTTTACTAACTTTAATAAACTAGCAGGATCCATGGGGATGAGTCCCCTTCTCCTTATATTATAGATTCTATATATTGTATTAAACCCATTACTGTCACCACTGAATGAAATCGAACCTACATTATGGAGCCATTATAGTTACAGAATCAATTGGCAATTGTATCAGATGGAAAAACAACATTTGGAGACAAAGTGAGAGATGCACCGAGAGTGGAACTATCAGCAACTTAAACTATCTTACTACGACTGTCCTAATCCCACTACGACTATCCCTATCCTACTATGACTATCCCCATTCTACTACAACTATCACCATCCTACTATGACTATCCCTATCCTACTACTACTATCCCTATCCTACTATGACTATCCCTATCCTACTACGACTATCCCTATCCTACTACGACTATCCCTATCCTACTATGACTATCCCTATCCTACTACTACTATCCCTATCCTACTATGACTATCCCCATTCTACTACTACTATCCCTATCCTACTATGACTATCCCTATCCTACTACTACTATCTCTATCCTAATATGACTATCCCTATCCTACTATTACTATCCCCATCCTACTACAACTATCCCCATCCTACATAATGACATCTCCATCCTACTACAACTCATCCCATCCTACTAGTGACTATCCCATCCTACTACAACTATCCCCATCCTACTATGACTATCCCCATCCATACTAGACTATCTCCATCCTACTACAACTATCCCCATCCTACTATGACTATCCCCATCCTACTATGACTATCTCCATCCTACTACAACTATCCCCATCCTACTACAACTATCTCCATCCTACTACAACTATCCCCATCCTACTATGACTATTCCCATTCTACTATGACTATTCCCATCCTACTATGACTATCTCCATCCTACTACAACTATCACCATCCTACTATGACTATCCCCATCCTACTACGATTATTCCTATCCAACTATGACTATTCCCATTCTACTATGACTATTCCCATCCTACTATGACTATCTCCATCCTACTACAACTATCACCATCCTACTATGACTATCCCCATCCTACTACAACTATCCCCATCCTACTATGACTATCTCCATCCTACTACAACTATCCCCATCCTACTATGACTATCCCCATCCTACTACGACTATCCACATCACGCTATGGTTATCCCAATAATACTATGACTATATAAGGATATTAAAGTCTTGTCCTGCCCCTTCCCTAACTCAATGACCAGACATGCTCAGTAGGATATCCCCCAGGGAGAGAATGAGGAATTTTCCAATCAGAGACTTTCTATCACTTCCAATGCTCAAAATGATGTGCAGACTTATTTGTAGGATGACATATGCCATGGGTTTAGCCCCATTTATCCTTCTTGCTTTTAATGTTGACGCATACAAGTTTAAACCTATTTTAGAGGGCTCTGTCCCTTTAAATATGAAAGAATCCCATAATTCCAATGTGTCAGGAATGGGACCTGCATTGCATTGTGGGAATAACCTGGGGGTGTTTTGCAATTCAGTGAAACACAATGAAACTTTCTAGCGTTGCTGGAAATAGATTTGAATTCTCTGCGTTATCTCGCTCAGTCACCCGTGGGTTAATTGGTTTCTGTTAAAGGAAATGAGTTAGAGGAACTGAACTGTGAGACAGCGGAACCATTGCTAATGTGTGGCCAGAAAACCTTAGAGGGTAGTTAAACTGTAAAAATGACTTTGCATCGTCTTAATGGACAAATAAATATGTGGAAGCAGCACTTTCTCTAAAGTGCCCCTCCTGTATTTAAACAGCTGATCATGCACATGAATGAAACATAATATAATGGATAGAAGCAAAAAGAAAGGGTTGTACAACTCTATAGAAAGGGTCAACAATCTAAAAATCCTTTATTGGCTTAGGGATTCAGATGAGAAACGGTTAAAAACAGCGAGCAGTGCATGACATAGTGCATGGGTATAATAAGGTAATACCATAAAGCAATAGTAATACGGCAGTATAGCTACCGGTCCTATAAGTCATTCAGTCACGGAAATGTCCATGGTAGCTACCAAGGCATCACCCACAGAGGTCATTGATGCTGAGGATGGTTGCTTGCAAGGGGAAAGGAAGGATGAAGGGAAGCGTTTCGCTCCTTGCCGTTATCCAGGAGCTTTCTCAACCGTGGAAGATTCGTGAAAGCGGACGCCATTTAAATGTATGTTTCATTCATATGTGCAATCAGCTGATCATGGCAGGGTGGGCTTGTGGCGGGCCCTACTACCCTTACCCCCCCCCAGTCGGCGAGTGCGGTGGTGGTGCCAGTGCCTTCAATACAGTACTTGTTTTGCTCAGGCTCAGACTACTGACTATTTTCCCACATACCAACTGTTAAAACTACATACAGCACACCAACTGTCAAATCATTCCAGCCACAACAAAACTGCTTACAGAAGAATTGACAGCTGAAATGTAAGATGGTTCAGATTGGATATCTAAAGGAAATAGGGGGCAGATCAACAAAAAAACGTTAAAGTGATAGTGGGGAAGGATTAGAGGAAGGATTAGAGTTTCTACTAATGGACAATTTAAAAGAAATCCCAGTGGGCATATCCTTTAAAGGGGAACTAAAGCTAGAATAGAAATAACCCCGTATGGATTCTGTCATTACTGACTGGCAGATTGTGCCCTCTCTAACCTCTGAATGTAACAGCATTGGGGAGAAATGACCTGGTTAATCCCGCAGGTTTCTGGCTTTTTACATAGTGCGCCACTGACCCAGATACAGAGCTGCACACGCTCAGTGACTTTTCTACCCCCTCTCCCCTAACAGAGCTGTCTAGTAACTACTGGGTAACCTGGCTGTGTCCTCTGTAACCAAGACAGAGCAGTGAGATACTTTGTTTAAATGTTTAATAGCTGTATATAAGGCATGTTTTCTTGTTATAATGGTCCTTGCTGCTGAATTCACACAGCATCTGATACCCCCTGCTGGCTAAGAAGGGCATTGTTTTTAATGTCTTTATGCAGATGTGTTTATAGAATATTATTATTATTATTATTATTATTATTATTATTATTATTATTATTATTATTATTATTATTATTATTATTATTATTATTATTATGTTATTATTATTATACTATCAGCATTATATTATTGAAAATATATTATTAGTATTTTATTATCAGTTATATTATTATATTATTAGTATTATATTGTTAGAATAATATTAAAATAATTATATTATTTGTATTATATTAGTATTAAATTATTAGTCTTATATAACCAGTATTATATTATTAGAATTATATTATTAATATTATATTATCGGTACTATCTTATCAGCATTATATTAGTATTAAGTTATTAGTTTTATGTTATTAGAATTATATTATCAGTGTTGTATTATTATTATTAACATCATCTTTATAATTATTGTTAATATTATAGTAATTATTGTTAATAGTATTATTATCATCAGCAGCAGCAGCATTATTATATTATTATTATATTATTATTATATTATTATTATATTATTATTATATTATTATTATATTATAGTTGTCGTTGTCGTCGTTGTCGTTGTCGTTGTCGTTGTTGTTGTTGTTATTATTATTATTATTGTAGTTATTAGTATTATTTTATTATTATTATTATTATTATTATTGTAGTTATTATTATTATTATTATATTATTATTATTATTGTTATTATTATTATTGTGTAAATAGGGCCACTGATGTGTCTGTAATCACCAGGATCCTAGTGATGATGGGGAGGGATCTTTTTACCTTCTCTCCCTGGTGAACATGGGTAACATGAGGATTAAAGGGCAAGAGGTCCTGGCACTTCCTGAAGGAAATGAATGTGTTGGTAGAAATGAGTCAAGCACTGGGGTGTTAAATGGAAACACGGTGGTCGCTCCCACCCTCTTGACGCTGAGCAAACAAGAGACATCAGAAGGAAAAGACAATAATAAAATCTGGAGACTGAATGGTCTATGGTCAAGACTGGCACCTGGGAATTGGATCATAATATTGTCTGTGATTCCACAGAGGAAATCAATGTGGCAGCTCCCACCCGTGTGTATGAAAATAGGCACACAGAATGTGAGAATCGTATGCCTGGGTCTGATCACCCTACACATCTTCCACAGCTCCATAGACAACATAACACGTCAGGCTGGCACACATGGTGAATTACACACACACATAGCTGCTGGTATATACGCATGTTAGTATGTAGCGTGTTACATTACATATTGTATGTCTACCTGCACAAACAGTCCATATGTTACAGGGAACATTGTTATGTAGCATGTTACATTACATATTGTATGTCTACTTGTACAAGGAGTCCATACATTACTGGAAATATTTGTATGTAGCATGTTACATTACATATTGTATGTCTACCTACACAAACAGTCCATATGTTACAGGGAACATTGTTATGTAGCATGTTACATTACATGTTGTATGTCTACTTGTACAAGGAGTCCATACATTACTGGAAATATTTGTATGTAGCATGTTACATTACATATTGTATGTCTACATGCACAAACAGCCCATATGTTACAGGGAACATTGGTATGTAGCATGTTACATTACATATTGTATGTCTACATGCACACACAGTCCATAGGTTACAGCTAACATTGGTATGTAGCATGTTACATTACATGTTGTATGTCTACATGCACACACAGTCTGTATGTTACAGGTAACATTGGTATGTAGCATGTTACTACATATTGTATGTCTACATGCACACACAGTCTGTATGTTACAGGGAACATTGGTATGTAGCATGTTACATTACATATTGTATGTCTACATGCACACACAGTCCATAGGTTACAGCTAACATTGGTATGTAGCATGTTACATTACATATTGTATGTCTACATGCACACACAGTCTGTATGTTACAGTACATTGTATGTAGCATGGTTACATTACTGTTGTGTCTACATGCACAGTCTGTATGTTACAGTAACATTGGTATGTAGCATGTTACATTACATATTGTATGTCTACATGCACACACGGCCCATACATAACAGGGAAATTTGTCCATAGACGTTACATAAGGAACATTTGTTTGTAATTATAGGGAGAATCCCATGTTTACGATGGGGGATTTCCCGCACGCACAGTGGGAAAGTGAAGGGTCATGGGTTGGGATTGTCAGTGTGACGCGAGCAGACACGAGACGGTGTTAAGGGATTCCAGGCAGGAGAGAATCACATAACCTCTTCCTATGGGCACTGGAAAAATCAGGATACAGACGACTTGGGATTTCCATCCGGATATTACTGTGTCACCTGGTGAGCAAATGGAGAGGTCATCGTCAGTGAACAGTGATTCACCCTGACGTCCCCAAATTATTATTCTAGCGCTGAGTTCGATTCCACCGTGGGACACGTCTGCAAGGAGTTTGTATGTTCTCCCCGTGCTTGCGTGGGTTTCCTCCGGTTTCCCCCACAATCATAAAGACATACTGATAGGTTGTATGTGTCATATATGTGCTTAGATTGTAAGCTCTTCCAGGCAGGGCCTGATGTGAATGTATACATGGAATTGTAAAGCGCTACGGAAGATGTTGGCGCTATATAAATCCACAATAATAATAATAAAATTAAAACTTAGACTGAGAATTCAGTGTTTAACTTTGAATTTGTGTTTAAAGGGAAACTTTTGGCTAAATCCCATTTCACTGAATTGTATTTCAGAAATGACTGATTAAAGGCACGTCTGATTGAGCATGTGCGAGCCATGGAACAGGGGAGGGGGCGGAAACCAGGGACTTTGGCTGTGTAGAAATCCATCACAGATGATTGTGCGTCACGTGATAACCATGTTTCACTGTATGTTCCGTTGTAGTCATCTGTGCAATAAGTAGTTAGACCAGCTCTGGATTATTTGCAATGTTCCCTCTAAGCTGTGCACACACGGGTTTAAATAGACCATAACCTTCTGGGATATACACCGCCGCGCATATAAGTATATGTGATAAACTACAGGACATTGATCATTGAGTGAAATACATTATAGGAATATTACAGTTTTCTGACGACATCTCCAGATTAATCCTTCATTACCTTCATTTAACCGCCCATTACAGTGTTCATTCGGATTATCTTAACCGTGACTTTCTATTTATGGCAATCCGGATTTCTTTTCATTGTGTGGCCCTGATGTTGACTAATCGTTTGCTCATATTGTGATTTGAAAAGGCCAAGAGACACATTGTCTATGTAATTAGAAGGCTCCTAACTAAAAATAGACTTCACCTTCTAAACACTCACAGACAGCCCTTCCCTGGATCATGAACTTGCATCACCTTTAGGGGAATGTCAGCAATGTGGAAAGACCTCGCCTCGAGAAATTATAGGCTGGCACCTCACAGGCCCCAGGAATCTCTCCCCTTCTCTAAACTCCATCTCTCCATACCACGTCTCTCTCCTTCTCTACACTCCTCTCTCCATACCACGTCTCTCCCCTTCTCTACACTCCATCTCTCCATACCACGTCTCTCCCTTCTACACTCCACTCTCCATACCACTCTCTCCCCTTCTCTCCAACTCATCTCTCCATACCACGTCTCTCTCCTTCTCTACACTCCATCTCTCCATACCACGGCTCCCCCTTCTCTACACCATCTCTCCAAACACGTCCTCTCCTTCTCTACACTCCATCTCTCCATACCACGTCTCTCTCCTTCTCTACACTCATCTCTCCATACACTCTCTCTCTTCTCTCACTCCATCTCTCCATCCACGCTCTCCCCTTCTCTACACTAACTCCATCTCTCCATAACACGTCTCTCTCCTTCTCTACATACATCACTCTCCTCACTGCTCTCTCCTCTCTACACTCCATCTCTCCATACCACGGCTCTCCCCTTCTCTACACTCCCATCTCTCCATAACACGTCTCTCTCCTTCTCTACACTCCATCTCTCCATAACACGTCTCTCTCCTTCTCTACACTCCATCTCTCCATACCACGTCTCTCTCCTTCTCTACACTCCATCTCTCCATACCACGTCTCTCTCCTTCTCTACACTCCTCTCTCCATACACGTCTCTCCCTTCTCTACACTCCATCTCTCCATACCACGTCTCTCTCCTTCTCTACACTCCACTCTCCATACCACGGCTCTCCCCTTCTCTACACTCCATCTCTCCATAACACTCTCTCTCCTTCTCTACACTCCATCTCTCCATAACACGTCTCTCTCCTTCTCTACACTCCATCTCTCCATACCACGTCTCTCTCCTTCTCTACACTCCATCTCTCCATAACACGTCTCTCTCCTTCTCTACACTCCATCTCTCCATACACGTCTCTCCCCTTCTCTACACTCCATCTCTCCATACCACGTCTCTCCCCTTCTCTAAACTCCATCTCTCCATACCACCATCGTCTCTCCCTTCTCTACACTCATCTCTCCATACCACGCTCTCCCCTTCTCTACACTCCATCTCTCCATAACACGTTCTCTCCCCTCTCTACACTCCATCTCTCATACCACGTCTCTCTTCTTCCTTCCTAACTCCATCTCTCATACCACGTCTCTCCCCTTCTCTAAACTCCATCTCTCCATACCACGTCTCTCTCCTTCTCACACTCCATCTCTCCATACCACGTCTCTCCCCTTCTCTACACTCCATCTCTCCATAACACGTCTCTCTCTCCTTCTCTACACTCCATCTCTCCATACCACGTCTCTCCCCTTCTCTACACTCCATCTCTCCATACAACGTCTCTCTCCTTCTCTACACTCCTCTCTCCATACCACGTCTCTCCCCTTCTCTACACTCCATCTCTCCATACCACGTCTCTCCCCCTCTCTCTACACTCCATCTCTCTCTCTCCATAACACGTCTCTCTCTCCTTCTCTACACTCCATCTCTCCTACCACGTCTCTCCCTTCTCTACACTCCATCTCTCCATACCACGCCTCCCCTTCTCTACACTCCATCTCTCCATAACACTCTCTTCTCTCTCCTCTCTACCTCCCATCTCTCCATAACACGTCCTCTTCTCCCCTTCTCTACACTCCATCTCTCCATACCACGTCTCTCCCCTTCTCTAAACTCCATCTCTCCATACCACGTCTCTCCCCTTCTCTACACTCCATCTCTCCATAACACGTCTCTCCCCTTCTCTATCTCTACATCCATCTCTCCATATACCACGTCCTCCCCTTCTCTACACTCCATCTCTCCATAACACGTCTCTCTCTTCTCTACACTCCATCTCTCCATACACGTCTCCTCTCCTTCTCTACACCTCCATCTCTCCATACCACGTCTCTCTCCTTCTCTACACTCCATCTCTCCATACCGTTCTCTCCTTCTCTACACTCCATCTCTCCATACCACCGTCTCTCTCCTTCCCTACACTCCATCTCCCATACCACGTCTCTCTCCTTCCTACACTAACTCCATCTCTCCATACCACGTCTCTTCCTTCTCTACACACTCCATCTCTCCATACCACGTCTCTCCCCTTCTCTAAACTCACCATCTCTCCATAACACGTCTCTCTCCTTCTCACACTCCATCTCTCCAAACCGTCTCTCTCCTCTCTACACTCCATCTCTCCATACCACGTCTCTCTCCTTCTCTACACTCCATCTCTCCATAACACGCTCTCTCCCTTCTCTACACTCCATCTCTCCATAAAACTCTCTCCCCTTCTCTACACTCCATCTCTCATACCACGTCCTCCCCTTCTCTACACTCCATCTCTCCATACCACGTCTCTCTCCTTCTCTACACTCCATCTCTCCATACCACGTCTCTCTCCTTCTCTAACACTCCATCTCTCCATACCACGTCTCTCTCCTTCTCTACACTCCATCTCTCCATACCACGTCTCTCTCCTTCTCTACACCTCCATCTCTCCATACCACCGCGTCTCTCTCCTTCTCTACACTCCATCTCTCCATACCACGTCTCTCTCCTTCTCTACCCTCCTCCACTCTCTCCATACAGTCTCTCTCTTCTCTACACTCAATCTCTCCATACACGTCTCTCTCCTTCTCTAACACTCCATCTCTCCATACACGTCTCTCTCCTTCTCTAACACTCCATCTCTCCATACCACCGTCTCTCTCCTTCTCTATACTCCATCTCTCCATACCACGTCTCTCTCCTTCTCTAACCTCCATCTCTCCATAACAGTCTCTCTCCTTCTCACACTCCATCTCTCCATAACACGTCTCTCCCTTCTCTAACATCATCTCTCCATACCACGTTCCTCTCTCTCTTCTCTATCCCATCTCTCCTAACCACGTCTCTCTCCTTCTCTACACTCCTCTCTCCATACATGTCCTCTCCTTCTCTACACTCCATCTCTCCATACACGTCCCTCTCTCTCCTTCTCTACACTCCATCTCTCCATACCACGTCTCTCTCCTTCTCTACACTCCATCTCTCCATACCACGTCTCTCCCCTTCTCTACACTCCATCTCTCCATACCACGTCTCTCCTTCTCTACACTCCTCTCCTCTCCATACCACGTCTCTCTCTCTCTCTCCTCTCTACACTCCATCTCTCCATACGCTCCCTTCTCTACACTCCATCTCTCCATACCACGTCTCTCCCCTCTCTAAACTCCATCTCCCATACCACGTCTCTCTCTTCTTACTCTACACTCCATCTCTCCATACCTACCACGTCTCTCTCCTCTCTACACTCCATCTCTCCACCACGTCTCTCTCCTTCCTACCTACACTCCATCTCTCCATACCACGTCTCTCCTCTCTCTCTTACACTACCATCTCTCCATACCACGTCTCTCTCCTCTCTACACCCATCTCTCCATACCACGTCTCTCTCCTTCTCTACACTCCATCTCTCCATACAGGTCTCTTCCCTTCTCTACCCTCCATCTCTCCTACACGTTCTCCCTCTCTACAACTCCATCTCTCCATACCACGTCTCTCTCCTTCTCTACTCCCCTTCTCTACACTCCATCTCTCCATACCACGTCTCTCCCCTTCTCTACACTCCATCTCTCCATACCACGTCTCTCCCCTTCTCTACACTCCATCTCTCCATACCACGTCTCTCCTTCTCTATACTCCATGTAACTACTATGTTACTATGTAACTGTTATACAGACATTATGGGTAGGGTATAAAGGTTGGACTAGATGGACGTATGTCTTTATACAACCTCCAATACTATGTTACTGTGTAACTGTTATACAGACTTATGGGTAGGGTATAAAGGTTGGACTAGATGGACGTATGTCTTTTATCAACCTCCAATACTATTTACTATGTAACTGTTATACAGACATTATGGGTAGGGTATAAAGGTTGGCTAGATGGACGTATGTCTTTATACAACCTCCAATACTATGTTACTGTAACTGTTATACAGACATTATGGGTAGGGTATAAAGTTGTGACTAGATGGACGTATGTTCTTATATAACCTCCAATACTATGTTACTATGTAACTGTTATACAGACATTATGGGTAGGGTATAAAGGTTGGACAGATGGACGTATGCTTTTATACACCTCCAATACTGTTACTGTGTAACTGTTATACAGACATTATGGGTAGGGTATAAAGGTTGGACTAGATTGACGTGTGTCTTTATACAACCTCCAATACTATTACTATGTAACTGTTATCAGACATTGGGTAGGGTATAAAGGTTGGACTAGATTAACGTGTGTCTTTATACAACCTCCAATACTATGTTACTATGTAACTGTTATACAGACATTATGGGTAGGGTATAAAGGTCGGACTAGATGGACGTATGTCTTTATACAACCTCCAATACTATGTTACTATGTAACTGTTATACAGACATTATGGGTAGGGTATAGGGTTGGACTAGATGGACGTACGTCTTTATACAACCTCCATACTATGTTACTATGTAACTGTTATAACAGACATTATGGGTAGGTATAAAGGTTGGACTAGACGGACGTATGTCTTTATACAACCTCCAATACTATGTTCCTATGTAACTGTTATAACGACATTATGGGTAGGGTATAAAGGTTGGACTAGATGGACGTATGTCTTTATACAACCCTCCAATACTATGTTACTATGTAACTGTTAGACAGACATTATGGGTAGGGTATAAAGGTTGACTATGGACGTATGTCTTTATACAACCTCCAATACTATGTACTATGTAACTGTTAGACAGACATTATGGGTAGGGTATAAAGGTTGGACTAGATGGACGTATGTCTTTATACAACCTCCAATACTATGTTACTATGTAACTGTATACAGACTTATGGGTAGGGTATAAAGGTTGGACTAGATGGACGTATGTCTTTATACAACCTCCAATATTATGTTACTATGTAACTGTTATACAGACATTATGGGTAGGGTATAAAGGTTGGACTAGATGGACGTAGTTCTTTATACAACCTCCAATACTATGTTACTATGTAACTGTTATACAGACATTATGGGTAGGGTAAAAGGTTGGACAGATGGACGTATGTCTTTATACAACCTCCAATACTATGTTACTATGTAACTGTTTACAGACATTATGGGTAGGGTATAAAGGTTGGACTAGATGGACGTATGTCTTTATCAAACCTCCAATACTATGTTACTATGTAACGTTATAAAGACATTATGGGTAGGGTATAAAGGTTGGACTAGATGGACGTATAGTCTTTATACAACCTCCAATACTATGTTACTATGTAACTGTTAACAGACATTATGGGTAGGGTATAAAGGTTGGACTAGATGGACGTATCTTATACAACCTTCAATACTATGTTACTATGTAACTGTTATACAGACATTATGGGTAGGGTATAAGGTTGGACTAGATGGATGTATGTCTTTATACAACCTCCATACTATGTTACTATGTAACGGTTATACAGACATTATGGGTAGGGTCTAAATTGTTGGATTAGATGGACGTATGTCTTTATCATCCTCCAATACTATGTTACTATGTAACTGTTATACAGACTTATGGGTAGGGTATAATGGTTGGACTAGATGGACGTATGTCTTTATACAACCTCCAATCTATGTTACTATGTAACTGTTATACAGACATTATGGGTAGGGTATATGGTTGGACTAGATGGACGTATGTCTTTATACAACCTCCAATACTATGTTACTATGTAACTGTTATACACAGACATGAGGGTAGGGTATAAAGGTTGGACTAGATGGACGTATGTCTTTATAAACCTCCAATACTATGTTACCATGTAACTGTTATACGACATTATGGGTAGGGTATAAAGGTTGGACTAGATGGACGTATGTCTTTATACAACCTCCAATACTATGTTACTATGTAACTGTTATACAGACATTATGGGTAGGGTATAAAGGTTGGACTAGATGGACGTATGTCTTTATACAACCTCCAATACATGTTACTATGTAACTGTTAAACAGACATTATGGGTAGGGTATAAAGGTTGGACTAGATGGACGTATGTCTTTATACAACCTCCAATACTATGTTACTATGTAACTGTTAGACAGACATTATGGGTAGGGTATAAAGGTTGGACTAGATGGATGTATGTCTTTATCAACCTCCAATACTATGTTACTATGTAACTGTTATACAGACATTATGGGTAGGGTATAAAGGTTGGACTAGATGGACGTATGTCTTTATACACCTCCAATACTATGTCCTATGTAACTGTTATACAGACATTATGGGTAGGGTATAAAGGTTGGACTAGACGGACGTATGTCTTATACAACCTCAATACTATGTTACTATGTAATTGTTATACAGACATTATGGGTAGGGTATAAAGGTTGGACTAGATGGACGTTGTCTTTATACAACCTCCATACTATGTTACTATGTAACTGTTATACAGACATTATGGGTAGGGTATAAAGGTTGGACTAGATGGACGTATGTCTTTATACAACCTACAATACTATGTTACTATGTAACTGTTATACAGACATTATGGGTAGGGTATAAAGGTTGGACTAGATGGACGTATGTCTTTTATACACCTCCAATACTATGTTACTATGTAACTGTTATACAGACATTATGGGTAGGGTATAAAGGTTGGACTAGATGGAGTATGTCTTTATACAACCTCCAATACTATGTTACTATGTAACTGTTACAGACATTAGGGTAGGGTATAAAGGTTGGACTAGATGACGTATGTCTTTATACAACCTCCAATACTATGTTACTATGTAACTGTTATACAGACATTAGGGTAGGGTATAAAGGTTGGACTAGACGGAGCTATGTCTTTATATACCTCCAATACTATGTTACTATGTAACTGTTAACAGACATTATGGGTAGGGTATAAAGGTTGGACTAGACGGACGTATGTCTTTATATAACCTCCAATACTATGTTACTATGTAACTGTTAGACAGACATTATGGGTAGGGTATAAAGGTTGACTAGATGGACGTATGTCTTTATACAACCTCCAATACTATGTTACTATGTAACTGTTATACAGACATTATGGGTAGGGTATAAAGGTTGGACTAGATGGACGTATGTCTTTATACCACCTCCAATACTATGTTACTATGTAACTGTTAGACAGACATTATGGGTAGGGTATAAAGGTTGGATTGATGGACGTATGTCTTTATCCAACCTCCATACTATGTTACTATGTAACTGTTATACAGACATTATGGGTAGGGTATAAAGGTTGGACTAGATGGACGTATGTCTTTATACAACCTCCATTACTATGTTACTATGTAACTGTTATACAGACATTATGGGTAGGGTATAAAGGTTGGACTAGATGGACGTATGTCTTTATACAACCTCCAATACTATGTTACTATGTAACTGTTATACAGACATTATGGGTAGGGTATAAAGGTTGGACTAGATGGACGTATGTCTTTATACAACCTCCAATACTATGTTACTATGTAACTGTTATACAGACCATTATGGGTAGGGTATAAAGGTTGGACTAGATGGACGTATGTCTTTATACAACCTCCAATACTATGTTACTATGTAACTGCTATACAGACCATAGCCAGAACACCGGAAGGTAAACCTGCCTATCTCTCCTGCTCTTGTTAGACATTTGATAGATTCGATTGGATGGCCATCTGAAATCATAGTGTCCAAAGGGTTAAAGTGCCTGATGTGTTGTGTGAAAGTGACATTCTCTCACCCCCTTCTGGCTGGTTTTGTGCATTGAAAGTAGAGGGTGTGACCCTACGCATTTCACATTCCTAAAGTGATTGATTGTGGCTGATACCAGTTTGCATCATTGCACGTAATATACAGACTGCACTATACAATTCATTTTGGTGCTTGTGTGTGTCAGTGTGTATTTCTGTCTGTGTGCGTAGCTTTGTCTATGTGTATTTTTTTCTGTGTGCGTGGCTGTTTGTGTCTTTGTGGCTTTGTCTGTGTGTGTAATAGAGGTTTTTCCCAGGTTTTTGTAGCTGGGGGATGATTCTCCATCACGATGGTATTAAGAATCAAGCCAGGAATTTTGCTGTTCTGACCACTAGAGGGCACTGTTTCATTTAGGGCTGATAATAGGTTTTGTATAAAACAATTCTAAAACAAACCACTGTAACCCTCTATAGAGAACCCAATGTATCTATTAACTATCACTACAGGTGAACAGTTACACTGCCCTGTCTGCCCACAAGGAATCGGGGTCTAATAAACAAGTTGTACTTAGCCTAGGGGAACTCCATGTTTTTTTTTTCACCCAGTGAGTGTGTAGAGCCCCCCAGCCTATTATTATCACCACAAATAAAACCACTGGATACTAAATAGTAGCAATCACGACAATCAGGAAATCAACCTAACTATGACTAGTGTGGCAGCTCCCACTGCCATATATCACTTTATTTCTATAAAATATTGTGAATATAAAATATATAGGGATACTTTATATGGACAGAGAGGTAACTACCAGGGGGGGCAAGGGGACCCCAATTTCTTACTCTCCTTCCATAGACTCAAGGACTCTCCCCAGATGGTCAAGGCTATGGTTACCTCTGGTGGTGGAAATTATATTTAAAAAGCACAAAGTACTGTAATATTAAATAAATCAGTTTATTTTTAGTGTCAGCAAAAGACTCTGGCACCATCTGGAGGAAATTAGGAAACAGTCCCAGTAAATAGATCTGTGTTTGTAAGAAACTCCTTGCACTTACTAATGTATAGAGTGCTGATCCTCTTTTCTTCCTGTTCACACACAGACTGTAGCAGATTTGGCTTTGTTGATATAGAAGGGAATTACCTGGCTGGAATGTAACTAGAATGTTAACCCCTCGTCTGGTCAATATAACTGTCACCAGTAAGGACGTGATTCATTAAATGCTGTCGGAGAGATCACAGCTGGGAATTTTAATTGTTATGGTGAAAATTTTGTTTAGAAAGTGCAGAAGAGCAGAACTGCACCAATCCACTGAACAGGTCAAGAAATACAAATTTTGGTCTGTTGGATTGAAATTTTTTAACGTGTTAAAGGACAACTATACTGTAAAAATGAACTTTTTAGAAATGTAAACTACCTGAGACCGGCAGGTCGGACTGATTATTCCTACCTCCCAATATTGTTTTGTTAAGGAGCTACAGCACGTACAGTTTTCATCTGCCAGGTTGAAAGGCTGTCCTGTAGTAAAGATAGAGATGAAGCACTTAGGAAGCCTGGCAGAAGAAGGTTTCTTCATGCAGCCGCTCCCCATAGAAATGATATTTGGAGGCAAAATTTACCACTTCTACCTACCTGTCGTGGGTACTTTTCATTTTGACTGTTTTTGAAAAACAATGTTTATACGCACTATAGTTCTCCTTTAATTCTTAATGGTTCTGCTTTGCTGTTACCTTGTGGTTTGGTGCCATCTAGTGTTTCATTTCTTTATTGCGCCATTCTATCATATAATTTTTTTGTTTCTTTCTGTCCCTGTATACATAGTTACTGTGTGTAAGGTCAGTGGTCAGTACTGTGGACGGTAGATGTAATAAAGGGTTAATTGATATGTTACAGGTATAACCCTCATTATAGTATAAAACAATATTAACATATAAATCCTTGTTCCTTTCTGTCCTGTATACTAGTTACTGTGTGTAAGGTCAGTGGTCAGTACTGCGGACGGTAGATGTAATAAAGAGTTATTGATAGTTTACAGGTATAACCCTCATTTAGTATAAACAATATAACCAATAAATCCTTGTTCCTTTCTGTCCCTGTATACATAGTTACTGTGTGTAAGGTCAGTGGTCAGTACTATGGACAGTAGATGTAATAAAGGGTTAATTGATATGTACAGGTATAACCCTCATTATAGTATAAACAATATTACCATATAAATCCTTGTTCCTTTCTGTCCCTGTATACATAGTTACTGTGTTGTAAGGTCAGTGGTCAGTACTGTGGACAGTAGATGTAATAAAGGGTTAATTGATATGTTACGGTATAACCCTCATATAGTAAAACATATTACCATATAAATCCTTGTTCCTTTCTGTCCTGTATACATAGTACTGTGTGTAGGTCAGTGGTCAGTACTGTGGACAGTGATGTATAAAGGGTTAATTGATATGTTACAGGTATAACCCTCATTATAGTATAACTTCCATGTCCTTGTAACTCGTGATAGTTGCAGTTTAGGGTAAGCCTGAGTACGTGTACGGGTCAAGTAGTGGTCAGTACTGCGGCAGAGTGTAATAAAGGGTTAATTGATAGTACAGGTATAACCCTCATTATAGTATAAACAATTAACCATATAACCTGTTCCTTTCTGTCCCTGGATACAATAGTTACTGTGTGTAAGGTCAGTGGTCAGTACTGTGGACAGTAGAGTAATAAAGGGTTAATTGATATGTTACAGGTATAACCCTATATAATAGTATAAACAATATTACCATAAAATCCTGTTCCTTTCTGTCCCTGTATACATATGTTAATGTGTGTAAGGTCAGTGGTCAGTACTGTGGACAGTAGATGTAATAAAAGGGTAATGATATGTTACAGGTATAACCCTCATTATAGTATAAACAATATTACCATTAAATCCTTGTTCCTTTCTGTCCCTGTTATACATAGTTACTGTGTGTAAGGTCGGTGGTCAGTACTGTGACAGTAGATGTAATAAAGGGTTAATTGATATGTTACAGGTATAACCCTCTATAGTATAAACAATATTACCATATAAATCCTTGTTCCTTTCTGTCCCTGTATACATAGTTACTGTGTGTAAGGCCAGTGGTCAGTACTGGGACGGTAGATGTAATAAAGGGTTAATTGATATGTTACAGGTATAAACCCTCATTATAGTATAAACAATATTACCATATAATCCTTGTTCCTTTCTGTCCCTGTATACATAGACTGTGTGTAAGGTGCAGTGGTCAGTACTGTGGACAGTAGATGTGAATAAAGGGTTAATTGATATGTTACAGGTATAACCCTCATTATAGTATAAACAATATACCATATAATCCTTGTTCCTTTTGTCCCTGTATACATAGTTACTGTGTGTAAGGTCAGTGGTCAGTACTGGGACAGTAGATATAATAAAGGGTTAATTGATATGTTACAGGTATAACCCATTATAGTATACCAATATTACCATATAAATCCTGTTCCTTTCTGTCCCTGTATACATAGTTACTGTGTGTAAGGTCAGTGGTCAGTACTGCGGACAGTGATGTAATAAGGGTTAATTGATATGTTACAGGTATAACCCTCATTATAGTATAAACAATATACCATATAAATCCTGTCCTTTCGTCCCGTATACATAGTTACTGTGTGTAAGGTCAGTGGTCAGTACTGTGGACAGTAGATGTAATAAAGGGTTAATTGATATGTTACAGGTATAACCTCATTATAGTATAAAACAATATTACCATATAAATCCTTGTTCCTTTGTCCCTGTATACATAGTTACTGTGTGTAAGGTCAGTGGTCAGTACTGTGGACAAGTAGGTGTAATAAAGGGTTAATTGATATGTTACAGGTATAACCCTCATTATAGTAAACAATATTACCATATAAATCCTTGTTCCTTTCTGTCCCTGTATACATAGTTACTGTGTGTAAGGTCAGTGGTCAGTACTGTGGACAAGTGGATGTAATAAAGGGTTAATTGATATGTTACAGGTAACCCTCATTATGTATAAACAATATTACCATATAAATCTTGTTCCTTTCTGTCCCTGTATACATAGTTACTGTGTGTAAGGTCAATGGTCAGTACTGTGGACAGTAATGTAATAAAGGGGTAATTGTATGTTACAGGTATAACCCTCATTATAGTATAAACAATATAACCATATAAATCCTTGTTCCTTTCTGTCCCTGTATACATAGTTATTGTGTGTAAGGTCAGTGGTCAGTACTGTGGACAGTAGATGTATAAAGGGTTAATTGATATGTTACAGGTATAACCCTCATTATAGTATAAACAAAATTACCATATAAATCCTTGTTCCTTTCTGTCCCTGATAAATAGTTACTGTGTGAGTCATGGTCAGTACTGTGGACAGTATATGTAATAAAGGGTTAATTGATAGTTACAGGTATAACCCTCATTATAGTATAAACAATACCATATAAATCCTTGTTCCTTTCTGTCCCTGTATACATAGTTATGTGTGTAAGGTCAGTGGTCAGTACTGTGGGCAGTAGATGTAAGAAAGGGGTTATGATATGTTACAGGTATAACCCTCATATAGTATAAACAATATTACCATATAAATCCTTGTTCCTTTCTGTCCCTATACTAGTTACTGTGTGTAAGGTCGGTGGTCAGTACTGTGGACAGTAGATGTAAAAAGGGGGTAATTGATATGTTACAGGTATAACCCTCATTATAGAATAACATATTACCATATAAATCCTCGTTCCTTTCTGTCCCTGTATACATAGTTACGTGTTAAGGTCGTGGTCAGTAACTGTGGACAGTAGATGTAATAAAGGGTTAATTGATATGTTACAGGTATAACCCTCATTATAGGATAAACAATATTAACATATAAATCCTGTTCCTTTCGTCCTGTATACATAGTTACTGTGTGTAAGGTCAGTGCAGTACTTGGGACAGTAGATGTAATAAAGGGTTAATTGATATGTTACAGGTATAACCCTCATTATAGTATAAACAATATTAACATATAAATCCTTGTTCCTTCTGTCCCTGTATACATAGTTACTGTGTGTAAGGTCAGTGGTCAGTACTGTGGACAGTAGATGTAATAAAAAGGGTTATTGATATGTTACAGGTATAACCCTCATATAGTAAACAATATTACCATATAAATCCTTGTTCCTTTCTGTCCCTGTATACATAGTTACTGTGTGAAGGTCAGTGGTGCAGTACTGGGACAGTAGATGTATAAAGGGTTAATTGATATGTTACAGGATAACCCTCATTAAGTATAAACCAATTACCATATAATCCTTGTTCCTTTCTGTCCCTGTTACATAGTTACTGTTGTAAGGTCAGTGGTCAGTACTGTGGACAGTAGATGTAATAATAAAGGGTTAATTGATATGTTACAGGTATAACCCTCATTATAGTATAAACAATATTACCATATAAATCCTTGTTCCTTTCTGTCCCTGTATACATAGTTACTGTGTGTAAGGTCAGTGGTCAGTACAGTGGACAGTAGATGTAATAAAGGGTTAATTGATATGTTACAGGTATAACCCTCATTATAGTATAAACAATTTACCATATAATCCTGTCCTTTCTGTCCTGTATAAATAGTTACTGTGTGGAAGGTCAGTGGTCAGTACTGCGGAGGTAGATTAATAAAGGGTTATGATATGTTACAGGTATAAACCTCATTATAGTATAAACAATATTACCATATAAATCCTTGTTCCTTTCTGTCCCTGTATACATAGTTACGTGTGTAAGGTCAGTGGTCAGTACTGGGACAGTAGATGTAATAAAGGGTTAATTGATATGTTACAGGTATAACCTCATTATAGTATAAACAATATTACCATATAAATCCTTGTTCCTTTCTGTCCCTGTATACATAGTTACTGTGTGTAAGGTCAGTGGTCAGTACTGTGGACAGTAGATGTAATAAAGGGTTTAATTGATATGTTACAGGTATAACCCTCATTATAGTATAAACAATATTACCATATAAATCCGTTCCTTTCTGTCCCTGATACATAGTTACTGTGTGTAAGGTCAGTGGTCAGTACTGGGACAGTAGATGTATGTATAAAGGGTTAATTGATATGTTACAGGTATACCCTCATTATAGTATAAACAATATTACCATATAAATCCTTGTTCCTTTCTGTCCCTGTAAATAGTTACTGGTGTAAGGTCAGTGGTCAGTACTGTGGACAGTAGTGATGTAAAAAGGGTTAATTGATATGTTACAGGTATAACCTCATTATAGTATAAACAATATAACCATATAAATCCTGTTCCTTTCTGTCCCTGTAAAATAGTTACTGTGTGTAAGGTCAGTGGTCAGTACTGCGGACAGTAGATGTAATAAAGGGTTAATGATATGTACAGGTATAACCCTCATTAGTATAAACAATATAACCATATATCCTTGTTCTTTCTGTCCCTGTATACATAGTTACTGTGTGTAAGGTCAGTGGTCAGTACTGTGGACAGTAGATGTAATAAAGGGTTAATTGATATGTTACAGGTGTAACCCTCATTATAGTATAAACAATAACCTATAAATCCTTGTTCCTTTCGTCCCTGTATACATAGTTACTGTGGTGTAAGGTCAGTGGTCAGTACTGTGGACAGTAGATGTAATAAAGGGTTAATTGATGTTACAGGTAAACCCTCATTATAGTATAAACAATATTACCATATAAATCCTTGTTCCTTTCTGTCCCTGTATACATAGTTACTGTGTTAAGGCAGTGGTCAGTACTGTGGACAGGAGATGTAATAAAGGGTTAATGTATGTTACAGGTATAACCCTCATTATAGTATAAACATATTACCATATAATTCTTGTTCCTTTCTGTCCCTGTAACTAGTTACTGTGTGTAAGGCCAGTGGTCAGTACTGTGGACAGTAGATGTAATATAAGGGTTAATTGATATGTACAGGTATAACCCTCATTATAGTATAAACAATATTACCATATAAATCTTGTTCCTTTCTGTCCCGTATACATAGTTACGTGTGTGTAAGGTCAGTGGTCAGTATGCGGACAGTAGATGTAATAAAGGGTTAATGATATGTTACAGGTATAACCCTCATATAGTATTAAACAATATTAACATATAAATCCTGTTCCTTTCTGTCCCTGTATACATAGTTACTGTGTGTAAGGTCCGTGGTCAGTACTGCGGACAGTAGATGTAATAAAGGTTAATTGATATGTTACAGGTATAACCCTATTATAGTATAAACAAATATCACCATATTAAACCTGGGTCTTTCTGTCCCTGTATACATAGTTACTGTGTGTAAGGTCAGTGGTCAGTACTGCGGACGGTAGATGTAATAAAGAGTTAATTGATATGTTACAGGTATAACCCTCATTATAGTATAAACAATATAACCATATAAATCCTTGTTCCTTTCTGTCCCTGTATACATAGTTACTGTGTGTAAGGTCAGTGGTCAGTATTGAGACAGTAGATGTAATAAGGGTAATTGATATGTTACAGGTATAACCCTCATTATAGTATAAAACAAATTACCATATAAATCCTTGTTCCTTTCTGTCCCTGTATACATAGTTACTGTGTGTAGGTCAGTGGTCAGTACTGTGGACAGTAGATGTAATAAAGGGTTAATTGATATGTTAAAGGTATAACCCTCATATAGTATAAAAATATTACCATATAAATCCTTGTTCCTTCTGTCCCTGTATACATAGTTAACTGTGTGTAAGGTCAGTGGTCAGTACTGTGGACAGTAGATGTAATAAAGGGTTAATTGATATTACAGGTATAACCCTCATTATATGTATAAACAATATTACCATATAAATCCTTGTTCCTTTCTGTCCCTGTATACATAGTTACTGTGTGTTAAGGTCAGTGGTCAGTACTGCGGACAGTAGTGTAATAAAGGGTAATTGATATGGTACAGGTATAACCCTCATTATAGTATAAACAATATAACCATATAAATCCTTGTTCCTTTCTGTCCCTGTATACATAGTTACTGTGTGTAAGGTCAGTGGTCAGTACTGTGGACAGTAGATGTAATAAAGGGTTAATTGATATGTTACAGGTATAACCCTCATAATAGTATAAACAATATTACCATATAAATCCTTGTTCCTTCTGTCCCTGTATACATAGTTACTGTGTGTAAGGTCAGTGGTCAGTACTGTGGACAGTAGATGTAATAAAGGGTTATGATATGTTACAGGTATAACCCTCATTATAGTATAAACAATATTACCATATAATCCTTGTTCCTTTGTCCTGTATACATAGTTACTGTGTGTAAGGTCGGTGGTCAGTACTGTGGACAGTAGATGTAATAAAGGGTTAATTGATATGTTACAGGTATAACCCTCATTATAGTATAAACAATATTACCATATAAATCCTTGTTCCTTTCTGTCCCTGTATACATAGTTACTGTGTGTAAGGCCAGTGGTCAGTACTGCGGACGGTAGATGTAATAAAGGTTAATTGATATGTTACAGGTATAACCCTCATTATAGTATAAACAATTACCATATAAATCCTTGTTCCTTTTGTCCCTGTATACATAGTTACTGTGTGTAAGGTCGGTGGTCAGTACTGTGGACAGTAGATGTAATAAAGGGTTAATTGATATGTTACAGGTATAACCCTCATTATAGTATAAACAATATCACCAATAAATCCTTGTTCCTTTCTGTCCTGTATACATAGTTACTGTGTGTAAGGTCAGTGGTCAGTACTGCGGACAGTAGATGTAATAAAGGGTTAATTGATATGTTACAGTTAAAACCCTCATTATAGTATAAACAATATTACCATATAATCCTTGTTCCTTTCTGTCCCTGTATACATAGTTACTGTGTGTAAGGTCAGTGGTCAGTACTGCGGACAGTAGATGTAATAAAGGGTTAATTGATATGTTACAGGTATAACCCTCATTATAGTATAAACAATATTACCATATAAATCCTTGTTCCTTTCTGTCCCTGTATACAAGTTACTGTGTGTAAGGTCAGTGGTCAGTACTGTGGACAGATGTAATAAAGGGTTAATTGATATGTACAGGTATACCCTCATTATAGTTAAACAATATTACATATATATCCTTGTTCCTTCTGTCCCTGTATACATAGTTACTGGTGTAAGGTCAGTGGTCAGTACTGTGGACGTAGGTGTAATAAAGGGTTAATTGATATGTTACAGGTATAACCCTCAAATATAGTATAAACAATATACCATATAAATCCTTGTCCTTTCTGTCCCTGTATACATAGTTACTGTGTGTAAGGTCAGTGGTCAGTACTGTGGAAGTGTGTAATAAAGGGGTTAATTGATATGTTACAGGTATAACTCATTATAGATAAACAAATTTACCATATAAATCCTTGTTCCTTTCTGTCCCTGTACATAGTTACTGTGTGTAAGGTCAATGGTCAGTACTGTGGACAGTTATGTAATAAAGGGTTAATTGAATGTTACAGGTATAAACCTCATTATAGTATAAACAATATAACCATATAAATCCTGTTCCTTTCTGTCCCTGTATACATAGTTACTGTGTGTAAGGTCAGTGGTCAGTACTGTGGACAGTAGATGTAATAAAGGGTTAATTGATATGTTACAGGGATAACCCTCATTATAGTATAAAACAATATTACCATATAAATCCTTGTTCCTTTCTGTCCCTGTATACATAGTTACTGTGTGTAAGGTCAATGGTCAGTAATGTGGACAGTATATGTAATAAAGGGTTAATTGTATGTTACAGGTATAACCCTCATTATGTATAAACAATATACCATATAATCCTTGTTCTTTCTGTCCCTGTTACATAGTTAGTGTTTTGTAAGGTCAGTGGTCAGTACTGTGGACAGTAGATGTAATAAAGGGTTAATTGATATGTTACAGGTATAACCCTCATTTAGTATAAACAATATTACCATATAAATCCTTGTTCCTTTCTGTCCCTGTATCATAGTTACTGTGTGTAAGGTCGGTGGTCAGTACTGTGGCAAGTAGATGTAATAAAGGGTGGTATATTGATATGTTACAGGTAAACCCTCATTATAGATATAAACAAATTACCATATAAATCCTCGTTCCTTTCTGTCCTGTATACATAGTTACTGTGTGTAAGGTCGGTGGTCAGTACTGTGGACAGTAGATGTAATAAAGGGTTAATTGATATGTACAGGTATAACCCTATTATAGTATAAACAATATTAACATAAAATCTTGTTCCTTTCTGTCCCTGTATACATAGTTACTGTGTGTAAGGTCAGTGGTCAATACTGTGGACAGTAGATGTAATAAAGGGGTAATTGATATGTACAGGTATACCCTCATTATAGTATAAACAATATTAACATATAAATCCTTGTTCCTTTCTGTCCCTGTATTAAATATACTGTGTGTAAGGTCAGTGGTCAGTACTGTGGACAGTAGATGTAAAAAAGGGTTAATTGATATGTTACAGTATAACCCTTTCAATAGTATAAACATATTACCATATAAATCCTTGTTCCTTTCTGTCCCTGTATACCATAGTTACGGTGTAGGTCAGTGGGTCAGTACTGCGGACAGTAGATGTAATAAAGGGTTAATGATATGTTACAGGTATAACCCTCATTAAGTATAAACAATATTACCATATAAATCCTTGTTCCTTTCTGTCCTGTATACAAAGTTACTGTGTGTAAGGTCAGTGGTCAGTACTGTGGACAGTAGATGTAATAAAGGGTTAATTGATATGTTACAGGTATATCCTCATTATAGTATAAACAATATTACCATATAAATCTTGTTCCTTTCTGTCCTGTATACATAGTTACTGTGTGTAAGGTCAGTGGTCAGTAAGTGGACAGTAGATGTAATAAAGGGTTAATTGATATAGTTACAGGTTAAACCCTCATTATAGTATAAACAATTTTACCATATAATCCTTGTTCCTTTCTGTCCCTGTATACATAGTTACTGTGTGTAAGGTCAGTGTCAGTACTGCGGACGTAGTAGATATAATAAAGGGTTAATTGATATGTTACAGGTATAACCCTCATTATAGTATAAACAATATTACCATAAAATCCTTGTTCCTTTCTGTCCCTGTATACATAGTACTGTGTGTAAGGTCAGTGGTCAGTACTGCGGACAGTAGATGTAAAAAGGGTTAATTGATATGTTACAGGTATAACCCTCATTATAGTATAAACAATATTACCATATAAATCCTTGTTCCTTTCTGTCCCTGTATACATAGTTACTGTGTGTAAGGTCAGTGGTCAGTACTGTGGACAGTAGATGTAATAAAGGGTTAATTGATATGTTACAGGTATAACCCTCATTATAGTATAAACAATATTTCCATATAAATCCTTGTCCTTTCTGTCCCTGTATACATAGTTACTGTGTGTAAGGTCAGTGGTAGTCTGTGGACAGGCAGTAGATGTAATAAAGGGTTAATTGATATGTTACAGGTAACCCTCATTATAGTATATAAACAATATTACCATATAAATCCTTGTTCCTTTCTGTCCCTGTATAAATAGTTACTGTGTGTAAGGTCAGTGGTCAGTACTGTGGACAGTAGGTGTAATAAAGGGGTAATTGATATGTTACAGGATAATCCTCATTATAGTATAAACACAATATAACCATATAAATCCTTGTCCTTTCTGTCCCTGTATAATAGTTACTGTGTGTAAGGTCAGTGGTCAGTACTGCGGACAGTAGATGTAATAAAGGGTTAATTGATATGTTACAGGTATAACCCTCATTATAGTATAAACAATATAACCATATAAATCCTTGTTCCTTTCTGTCCCTGATACATAGTTACTGTGTGTAAGGTCAGCGGTCAGTACTGTGGACAGTAGATGTAATAAAGGGTTATTGATATGTTACCGGTATAACCTCATATAGTATAAACAATATAACATATAAATCCTTGTTCCTTTCTGTCCCTGTATACATAGTTACTGTGTGTAAGGTCACGGTGGTCAGTACTGTGGACAGTAGATGTAATAAAGGGTTAATTGAATGTTACAGGTATACCCTCATTATAGTATAAACAATATAACCATATAAATCCTTGTCCTTTCTGTCCCTGTATACATAGTTACTGTGTGTAAGGCCAGTGGTCAGTACTGTGGACAGTAGATGTAATAAAGGGTTAATTGATATGTTACAGGTATAAACCCTCATTATAGTATAAACAATATTACCATATAAATCCTTGTTCCTTTCTGTCCCTGTATCATAGTTACTGTGTGTAAGGCAGTGGTCAGTACTGTGGACAGTAGATGTAATAAAGGGTTAATGTTAATGATGTTACAGGTATAACCCTCATTATAGTATAAACAATATTACCATATAAATCCTTGTTCCTTTCTGTTCCTGTATACATAGTTACTGTGTGTGTAAGGTCAGTGGTCAGTACTGCGGACAGTAGATGTAATAAAGGGTTAATGATATGTTACAGGTATAACCCTCATTATAGTATAAACAATATTACCTATAAATCCTTGTCCTTTCTGTCCCTGTATACATAGTTACTGTGTGTAAGGTCAGTGGTCAGTACTGCGGACAGTAGATGTAATAAAGGGTTAATTGATATGTTACAGGTATAACCCTCATTATAGTATAAACAATATCACCATATAAATCCTTGGTCCTTTCTGTCCCTGTATACATAGTTACTGTGTGTAAGGTCAGTGGTCAGTACTGCGGACAGTAGATGTAATAAAGGGTTAATTGATATGTTACAGGTATAACCCTCATTATAGTATAAAACAATATACCATATAAATCCTTGTCCCTTTTCGTCTGTATACATAGTTACTGTGTGTAAGGTCAGTGGTCAGTACTGTGGACAGTAGATGTAATAAAGGGTTAATTGATTTGTTACATAAGACAATAAGGACAATCACTATGAAGGTGGTAAGTTGCGATTTGTATCTAGGTTCTCATTCGTTAATCCCCTTCACACTGAAACCCCTTGTACTTTCTGATGACCTCAAGGTGCCATAACTACAGATAACTATAAACCAGCAGAACAGAGGGGATTTCAGTCGCCTGTAACCACCCGATAAATCCCCCATTGTACCATTTGCGGTTTTCATTTAACCCTATCGTACACAGTGACACCCACAACAGCACACAACGTTTTTACAGCAAATTCTCCTTGGAAATTGTGGCTCGGAGACCGTTTCCTGACCGATGCCAGGGGGCTGCCTGCTGATTGGCGTGTTTTTTGCGTACATTTTGAGTTCAAAATCAGTGTCCGCCATCTTGCTGACCGATCTAGGGTGCTCCGTCTCCGACTTGACTGCCAGAAACGCAGTCAGGTCTAAGTCCAACATTGCGATGCCTCCGCGGGGGGTCGGGGTGTTCTGACGGCACTGGGGACAAGGAATCCATCTTTGTTCATTGGTCACTGTATCGAGCCTCCTGACGCATGTTTGGCAGAAGGTGTGGCCGCAGTACAGCCGCCGGGGAAGTCGGTTCGATAGGTTATAGCTGGAGAAGCAAATAATACAGTCGATTTTAACGCTGCTTCTGTTGATGTTTTCACCATTGCCTGTGACCTCATGTGCAGTGGACGACAATTCAGCCTTGGCCACATCATCTGGGTTGTCATTGCCATGAAACATTCTGTAAAGATCCAAAAACAGAAATAAATATAAAGATACGTTCTCACAGTCCCTTATAGATGGGAATCAAATACTGTTAATGTCCCTTATAGATGGGAGTCAATTACAGTTAATGTCCCTTATAGATGGGAGTCAGTTACTGTTAGCGTCCCTTATAGATGGGAGCCAATTACTGTTAATGTCCCTTATAGATGGGAATCAAATACTGTTAATGTCCCTTATAGATGGGAATCAATTACTGTTAACGTCCCTTATAGATGGGAGTCAATTACTGTTTACGTCCCTTATAGATGGGAATCAAATACTGTTAATGTCCCTTATAGATGCCATCTAGCTAGCATGGTCTAACTCAGATCCCATCCAGACTTTCCTAAGTTGCTACATACAATGTATCTTTATTGTGTCTGAATGTATCTGTATTGTTACATTAAATAGTGATACCGCGCTTTATAAACATGGCTCAAGTATACAATGAAAAGATTCCTCTCTTCTCTCTTTCTTTCCCTGGGTGAGTTAACTGAGCATGTGTGAGATCTTGAGCTATGGGAGGGGCTGGGACTGCAGGTTATAGGTTTTGTGGAATGTAATGTAGGGAACTATCAGGGAGATTCAATAAGTTCTTAATTTAAAATGGTGCTAATTTTGCACCAACCAATCAGATCTCATTTAACATTTGAAAGCTAACATCTGATTGGTTGGGGCAAAATTAGCACCATTTTAAACGATAAAAACTTATTGAATAACCCAGAATTTCTTTATTGTGTTCTATAGGCTGGGCAGCGATGACTTCAAACATTCCCTGTAGGCCTTTTCTTTACATAGAAGGTTGTAAAGATCTGTTACATGTAACTATCCAATGGGACAGGATCTATAGGAAAAACAGCATTCTTCTCTATCCCACTGCACAAAGACGCCATTCAGATGAACAATATAAACCATTGTCCTGGCTCAGTTTTCCCCTCCCTGCAGGTACAATGCCAGGTACTTTCCTGCACTGAAACAAACATGTGCAACCTGTCAACAGTGCAAACACATCTGCATTTCACATGTGCAGACATTAGAATGGGAGTCAGTTACTGGTTAACATCCTTTATAGATGGGAGTTCAGTTACTGTTAACATCCCTTATAGATGGGAGTCGTTAATATGTTAAGATCCTTATAGATGGGAGTAGTCAGTTACTGTTAACATCCCTTATAGATGGGAGTCAGTTACTGTTAACATCCCTTATAGATGGGAGTCAGTTACTGTTAACATCCCTTATAGATGGGAGTCAGTTACTGTTAACATCCCTTATAGATTGGGAATCAATTTGTTAAGTCCTTATAGATGGGAGTCAATTACTGTTAACGCCTTATAGATGGGAGTCAGTACTTGTTAAATCCTTATAGATGGGAATCAATACTGGTATGTCCCTTATAGATGGGAGTCAATTCTGTTAATGTCCCTTATAGAGGGAGTCAAGTATCATTACTGTAATAATCCCTTTATAGATGGAATCAATACTGTTAATGTCCCTTTAGTGGAGTCATCGTGTTATAGATTGGGAGTGTTACTGTTAGCGTCCCTTATAGATGGGAGCCAATTAAGTTAATGTCCCTTATAGATGGGAATCAAATACTGTTAATGTCCCTTATAGATGGGAATCAATTATGTTAACGTCTCCTATAGATGGGAGTCAATACTGTTTACGTCCAAGTGGATCAATGATGAATGTCCTAGATGGATCAATAGTAGTCCCTATAGATGGGAATCTCAAATACTGTTAATGTCCTTATAGATGGGAATCAATTAGTTAAGGTCCTTCTAGATGGGAGTCAATATGTTAACGTCCCTTATAGATGGGAGTCATTACTGTTAACATCCCTTATAGATGGAGAGTCATTACTGTTAAATGTCCCTTTAGATGGGAGTCAATTACTGTTAACATCCCTTATAGATGGGAGTCAATTATGTTAATGTCCTTATAGATGGGAGTCAATTCTGTTAAGTCCCTTATAGATGGAGTTCAATTACTGTTAATGTCCTTATAGATGGGGACAATTACTGTTATACGTCCCTTATAGATGGGAAAATCAATACTGTTAACGTCCCTTATGGATGGGAGTGCAATTACTGTTAAATCCCTTATAGATGGGAGTCAATTACTGTTACGTCCCTATAGATGGAAGTCAATACTGTTAACACCCTTATAGATGGACTCAATTATTTAACGTCCCTTATAGATGGGAATCACATTACTGTTAAAATCCCTTATAGATGGGTAGAGCAATTATGTTAACATCCCTTAATAGATGGGAGTCAATTACTGTTAATCACCCTTATAGATGGGAGTCCAATTACTGTTAACTGTCCCTTATAGTGGGAGATCAATTACTGTTAACGTCCTTATAGATGGGAAGTCAATACTGTTAACGTCCTTATAGAGGGAGAATCAATTACTGTTAAGTCCCTTATAGATGGGAGTCAGTACTGTTAACGTCCCTTATAGATGGGAGTCATTACGTACGTCCTTATAGATGGAAGTCAATTACTGTTAACTCCCTTATAGATGGAATCAAATTACTGTTAAACGGTCCCTTATAGATGGGAATCAATTACGTTAACATCCCTTATAGATGGGATCAATATGGTAAGTCCCTTATAGATGGGAGTCAATTACTGTGTCAAGCCCTTATAGATGGGAGGTCAATTACTGTTAATGTCCCTTATAGATGGGAATCAATTACTGTTAAGTCCCTTATAGATGGGAGTCAATTTACTGTTAGTCCCTTATAGAGGGAGTCAATTACTGTTAAACGCCTTATAGATGGGAGTCAGTACTGTAATGTCCCTTATAGATGGGAGTCAATTATGTTAACATCCTATAGAGGAGTCATTACTGTTAAGTCCCTATGATGGAGCCAGTATTGTCATGGATTAAATGGAGTTTCATGATAGTATGGGAGTCAATTATGTTAACGTCCTTATAGTGGGAGTCCGTTACTGTTAAATGCCTTATAGATGGGAGTCAATTACTGTTAATGTCCCTTATAGATAGGAATCTATTACTGTTAATGTCCCGATAAATGGGAGTCAATTACTGTTAACGTCCCTTATAGATGGGAAGTCAATTACTGTTAACATCCCTTATAGAGGGAAATCAATTTACTGTTAACGTCCTTATAGATGGGAGTCAGTTACTATTAATGTCCCTATAGATTGGAGTCAATTACTGTTAATGTCCCTTATTAGACAGAGGGGGTTTACTGTTAATGTCCCTTATAGGAGGGGTTTATTGTTAATGCCTTATAGACAGAGGGGGTTAGTGTTAATGTCCCTTATAAGACAGAGGGGTTTACTGTTAGTCCCTTATAGGACAGATGGGTTACTGTAAATGTCCCTTATAGACAGAGGGGTTTACTGTAATGTCCCTTATAGACAGAGGGGTTTATAGTTAATGTCCTTAAAGACAGGGGGTTCCTGTTAAGTCCCTTATTAGACAGAGGGTTTTACTGTTATGTGTCCCTTATAGATGGGAATCAAATACTGTTAATGTCCCTTATAGATGGGAATCAAATACTGTTAATGTCCCTTATAGATGGGAATCAAATACTGTTAATGTCCCTTATAGATGGGAATCAATTACTGTTAATGTCCCTTATAGATGGGAGTCAATTACTGTTAACGTCCCTTATAGATGGGAGTCAATTACTGTTAACATCCCTTATAGATGGGAGTCAGTTACTGTTAATGTCCCTTATAGATGGGAGTCAATTACTGTTAACATCCCTTATAGATGGGAGTCAGTTACTGTTAACGTCCCTTATAGATGGGAGTCAATTACTGTTTACGTCCCTTATAGATGGAAGTCAATTACTGTTAACATCCCTTATAGATGGGAATCAATTACTGTTAACGTCCCTTATAGATGGGAGTCAGTTACTATTAATGTCCCTTATAGATTGGAGTCAATTACTGTTAATGTCCCTTATAGACAGAGGGGTTTACTGTTAATGTCCCTTATAGACAGAGGGGTTTATTGTTAATGTCCCTTATAGACAGAGGGGTTTACTGTTAATGTCCCTTATAGACAGAGGGGTTTACTGTTAATGTCCCTTTTAGACAGATGAGTTTACTGTAAATGTCCCTTATAGACAGAGGGGTTTACTGTAAATGTCCCTTATAAACAGAGGGGTTTATAGTTAATGTCCCTTAAAGACAGAGGGGTTTACTGTTAATGTCCCTTATAGACAGAGGGGTTTACTGTTAATGTCCCTTATAGACAGATGGGTTTACTGTTAAAGTCCCTTATAGACAGATGGGTTTACTGTAAATGTGCCTTATAGACAGATGGGTTTACTGTTAATGTGCCTTATAGACAGATGGGTTTACTGTAAATGTCCCTTATAGACAGAGGGGTTCATAGTTAATGTCCCTTATAGACAGAGGGGTTTATTGTTAATGTCCCTTATAGACAGGGGGGTTTATTGTTAATGTCCCTTATAGACAGAGGGGTTTACTGTTAATGTCCCTTATAGACAGAGGGGTTTATTGTTAATGTCCCTTATAGACAGAGGGGTTTACTGTAAATGTCCCTTATAGACAGAGGGGTTTACTGGTAATGTCCTTTATAGACAGAGGGGTTTACTGGTAATGTCCCTTATAGACAGAGGGGTTTACTGGTAATGTCCCTTATAGACAGAGGGGTTTACTGTTAATGTCCCTTATAGACAGAGGGATTTATTGTTAATGTCCCTTATAGACAGATGGGTTTACTGTAAATGTTCCTTATAGACAGAGGGGTTTACTGTAAATGTCCCTTATAGACAGAGGGGTTTACTGGTAATGTCCCTTATAGACAGAGGGGTTTACTGTTAATGTCCACTGGCACTGCTCAGTGAATAAAGGTCCTTTGCCTTAACACTGGATGTCATGTTATTTAATAATAATGTAACACGTGACTATCTCGGTGTTTACACAGAGGAAGGTGCCAGCTAAATCAGATGCCAGTTGATGCCCTGTGCTTCACTGATTCCGAATGGGTCTCAACATAAAGTCCCAGTTGGCACCACTCCCACATTCCAGGTGAGTGGGCACACTGCCAGGAGACACCCTTGGCTGTGCCTTGTTGGCATTAAATCAGACATCAAAGGTGGAAGCGACCCAACTGATAAACATTTCCGTGTGTTAACCCCTGAATAGTTTACCTTTCGTTTACTATGTAGAGAAGTTTCGATTAACCAGTTTAACCCAATAAAAACACTAATGTGACAATCTGATTGGCCAGACATGTTCACAGTTTTTAATTGCTTTGTCTCCGCCCCCCCTTCACCTTGCCCCCATTTTGGCCAAAGGCCTAACATATGGGAAGATGAGGCCAGACCGTAGCGTGTATGAGTGCCCCGGAAACAGTCACTTGCTGGCGAGTTTTCAGGCGCGTTTTGGCGCATTGGGATTGTGCAATGTTGGGCAATCGGAGAGTACATTTGGGGGGGTAAATGCAGTTCGTATGAGCTCCGATGAACGGATCACAAATATTAGCCCACGCTAGCGTGCACTCTTGAACATGCGATTGGTTTGCGTATTAAAACGGGCGGCGATGGCCTAGTCCTTAAAGGGCATGTCCACCCTTGCTTGAAAATTTTTTATATAAGATTCCCCCTGTCCCCCCAGCCCCAACCGCTCTATTTGTATTATTAGAAAATGCCCCGAACATTACTTACCTTCCCTCTTTCCCCCGACGCACTGCCAGGCCCTCTGCTGCAGAGAAAAAGACAACCAGAGGGCGGGACCAGCAGTTGGTCTGTGATTGACTGAGCGGCAGCCATACATGAACGCAGATGGCAGGGAGTTGAGTGCGGTGAGGAAAGAGGGAAGGTAAGTCTAAGTTTGGGGCACTTTCTAATAAAAAATGAGCGGTTGGGACTGGGGGGAGAGGGGGAAATATATCTAAAGGGATTTACACTAGGGGGAGGGAATCGGAGAGGGAGAGGAGGGGGAGAAGGGCTGCAGTACGCATGGCAAACTTCTCCCGGAGCCAGGTAGGAGGCAGCCCTATATGGACTCTGCTATCCTCCGGTGGGCAGTTTTTGGGACTGGGGGGGGGACTACAGGAGAACCCTATGGAGCTGGGATGTAAGGTAAGAATTAAACTACACTACATGGTGGGGCCAGTAGTGGGGGGATCATAGTTTTGGGGGTGGACATGCCCTTTAATATCTAAATACACAGACATTCTTACCTATGATGTTCCCGGTCTATATAAAGCTTTATGATTGATGTTACACCTGTAATGTCTCCTGTCAACTATTAAATTCAATCATTGTGGTCCAAGTGATGGTGTACCTGGGTACAGTGGGTGTGACCCCGAGTACAGTGAGTTTGACCCCCTGAGTACAGTGGGTGTGACCCCGAGTAGTGGGTGTGACCCCAAGTACAGTGAGTTGACCCGAGTCAGTGGTGTGACCCCGAGTACAGTGAGTTTGACCCCCTGAGTACAGTGGGTGTGACCCCGAGTACATTGAGTTTGACCCCGAGTACAGTGGGTGTGACCCCAAGTACATTGAGTTTGACCCCGAGTACAGTGGGTGTGACCCCGAGTACAGTGAGTGTGACCCCAAGTACAGTGGGTGTGACCCCAAGTACAGTGAGTTTGACCCCCCGAGTACAGTGGGTGTGACCCCAAGTACAGTGAGTTTGACCCTGAGTACAGTGGGTGTGACCCCGAGTACAGTGGGTGTGACCCAAGTACAGTGAGTTTGACCCCGAGTACAGTGGGTGTGACCCCGAGTACAGTGAGTTTGACCCCCTGAGTACAGTGGGGGGGACCTGAGTACATTGAGTTTGACACGAGTACAGTGGGTGTGACCCCAAGTACCAGTGAGATTGACCCCGAGTACAGTGGGTGGACCCGAGTACAGTGAGTTGACCCCAAGTACAGTGGGTGTGACCCCAAGTACAGGAGTTGACCCCCCGAGTACAGTGGGTGTGACCCAAGTACAGTGAGTTTGACCCCTGAGTACAGTGGGGTGCCCGAGACAGGAGTTGACCCCTGAGTACAGGTGTGTGGCCGAGACAGTGAGTTGACCCCGAGAGTACAGTGGGTGTGACCCAAGTACAGTGAGTTGACCCATGGAGTACAGTGGTGGTGTGACCCCGAGTACAGTGAGTTTGACCCCCTGAGTACAGTGGGTGTGACCCCGAGTACAGTGAGTTTGACCCCAAGTACAGTGGGTGTGACCCCAAGTACAGTGAGTTTGACCCCCCGAGTACAGTGGGTGTGACCCCAAGTACAGTGAGTTTGACCCCCTGAGTACAGTGGGTGTGACCCCGAGTACAGTGGGTGTGACCCCAAGTACAGTGAGTTTGACCCCGAGTACAGTGGGTGTGACCCCGAGTACAGTGAGTTTGACCCCCTGAGTACAGTGGGTGTGACCCGAGTACATTGAGTTTGACCCCGAGTACAGTGGGTGTGACCCCAAGTACAGTGAGTTTGACCCCTGAGTACAGTGGGTGTGACCCCGAGTACAGTGAGTTTGACCCAGTACAGTGGGTGTGACCCCAAGTACAGTGAGTTTGACCCCCCGAGTACAGTGAGTGTGACCCCAAGTACAGTGAGTTTGACCCCCTGAGTACAGTGAGTTTGACCCCTGAGTACGTGGTGTGACCCTGAGTACAGTGAGTTGACCCCCTGAGTACAGTGGGTGTGACCCTGAGTACAGTGAGTTTGAACCCCTGAGTACAATGGGTGTGACCCCGAGTACAGTGGGTGTGACCCCCTGAGTACAGTGGGTGTGACCCCGAGTACAGTGAGTTTGACCCCGAGTACAATGGGTGTGACCCCAAGTACAGTGAGTTTGACCCCCTGAGTACAATGGGTGTGACCCCAAGTACAGTGAGTTTGACCCCTGAGTACAGTGGGTGTGACCCCGAGTACAGTGGAGTTTGGACCCCAGAGTACAGTGGGTGTGACCCTGAGTACAGTGAGTTGACCCCCTGAGTACAGTGGGTGTGACCCTGAGTACAGTGAGTTTGAACCCCTGAGGACACGGGTGTGACCCGAGTACAGTGAGTTGACCCCCTGAGTACAGTGGGTGTGACCCTGAGTACAGTGAGTTTGACCCCTGAGTACAGTGGGGTGACCCTGAGTACAGTGAGTTGAACCGAGTACAGGGTGTGACCCCGAATACGTGTGGTGTGCCCGAGTACAGTGGGTGTGACCCGAGTACAGTGAGTTTGACCCCCTGAGTACAATGGGTGTGACCCCGAGTACAGTGAGTTTGCCCCGAGTACAATTGGTGTGACCACGAGTACAGTGAGTTTGACCCCATGAGTACAGTGGGTGGACCCCAGGGACAGGTGTGACCCCATGAGTACAGGGTGGACCCATGAGTACAGTGGGTGTGACCCCATGAGTACAGTGGGTGTGACCCCATGAGTACAGTGGGTGTGACCCCATGAGTACAGTGGGTGTGACCCCGAGTACAGTGGGTGTGACCCCGAGTACAGTGGGTGTGACCCCGAGTACAATACCAAAATGGCCGTTTCCTCCAGAATGTTGGAATTATTCACCCATTGGCTGAGCATGTAGAGAGTCCCGGGTTACCGTGGAAATAACCGTGTTTATAATCAGTGAATGTCAATCTTACAGTGCAGATAATTAAATTACATTTATACAATTTTCTTTACAATAACATTTCAAATCCCCCCAGAGCCCAGCGGACATTCCACAGGACATTTCTCTTACACTAGTGTCTTGGCATCACCACGAGGAACGTGTCTGTCAGTCTCTGGAACGTGGAACCTGCGTTTCCTTTGGATTTGGCAACATGTAAGCGCCAGAGTTTGCGAGTCAAACCAACCAAGGAGGTGATGAAGAGACCAGTAAAGGGGGGGGGGAGGGGACGTTACTCTCTGGGGGTCCCAGTTCATATAAGGCTTCATTCTGGTCCTCTAAAAGGGGGATTACTCTGGGGGTCCCACGTTCATAAAGGGGGAGCGATACATCTCTGGGGTCCCAGTTCATATAAGGGGGGAGACGTTCACTCTGGGGGTTCCACGTTCATAAAAACGGGGGGGACGGTAAATTCTGGGGTCCAGATGAAAAAAGGGGGGGGGACTGGGACATTACATCTTCTGGGGGCAACGTCATTAATGGGGGACATACATCTCTGGGGGTACAGTGCATATAAAGGGGGGACGTTACATCTCTGGGGTCACGTTCTATAAAGGGGGGACGTGACATAGGGGGTCCCAGTTATAAAGGGGGGCGTATCTTGGGGTCCACGTCTATAAGGGGGGGGACATACAACATCTCGGGGTCCACGTTCTATAAGGGGGGACGTTAATCTCGTGGGGGTCCAATGTTCATAAAGGGGGGGACTACTATCTGGGGGTCCCATGTTTCATATAAAGGGGGGGGACATTACATCTCTGGGGGTCCAGTTCATAAAGGGGGACATACATCTTGGGGTCCCGTTCATTAAAAGGGGGGGACGTTACATCTCTGGGGGTCCCAGTCAATAAAGGGGGACATTACATTCTGGGGGCCCACGTTCATATGATAAAGGGGGGGGGGGACGTTACATCTCTGGGGGTCCCACGTTCATATAAAGGGGGGGACATTACATCTCTGGGGGTCCCACGTTCATATAAGGGGGGGGACATTACATCTCTGGGGGTCCACGTTCATATAAAGGGGGGACGTTACATCTCTGGGGGTCCCACGTTCATATAAAGGGGGGGACATTACATCTGCTGGGGTCCAGACGTTCAATAAAGGGGGGACTTACATTCTGGGGGTCCCACGTTATATAAAGGGGGGGGACGTTACATCTCTGGGGGTCCACGTTCATATAAAGGGGGGACATTACATCTCTGGGGGTCCCATGTTCATATAAAGGGGGGACATTACATCTCGGGGGTCCCACGTTCATATAAAGGGGGGGGACGTTACATCTCTGGGGGTCCCACGTTCATATAAAGGGGGGGGACGTACATCCTGGGGGTCCACGTTCTATAAAGGGGGACATTACATCTCTGGGGGTCCACGTTCATATAAAGGGGGGGACATTACATCTCTGGGGGTCCCACGTTCATATAAAGGGGGGACATTACATCTATGGGGGTCCACGTTCATATAAAGGGGGGGACATTACATCTCTGGGTCCACACGTCATATAAAGGGGGGGACGTTACATCTCTGGGGGGTCCCACGTTCAATAAAGGGGGGTGACATTATCTCTGGGGGTCCCACGTTCATATAAAGGGGGGGACGTTACATCTCTGGGGGTCCACGTTATATAAGGGGGGGAGCCGTACACTCTGGGGGGTTCCCAGGTTCATATAAAGGGGGGACATACATCTCTGGGGGTCCCAGTCAATAAAAGGGGGGGACGTTACATATCTGGGGGTCCCAAGTTCATATAAGGGGGGGGCTTACATCTCTGGGGGTCCACGTTATAGGTCCTACTTATTTAACAGAGACGCGCATGTTCTTTTGCAACAGGGAAGCATTTGGCAGCGGATAACAGCAGCACGGGTCCTCCTCTACGTGGCGTGCTTTATTCTCGGTCCAAGTTCTGAGTGTACATTTGCGTCCGGGTGGCCACCATTTTGGGGCTGGTCAGCGTAAGGATTGTAAGGCCGCCTCCAAGACTCCTGGGTGCGAACTTTATTGTCCTCCCACTGGGCAGCGTTGGTTTCATTGTAGTTAAAATTGTCATGGGGGGTGTAGGAAGGGTAACTTGGCACCACGGCAGGATTGGCGATCACCACACCCGCCAGGTCCTCCTCTCCCAGCGTGCGCCGCGCAAAGCTGCTTTTCAACTGGGCCCGGGGGATGATGACACCAGCGTACGGGTTCTGGACATTGGACCCTTTATCCATCTTAATGTCCGTAGGAGAAACTGCTTGTAGGTCAAACCCCCCCGAGAGTCTGTACAAGTTCACCACCTACAGAGAGAAAACAGAATGTATAGCTTATGTGGCGTGCATGTGTGCCCAGCAGTTACAGGTTGATGAGGCCGCTAATCCTGGTATAGCTTATTGTGTGTAGAACATTCCTTCTCTGTATATTTATACATAGGGGGGAGCTGCCATAGTGCCCCTAGAGTTACGTATGAGGGTATAGCTTATGTGTGTACAGAAAACATTCCCGTCCGGTTTTTTATACTATAGTGGTGGGACGCTGCCATAGAGCTTTTCCTTAACAGTACAGTATGGGGTATAGCTTATGTGTGTACAGAACATGTCTCTCTGAATTATATTTATACATATGGGTGGGAGCTGCCCATGTTCCCTTAGACAGTACAGTATGAGGGTATAGCTTATTGTGGTACAGAACATTCTTCATAGTATATTATATTTATACATATGGGTGGGAGCTGCCATATTTCCCTAGGACAGTACAGTAGAGTGTTAGCTTATGGTATGTACAGACATTCCTTCTCGTATATTTTATATACAGACAGGTGGGAGCTGCCATATTGTTTCCCTTAGACAAGACAGTATGAGGGTATAGTCTATTGTATGGTACAGAACATTCCTTCTCTGTATTTTATTATACATATGGGGGGAGCTGCCTATTGTTTCCCTTAGACATACAGTATGAGGGATAGCTTATTGTGTTTACAGAACATTCTTTCTGTATTTAACATATGGGTGGGAGCTGCCATATTTGTTTCCCTTAGACAGTTACATATGAGGGTATAGCTTATGTTGTACAGACATTCCTTCTCTGTATATTATACAATGGGTGGAGCTGCCATATTGTTCCCTTGACATACAGTATGAGGGTATAGCTTATTGTATGTACAGAACATCTTCTTCTCTGTATTTATATATACATAGGGTGGAGGTGGCTATTGTTTCCCTTAGACAGTACAGTATGAGGGTATAGCTTTATTGTGTACAGAACATTCCTTCTCTGTATATTTATACATATGGGTGGGAGCTGCCATATGTTTCCTTAGACAGTACAGTATGAGGGTTAGCTTATGTGTGTACAGAACATTCCTCTCTGTATATTTATATTTATACATATGGGTGGGAGCTGCCATATGTTTCCCTTAGTACAGTACAGGATGAGGGTATAAGTTATTGTGATGTACAGAAATTTCCTTCGTTCTGTATATTTATACATATGGGTGGGAGCTGCCATATTGTTTCCCTTAGACAGTACATATGAGGGTATAGCTTATGTTGTACAGAACATTCCTTCTCTGTATATTTATACATATGGGTGGGAGCTGCCATATGTTTCCCTTAGACAGTACAGTAGAGGGTATAGCTTATTGTATTACAGTAACATATCCTTCTCTGTATATTTATACATATGGGTGGGGAGCGCCATATGTTTCCCTTAGCAGTACAGTAGAGGGTTATAGCTTATTGTATGTACAGAAATTCCTTCTCTGTATATTTATATTAATGGGTGGGAGGCCATATTGTTCCTTAGACAGTACAGTATGAGGGTATAGCTTATTGTATGTACAGACATTCCTTCTCTGTATATTTATATTTATACATATGGGTGGGAGCTGCCATATTGTTTCCCTTAGACAGTAGTATGAGGGTATAGCTATTGTATGTACAGAACATTCCTTCTCTGTATATTTATATTTATATCATATGGGTGGGGAGCTGCCATATGTTTCCTTAGACACAGTATGAGGGTTATCAGCTTATGTATGTACAGAACATTCCTTCTCTGTATATTTATATTATACATATGGGTGGGAGCTGCATAGTGTTCCTTAGACAGTACAGTATGAGGGTATGCTTATTGTATGTACAGAAAATCCTTCTGTATATTATATTTATATATATGGGGGGGAGCTGCCATATTGTTTCCCTTAGACAGTACAGTATGAGGGTATAGCTTATGTATGTACAGAACATTTCTTCTCTGTATATATATTATACCTATGGGTGGGAGCTGGCATGTGTGTTCCTTAGACAGTACAGTATGAGGGTATAGCTTATTGTGTGTACAGAACAACCTTCCTGTCTATTGTATATTATACATATGGGTGGGGAGTGCCATTGTTTCCTTAGACAGTACAGTATGAGGGTATAGCTTATTGTATGTACAGAACATTCTCTTGTAGATTTATATTTATAATATGGGTGGGAGCTGCCATATTGTTTCCCTTAGACAGTACAGTATGAGGGTATAGCTTATTGTGTGTACAGAACATTCCTTCTCTGTATATTATACATATGGGTGGGAGCTGCCATGTGTTTCCTTGACAGACAGTATGAGGGTATAGCTATTGTATGTACAGAACATTCCTTCTCTGTATATTTATACATATGGGTGGGAGCTGCCAATTGTTTCCCTTAGACAGTACAGTATGAGGGTATAGCTTATTGTATGTACAGAACATTCCTTCTCTGTATATTTACATATGGGTGGGAGCTGCCATATTGTTTCCCTTAGACAGTACAGTAGAGGGTATAGCTTATGTATGTACAGAACATCCTCTCTGTTATATTTATATATATGGGTGGGAGCTGCCATATTGTTTCCCTTAGACAGTACAGTATGAGGGTATAGCTTATTGATGTACAGAAACATCCTTCTCTGTAATTTATTTATACATATGGGTGGGAGCTGCATATTGTTTCCTTAGACAAGTACAAGTATGAGGGTTAGCTTATTGTATGTACAGAACATTCCTTCTGTATATTTATATTTAATATGGGTGGGAGCTGCCATATTGTTTCCCTTAGACAGTTACAGTATGAGGGGTATAGCTTATTGTATGTACAGAACATTCCTTTTCTGTATATTTATATTTTATACATATGGGGGGAGAGGCCATTATGTTCCCTTGTAGACAGTACAGTATGAGGGTATAGCTTATTGTATGTACAGAACATTCCTTCTCTGTATATATATTTATAATATGGGTGGGAGCTGCCATATTGTTTCCCTTAGACAGTACAGATATGAGGGTTAAAGCTTATTGTATGTACAGAACATTCTTCTCTGTTATAGTTATACATAGGGGGGAGCTGCCAGATGTGTTCCCTTAGACAGTACAGTATGAGGGTATAGTTATGTGTGTACAGAACATTCCTTCTCTGATATTATATTTATAATATGGGTGGGAGGTGCATATTGTTTCCCTTAGACAGTACAGTATGAGGGTATAGCTTATTGTGTGTACAGAACATTCCTTCTCTGTATATTTATACATATGGGTGGGAGCTGCCATATGTTTCCCTTAGACAGTACAGTATGAGGGTATAGCTTATTGTGTGTACAGACATTCTCTCTGTATTTATATTTAACATATGGGTGGGAGCTGCCATATTGTTTCCCTTAGACAGTACAGTATGAGGGTATAGCTTATTTGTGGGTACAACATTCCTTTCTGTATATTTATACATATGGGTGGAGCTGCCTATTTCCTTAGACAGTACAGTATGAGGGTATAGTTATTGTATGTACAGAACATTCCTTCTCTGTATATTTATACATATGGGGGGAGTGCCATATTGTTTCCCTTAGACAGTACAGTATGGTATGAGGGTATAGATTATTGTATGTACAGAACATTCCTTCTCTGTAATTTATACATATGGGTGGGAGCTGCCATATTGTTTCCTTAGACATACAGTATGAGGGATAGATTAGTGTATGTACAGAACATTCCTTCTCTGTTATATACATATGGGTGGAGTGCCATATTGTTTCCCTTAGACAGTACAGTAGAGGGTATAGATTATTGTATGTACAGAACATTCCTTCTTGTATATTATACAATATGGGTGGAGCTGCCATATGTTTCCCTTAGACATACAGTATGAGGGTATAGCTATTGTATTACAGAACATTCTCTCTGTATATTTATATATATGGGTGGGAGCTGCATAATTGTTTCCCCTAGACATACAGTGATGAGGGTATAGCTATGTATGTACAGAAACATTCCTTCTCTGTATATTATACATATGGGTGGGAGCTGCCATATTGTTTCCCTTAGACAGTACAGTATGAGGGTATAGCTTATTGTATGTACAGAACAATCCTCTCTGTATATTTAACATATGGGTGGGAGCTGCCATATGTTTCCTTAACAGTACAGTATGAGGGTATAGCTTATGGTATGTACAGAACATTCCCTCTTTGTATTTATACATATGGGTGGGAGCTGCCATATTGTTCCCTTAGACAGTACAGTATGAGGGTATAGCTTATGGTATGACAGAACATTCCTTCTTGTATATTTATACATTGGGTGGGAGCTGCCATATTGTTTCCCTTAGACAGATCAGTACAGTATGAGGGTATAGTTATGTGTGTACAGAACATTCTTCTCTGTATATTATATTATACATATGGGTGGGAGCTGCCATAGTGTTTCCCTTAGACATACAGTATGAGGGTATAGCTTATGTTATGTACAGAACATTCCTTTCTGTATATTTATATTTATACATATGGGTGGGAGCTGCCATATTGTTTCCTCTAGACGTACAGTATGAGGGTATAGCTATTGTATGTACAGAACATTCCTTCTCGTTAGTTATATTTATATATATGGGTGGGAGCTGCCATATGTTTCCCTTAGACATACAGTTGAGGGTATAGCTTATTGTATGTAAAGAACATTCCTTCTCTGTATATATATTATACTATGGGTGGGAGCTGCCATATTGTTTCCCTTAGACAGTACAGTATGAGGGTTAGCTTATTGTATGTACAGAACATTCCTTCTCTGTATATTTATACATATGGGTGGGAGCTGCCATATTGTTTTCCTTAGACAGTACAGTATGAGGGTATAGCTTTTGTGTGTACAAGAACATTCTTCTTGTATATTTATACATATGGGTGGGAGCTGCCATATTGTTTCCCTTAGACAGTACAGTATGAGGGTATAGCTTATTGTTGTACAGAACATTCCTTCTCTGTATTTATATTTATACATATGGGTGGGAGCTGCCATATTGTTTCCCTTAGACAGTACAGTATGAGGGTATAGCTTATTGTATGTACAGAACATTCCTTCTCTGTATATTTATACATATGGGTGGGAGCTGCCATAGTGTTCCCTTAGACAGTACAGTATGAAGGTTTAGCTATTATGTATGTACAGAAAATTCTTCTCTGTATTTTATATTTATACAATGGGTGGGAGCTGCCATATTGTTTCCCTTAGACAGTACAGTATGAGGGTATAGCTTATGGGTGTACAGAAATTCCTTCTCTGTATATTATTACATATGGGTGGGAGCGCCATATTGTTTCCCTTAGACAGTACAGTGATGAGGTATAGCTATTGTGTGTACAGAACTTCCTTCTCTGTATATTATACATATGGTGGGAGCTGCCATATTGTTTCCCTTAGACATACAGTATGAGGGTATAGCTTATTGTATGTACAGAACATTCCTTCTCTGTATATTTATACATAAGGGTGGGAGCTGCCATATGTTCCCTTAGACAGTACAGTATGAGGGTATAGCTTATTGTATGTACAGAACATTCTTCTTGTATATTATATTTATACATATGGGTGGGAGCTGCCATATTGTTTCCCTTAGACAGTACAGTATGAGGGTATAGCTTATTGTATGTACAGAACATTCCTTCTCGTATATTAATACATATGGGTGGGAGCTGCCATAGTGTTTCCCTAGACAGTACAGTATGAGGGTATAGCTTATTGTATGTACAGAACAAATTCTCTGTATATTTATACATATGGGTGGGAGCTGCCATAGTGTTTCCTTAGACATTACGTATGAGGGTATAGCTTATGGATGTACAGAACATTCCTTCTTGTATATTTATACATGTGGGTGGGAGCTGCCATAGTGTTTCCCTTAGACAGTACAGTATGAGGGTATAGCTTTTGATGTACAGAACATTCCTTCTCTGTATATTTATATCATACAGGGTGGGAGCTGCCATAGTGTTCCCTTAGACAGTACAGTATGAGGGTATAGCTTATTGTGTGTACAGAACATTCCTTCTCTGTATATTTATACATATGGGTGGGAGCTGCCATAGTGTTTTCCATTAGACAGTACGTATGAGGGTATAGCTTATTGTATGTACAGAACATTCCTTCTCTGTATATTTATATTATACATATGGGTGGGAGCTGCCATGTGTTTCCTTAGACAGTACAGTATGAGGGTATAGCTTATTGATGGTACAGAACATTCCTTCTCTGTATATTTATATTTATACATATGGGTGGGAGCTGCCATATTGTTTCCCTTAGACAGTACAGTATGAGGGGGTATAGCTTATTGTGTACAGAACATTCCTTCTCTGTATATTTATACATAGGGTGGGAGCTGCCATATTGTTCCCTTAGACAGTACAGTATGAGGGTATAGCTTATTGTAGTACAGAACATTCCTTCTCGTATATTTATATTATACATATGGGTGGGAGCTGCATATAGTTTCCCTTAGACAGTACAGTATGAGGGTATAGCTTATTGTATGTACAGGACATTCCTTCTCTGTATATTTTATAACATATGGGTGGGGTGCCATAGGTTTCCCTAGACGTACAGTATGAGGGTTATAGCTTATTGTATGTACAGAACATCCTTCTCTGTATATTTATATTTACATATGGGTGGGAGCTGCCATATTGTTTCCTTAGACAGTACAGTATGAGGGTGTATAGCTTATTGTATGTACAGAACATTCCTTCTCGTATATATATTTATACATATGGGTGGAGCTGCCATATTGTTTCCCTTAGACAGTAAGTATGAGGGATAGCTTATTGTATGTACAGAACATTCCTTCTCTGTATTTATATTTTATACATATGGGTGGGAGCTGCCATAATGTTTCCCTTAGACAGTACAGTATGAGGGTACGCTTATTGTATGTACAGACATTCCTTCTCTGTAATTTATACATATGGGTGGGAGCTGCCATAGTGTTTCCCTTAGACAGTACAGTATGAGGGTATAGCTTATTGTATGTACAGAACATTCCTTCTCTGTATATTTATACATATGGGTGGGGAGCTGCCATATTGTTTCCCTTAGACAGTAAGTATGAGGGTTATAGCTATGTGTTACAGAACATTGCCTTCTCGTATATTTATACATAGGTGGGAGCTGCCATATGTTTCCCTTAGACAGTACAGTATGAGGGTATAGCTTATTGTATGTACAGAACATTCCTTCTCTGTATATTTATACATAGGGTGGGAGCTGCCATATTGTTCCCTTAGACAGTACAGTATGAGGGTATAGCTTATTGTATGTACAGAACATTCCTTCTCTGTATATTTATATTTAACATATGGGTGGGAGCTGCCTATGTTTCCCTTAGACAGTACAGTATGAGGTATAAGCTTATTGTATGTACAGAACATTCCTTCTCGTATATTTATATTTATACATAGGGTGGGAGCTGCCATATTGTTTCCCTTGACAGTACAGTATGAGGGTATAGCTTATTGTAGTCAGACATCCTTCTCGTATATTTATACATATGGGTGGGAGCTGCCATAGTGTTTCCCTCAGACAGTACAGTATGAGGTATAGCTTATTGTATGTACAAAACATTCCTTCTACTGTTATTTATATATATGGTGAGCTGCCATATTGTTTCCCTTAGACACTAAGTATGAGGGTATAGCTTATGTATGTACAGAACATTCCTTCTCTGTATAATATTATATAGGGTGGGAGCTGCCATTGTTTCCCTCGACAGTACAGTATGAGGGTATAGCTTATGTATGTACAGAACATTCCTTCTCTGTATTATATTATAAATATGGGTGGGAGCTGCCATATTGTTTCCCTTAGACACGTACAGTATGGGGTGATAGCTATTGTATGTACAAGAACATTCCTTCTCTGTATATTTATATTTATACATAGGGTGGGAGCTGCCATATTGTTTCCCTTAGACAGTACAGTATGAGGGTATAGCTTATTGTTGTACAGAACATTCCTTCTTGTATATTTATTTTACATATGGGTGGGAGCTGCCATATGTTTCCTTAGATAGTACAGTATGAGGGTATAGCTTATTGTATGTACAGAACATTCCTTCTCTGTATATTATACATATGGGTGGGAGCTGCCAATATGTTCCTTAGACGTACAGTATGAGGGGATAGCTTATTGTAGTACAGAACATTCCTTCTCTGTATATTTATATATACATTGGGGGGAGCTGGCCATATTGTTTCCCTTAGACAGTACAGTATGAGGGTATAGCTTATTATGTTACAGAACATTCCTTCTCTGTATATTTATATTATATATATGGGTGGGAGCTGCCATATGTTCCCTAGACAGTATACAGTATGAGGGTATAGTATATTGATGTACAGAACATTCCTTCTCTGTATATTTATATTTATATATATGGGTGGGAGCTGCCATATTGTTTCCTTAGACAGTACAGTGAGGGTATAGCTTATTGTATGTACAGAACATTCCTTCTCTGTTATATTAGTACAATAGGGTGGGAAGCTGCCATATTGT
>CM033476.1:107137286-107162286 GCA_019447015.1 Hymenochirus boettgeri | reverse complement strand
ACAGAACTACATTTCCCAGCATGCTTAGCCACAGAGTTGTAACTGTTTATGTATAATTGGAGACTAGCGGGTCCATTGTGGGATGGATTTTGTTGTGGTGTAAACAGAATCACCGGGCCCCCCCCCCCCCACTATGCTTCATCTACAGTGGGTGTCTGTGGTAGGCGAGAGGTTGTGGCCCCGGGGGCCCTCCTGTTGTACTTACGCCTCTGATATACAGCAGCCTGCTAGGGTCAGTTTATCAAGTGGACTTTGGGCTTTGCAGATCATGGTGTTGATTGGTGTAAACAGTCACCAGCTGACGTGGCTGAATTGTAACAATATCTCGGTTCGAACGTGGCCCGACAATTTGTAATTGATATTTAATTATAATACATACTCCAAAGAGCAAGTTCACTCTTCAAATGAGAGATTATATATGGATAAATAACCCCCGAACCACAATTATTAGAAATCAGAGAGATGTAAGACTAACCTCAGTGGAATGTTTTTCTCCCCCTTACCTGTGCCTATCAAAAGGTTTCCCTCTGCCTCTCCAGGCTTTTTTACAAGCTCACACATGCTCAGAGCAGGCAGTGAGGGGAATAACATTCAGCCACTGGCTGTGATGTCACCTATTGTGTTCTGAGATAACAGAACATCAGGCAGCATTCCAGGTTAGTCTTACATCTCTCATATTTCTAAATATTGCCGTTTGGGGATAATTTACCTACATACAATGTTTCATTTGACAGATGCATTGAAAAAGGGAAGGGAAAGTCCTTGGGTAAAGAGAGCGGGTTCCTATTGCTATTGGACTGTGACAGATGAGAGATTTAATCCCCATTGTGCAATGGGATCCATCAGTAAGGCAAAAAGCCAATGACCTCACACACAGACTGGTGCAGCAAATTCAACATGAAAGGGCAAGTCCAGGAGTTTAACACGAATCTCTAGTAAACCGACCAATCCAATGATCTCATGGGTAATAATCTGCTATAGGCTGGTGTTATTACTGGGTCCCTGCACTGATTGGGCTCTACTATAGGCTGGTGTTATTACTACAGTATATGTATTAATACCAGTAATTCTCAATATTATATAGTATCCCTGTACCAACCAGAACTACAGTATATGTATTAATACCAGTAATTCTCAATATTAATATAGTATCCCCGTACCAACCAGAACTACAGTATATGTATTAATACCAGTAATTCTCAATATTATATAGTATCCCCGTACCAACCAGAACTACAGTATATGTATTAATACCAGTAATTCTCAATATTATAGTAGTATCCCTGTACCAACTCAGAACTACAGTATATGTATTAATACCAGTAATTCTCAATATTATATAGTATCCCTTACCAACCAGAACTACAGTATATGTATTAATACCAGTAATTCTCAATATTATATAGTATCCCTGTACCAACCAGAACTACAGTATATGTATAATACCAGTAATTCTCAATATTATATAGAATCCCTGTACCACCAGAACTACAGTATATGTAATAATACCAGTAATTCTCAATATTATTAGTATCCCTGTACCAACCAGAACTACAGTATATGTATTAATACCAGTAATTCTCAATATTATATAGAATCCCTGTACCAACCAGAACACAGTATATGAATAATACCAGTAATTCTCATTATATAGTATCCCCGTACCAACCAGAACTACAGTATATGTATTAATACCAGTAATTCTCAATATTATATAGTATCCCCTTACCAACCAGAACTACAGTATATGTATTAATACCAGTAATTCTCAATTTATATAGTATCCCCGTACCACAGAACTACAGTATATGTATTAATACCAGTAATTCTCAATATTATACAGTATCCCTGTACCAACCAGAACTACATATATGTATTAATACCAGTAATACTCATATTATTAGTATCCCTGTACAAACCAGAACTACAGTATATGTATTAATACCAGTAATACTCAATATTATAGTATCCCTGTACCAACCAGAACAACAGTATATGTATTAATCCAGTAATTCTCAATATTAATAGTATCCCTTACCAACCAGAACTACAGTAATGTATTAATACCAGTAATTCTCAATATTATATGTATCCCGGTACCAACCAGAACTACAGGATATGTATTAATACCAGTATATCTCAATATTATACAGTATCCTGTACCAACCAGAACTACAGTATATGTATTAAACCAGTAATACTCAATATTATTAGTATCCCTGTACCACCAGAACTACAGTATATGTATAATACCAGTAATACTCAATATTATTGTATCCCTGTACCAACCAAACTACAGTATATGTATTAATACCAGTATCTCAATATTATAAGTATCCCTTACCAACCAGAACTATAGTATAGTATATAATACCAGTAATTCTCAATATTATATAGTATCCCCGTACCAACCAGAACTACAGTATATGTATTAATACCAGTAATTCTCAATATTATACAGTATCCCTGTACCAACCAGAACTACAGTATATGTATTAATACCGTAATACTCAATATTATATATATCCCTGTACCAACCAGAACTACAGTATATGTATTATACCAGTAATACTCAATATTATATAAGTATCCCTGTACCAACCAGAACTACAGATATATATTAATACCAGTAATACTCAATATTATATAGTATCCCTGTACCAACCAGAACTACAGTTATTATAACCATATACTCAATATTATATATATATATCTCCCGTACCAGCTCTGCATAGTTTAGTGTCATCAGCAACACAGAGACCTTGCTCTCAATGCCCCTTCTAAGTCATTTATAAACAGATTAAACAGAAGTGGCCCCAGTACAGAACCCTGAGGGGCCCACTTAAACTTTAGCCCACATAGATGTAGCTCCATTAACCACCACTCTCTGTTTGCGGTCCAATAACCAGTTCTCTATCCATGAACCAATGTTTTCTTCTTTTCATGCTGGGGAACATGGCAGCACATTCCGTATAGATATTATTACTATTAATACTGGGCTGATTTACAGACCGTCCATTCGAACTACAATTCCCATCAACCCTAGAGAGCCATGGGATCATCACAACTGACTATGTAAGGAAACTGCTCGTTCGAATGTCTGTTTCATTAATAGAAACAAAACTCACCAGACTAGCAAATCAGGTTTGTCTCTTTTTAAAGGGGAACTAAATATAGTTTGGGTGTAGTTAATTCCGCATTAAGGAGGGAACCATGTGAACCCTCAGCTCACGTTCTCGGGATTCCAACACCTGGAAATAGAAATGATACAAAGTCACCTGACACGTAGTCACGTTGTAGCTGCAGGAAGAACAAGACCCATTACTAAGAATGGGCAACAGGTTCATTGTAAAATGGTTTATATACCCCCCTCCCGTCGGGTCACGTGGTTTCAACAACCCCCCAACGGGTCACGTGGTTTCAACAAACCCCCCCCCCAACGGGTCACGTGGTTTCAACAACCCCCCCCCCCCCCAACGGGTCACGTGGTTTCAAACCACACACCCCCCAACGGGTCACGTGGTTTCAACAACCTCCCCAACAGGTCACGTGGTTTCTACAAACCCCCCAACGGGTCACGTGGTTTCAACAACCCCCCAACGGGTCACGTGGTTTCAACAACCCCCCCAACGGGTCACGTGGTTTCAACAACCCCCCCCCCCCCAACGGGTCACGTGGTTTCAAACAACCCCCCCCAACGGGTCACGTGGTTTCTACAACCCCCCCAACGGGTCACGTGGTTTCTACAACCCCCCCAACGGGTCACGTGGTTTCTACAACCCCCCCCCCCCAACGGGTCACGTGGTTTCTACAACCCCCCAACAGGTAACATTGTTTCAACAACCCCCCAATGGGTCACGTGGTTTCTACAACCCCCCAACTGGTAACATTGTTTCAACAACCCCCCAATGGGTCACGTGGTTTCTACAGCCCCAACGGGTCACGTGGATTTACAGGGGTAAGAGGGACACTATGACACCGTGGGATGACAGTTATTGCTGGGCTGTCTGGGAAGGTTCCAGGAGGGATGTTCTCGTTCATTACACAGTAATTAGATCAGCCACGGGATTAATAATTCAATATCCTCATCGCTGCTCCTTCCTCCTTCCTCTATTGCTAGACAAGATGGACAAGATCATCTCACTGCAGGGGGTAATTCTACAAAGGCACCAATCAGCTGTGACCATTGGTCCAGTGAATGATATTTGAACTGCAGCACTCAATTCTGAGTGTTACTGTGGGTCCCTGTCCACCAGCCCCATTTAACCTTATGTAGGGAATGGTGACAGACAATGTAAAGAAATTACCAATCACTGACCACACGGGTTTCTAGTAACTAGAAAACAAACCAACCAGCAGTTAGGGCCCCACTGGTGACAATCGCAGGGCAGTGCGGGCGGTGACATTACATGCACTGCGATCCGTTTTTGGAGCGCATACGTTCAACGTGTCTTTGCGGATCGCCTGCTCTCCAATTGTGCAATTGCAAAAAAAGATGCGCTGCCATCTACCCAGACGGTAAAAGCGATTTTAGTGGGAGTTGCCAACTTGCCATGCATCATAGTGTGGCCTCAGCCTTTACAGAGAATTAACCCCGTGTATTCTATAAACCTTACAGGGGACAGAAAAATTACCTGGGCTCCGGTGGACATAGTTTAACCAGGTAGGGTAATAGGTCTTACCTGGGCTCTGGCGGAGACATAGTTAACTATGTAGGGTAATAGGTCTTACCTGGGCTCTGGCGGGGACACAGTTAAACCAGGTAGGGTAATAGGTCTTACCTGGGCTCCGGTGGACATAGTTAAACCAGGTAGGGTAATAGGTCTTACCTGGGCTCCGGTGGACATAGTTAAACCAGGTAGGGTAATAGGTCTTACCTGGGCTCTGGTGGACATAGTTAAACCAGGTAGGGTAATAGGTCTTACCTGGGCTCTGGTGGACATAGTTAAACCAGGTAGGGTAATAGGTCTTACCTGGGCTCTGGCGGGGACATAGTTAAACCAGGTAGGTATATGGTCTTACCTGGGCTCTGGCGGGGACTAGTTAACCAGGTAGGGTAATAGGTCTTACCTGGGCTCTGGCTGGGACATAGTTAACCAGGTAGGGTAATAGGTCTTACCTGGGCTCTGGCGGGGACACAGTTAAACCAGGTAGGGTAATAGGTCTTACCTGGGCTCTGGCGGGGACATAGTTAAACCAGGTAGGGTAATAGGTCTTACCTGGGCTCTGGTGGACATAGTTAACCAGGTAGGGTAATGTCTTACTGGGCTCTGGCGGGCATAGTTAACCAGGTAGGGTATGTCTTACTGGGCTCTGGTGGACATAGTTCCTATCTAACTATGTAGGGTAATAGGTCTTACCTGGGCTCTGGGGGACACAGTTAAACCAGTAGGGAATAGGTCTTACCTGGCTCTGGCGGGGACATAGTTAAACCATGTGGTAATAGGTCTACCTGCTCTGGTGGACATAGTTAACTATGTAACTATGTAGGGTAATAGGTCTTACCTGGGCTCTGGCGGGGACCAGTTAAACCAGGTAGGGTAATAGGTCTTACCTGGGCTCTGGCGGGGACACAGTTAAACCAGGTAGGGTAATAGGTCTTACCTGTGCTCCGGTGGACATAGTTAAACCAGGTAGGGTAATAGGTCTTACCTGGGCTCTGGCGGGGACATAGTTAAACCAGGTAGGGTAATAGGTCTTACCTGGGCTCTGGCGAGGACATAGTTAAACCAGGTAGTGTAATAGGTCTTACCTGGGCTCTGGCGGGGACATAGTTAACCAGGTAGGGTAATAGGTCCTAATCTAGATAGTGAAGTGAGACATGTAGACGGTCCTTACCTGGAGCGGTGAACATTCTGATGGGTCAGTCCCCCTGTGCTCATCTCTCTGTATCTGAGACACATTTACCTGTTGTGGCTTTCTACAGAGGGGGAGGGGACAGTGATCCCTGGGTGTGACGGTAATACTGGGCAGGTAACTGCTAAACCTGATTTCCAATGCTAATCACACAGTCACCTATGTGGAATTGCTATGAAAATAGTGAGCAATAGGCAGTAACAGCATAACACAGTCTGCAGGATGCCCCTTCATGGTAGCAGGGAATGATGGGAATGGTAGAACTGGAATTTATAGACATAAAAACCCTGACCTATCCCTTTAAACAGGGACACTGAATATAACACACAGCTAAGTCCCATGTGACCCTGTACTGTGCCTTTAATTCATTTATAGGAATAAAAACCCTGACCTATCCCTTTAAACAGGGACACTGAATATAACACACAGCTAAGTCCCATGTGACCCTGTACTGTACCTTTAATTCATTTATAGAAATAAAAACCCTGACCTATCCCTTTAAACAGGGACACTGAATATAACAACCAGCTAAGTCCCATGTGACCCTGTACTGTACCTTTAATTCATTTATAGGAATAAAAACCCTGACCTATCCCTTTAAACAGGGACATGAATATAACACACAGCTAAGTCCCATGTGACCCTGTACTGTACCTTTAATTCATTTATAGAAATAAAAACCCTGACCTATCCCTTTAAACAGGGACACTGCATATAACACACAGCTAAGTCCCATGTGACCCTGTACTGTACCTTTAATTCATTTATAGGAATAAAAACCCTGACCTATCCCTTTAAACAGGGACACTGAATATACACACAGCTAAGTCCCATGTGACCCTGTACTGTACCTTTAATTCATTTATAGACATAAAAACCCTGACCTATCCCTTTAAACAGGGACACTGAATATAACACACAGCTAAGTCCAATGTGACCCTGTACTGTACCTTTAATTCATTTATAGGAATAAAAACCCTGACCTATCCCTTTAAACAGGGACACTGAATAACACACAGCTAAGTCCCATGTGACCCTGTACTGTACTTTTAATTCATTTATGACATAAAAACCCTGACCTATCCCTTTAAACAGGGACACTGAATATAACACACAGCTAAGTCCCATGTGACCCTGTACTGTACCTTTAATTCATTTATAGACATAAAAACCCTGACCTATCCCTTTAAACAGGGACACTGAATATAACACACAGCTAAGTCCCATGTGACCCTGACTGTGCCTTTAATTCATTTATAGGAATAAACCCCTGACCTATCCCTTTAAACAGGGACACTGAATATAACACACAGCTAAGTCCCATGTGACCCTGTACTGTACCTTTAATTCATTTTAGAATAAAAACCCTGACCTATCCCTTTAAACGGGACACTGAAATAACACACATCTAAATCCCATGTGACCCTGTACTGTACCTTTAATTCATTTATAGAATAAAAACCCTGACCTATCCCTTTAACAGGGACACTGAATATAACACACAGCCAAGTCCCATGTGACCCTGTACTGTACGTTTAATCATTTATGGAATAAACCCTGACCTTCCCTTTAAACAGGGACACTGAATATAACACACAGCAGTCCCATGTGACCTGTACTGTACCTTTAATCATTTTAGACATAAAACCTGACCTATCCCTTAAACAGGGACACGAAATTAACACACAGCTAAGTCCTATGTGACCCTGTACTGTACCTTTAATTCATTTATAGACATAAAAACCCTGACCTATCCCTTTAAACAGGGACACTGAATATAACACACAGCTAAGTCCCATGTGACCCTGTACTGTACCTTTAATTCTTTGTAACCCACCAAATACTAGGAATGTCCTGTTACATGGACAACCTGCAATGGTTATTAATATCCAAGCCATTGGATTGGCCGGTCTATGGCTATGGTAAGTCTCCATTGGGCAATGTTACTCTATCCATTCACCTGGTCAGTTCCAGTGGGGTTGGTGGGAGTCCTGGTCTGCGGGACCCTCCGCTCTGCATCTTTCCAGAAGTGAATCAGCAGCAATCCACCTGGTTGAAGGTTGACTGGCAGGTGGAGTTGCCCTATTGATTGTCAGGTTAAACATTTCTTAGGCCTCTGGCCTTTTCACATTTTGTTCCACTGATGGTCTCAATCAAACTGACTATTCACATCCTTCCCATTAACACTACTGGGGACATTTCAGTCTCACCAGGAATCACATGGAAAGTGATTGCGCCCCCTGCAGTCAGGATTAGAAAAATATCATTACAAGTCCTAAAATCAGCCCCTCTGGTGTTTCCTATTGCCCTTTACCAAGTCATTTGATTGTTCCCTCCAGTGACCTTTCTTATTGGTTCAGGTAATCAGACACAATGACTCACCGTCTCCTCCAATCACCTGTGACTGATCCCTGAATAATACTACCACCCTGATACTACAGCCGTGACGCGATAGTACTACCACCCTGATACTACAGCCGTGATGTGATAGTACAACCACCCTGATACTACAGCCGTGGACGCGATAGTACAACACCCCTGATACTACACACCCGTGCACGCGATAGTACAACCACCCTGATACTACAGCCGTGACTTGATAGTAACAAAAAAAACAACCCCTGATACTACAGCCGTGAGATAGTACAACCCCCTGATACTACAGCCGTGATGTTATAGTACAACCACCCTGATACCACCAGCCGTGAGTGATAGTACAACCCCCTGATACTACAGCCGTGAGTGATAGTACAACCCCTGATACTACAGCCGTGCGCGATAGTACAACACCCTGTTACTACAGCCGTGACGTGATAGTACAACCACCCTGACCTACAGCTTAGTGATAGTACAACCACCCTGATACTACAGCCGTGACGGATAGTACAACCACCCTGATACTACAGCCGTGCCGATAGTACAACCCCCTGATACTACAGCCGTGACGCGATAGTACAAACACACCCTGATACTACAGCCGTGAGGAAGTACAACCACCCTGATACTACAGCCGTGACGCGATAGTACAACCACCCTGATACTACAGCCGTGACGCGATAGTACAACCACCCTGATACTACAGCCGTGACGCGATAGTACAACCACCCTGATACTACAGCCGTGACGCGATAGTACAACCATCCTGATACTACAGCCGTGACGCGATAGTACAACCACCCTGATACTACAGCCGTACGCGATAGTACAACCCACCCTGATACTACAGCCGTGACGCATAGTACAACACCCTGATACTACAGCCGTCGCGATGTACAACCACCCTAATACTACGCCGTGACGCGATAGTACAACCACCCTGATACTACAGCCGTGACGCGATAGTACAACCACCCTGATACTACAGCCGTGACGCGATAGTACAACCACCCTGATACTACAGCCGTGACGCGATAGTACAACCCCCTGATACTACAGCGTGACGCGATAGTACAACCACCCTGATACACCCAGCCGTGACGCGATAGTACAACCACCCTGATACTACAGCCGTGACGCGATAGTACAACACCCTGATACTACAGCCGTGACGCGATAGTACAACATCCTGATCCTACAGCCGTGACGCGATAGTACAACCACCCTGATACTCAGCAGTGACGCGATAGTACAACCACCCTGATACTACAGCCGTGACGCATAGTACAACCACCCTGATACTACAGCCGTGACGTGATATTACAACCACCCTATACTACAGCCGTGACGCTATGTACAACCACTGATACTACAGCCGTGCCGCGATGTACAACCATCCTGATACTACAGCCGTGACGCGATAGTACAACCACCCTGATACTACAGCCGTGACGATATACAACCACCCTGATACTACAGCCGTGACGCGATAGTACAACCACCCTGATACTACAGCCGTGACGCGATAGTACAACCACCCTGATACTACAGCCGTGACGCGATAGTACAACCACCGGATACTACAGCCGTGACGCGTAGTACAACCATCCTGATACTACGCCGTGACCTAGTACAACCACCCTGATACTACAGCCGTGACGCGATAGTACAACCACCCTGATACTACAGCCGTGACGCGATAGTACAACCACCCTGATACCTCGTGACGCCTAGACCCATGACACGCTAGCGATAACAACACCCTGATACTACAGCCGTGACGCGATAGTACAACCACCCTGATACTACAGCCGTGTGACGGCCGATAGTACAACCACCCTGATACTACAGCCGTGACGCGATAGTACAACCACCCTGATCTACAGCTCTGACGCGATAGTACAACCACCTGATACTACAGCCGTGACGCGATAGTACCACCCGATACTACAGCCGTGACGCGATAGTACAACCACCCTGATACTACAGCCGTGACGCGATAGACAACCACCGTATACTACAGCCGTGACGCGATAGTACAACACCCCTGATACTACAGCCGTGACGCGATGGTACAACCACCCTGATACCTACAGCCGTGACGCGATAGTACAACCACCCTAGACTACAGCCGTGACGCGATAGTACACCCCCCTGATACTACAGCCTGACGCGATAGTACAACCACCCTGATACTACGCCGTGACGCGATAGTACACCCATCCTGATACTACAGCCGTGACGCATAGTAACAACCCCCTGATACACAGCCGTGACGGATGTACAACCACCCTGATACTACAGCCGTGACGCGATAGTACAACCATCCTGATACTACAGCCGTGACGCGATAGTACAACCACTCCTGATACTACAGCCGTGACGCGATAGTACAACCACCCTGATACTACAGCCGTGACGCGATAGACAACCATCCTGATACTACAGCCGTGACGCATAGTACAACCACCTGATACTACAGCCGTGCCGCGATAGTAAACCACCCTGATACTACGCCGTGACGCGATAGTACAACCACCCTGATACTACAGCCGTGACGCGATAGTACAACCACCCTGATACTACAGCCGTGACGCATAGTAACAACCACCCTGATACTACAGCCGTGACGTTAGTACAACCACCCTGATCCACATCCGTGACGCGAGTACAACACCTGATACTACAGCCGTGACGCGATAGTACAACCACCCTGATACTACAGCCGTGACGCGATAGTACAACCACCCTGATACTACCCAGTGACGCGATAGTACAACCACCTGATACCTACAGCCGTGACGCGATATACAACCACCTGATACTACAGCCTGACGCATATACACCACCCTGATACTACAGCGTGACGTGATAGTACAACACCCTGATACTACAGCCGTGACGCGATAGTACACCATCCTGATACTACAGCCGTGACGCGTGATAGTACAACCTCCTGATACTACAGCAGTGACGCGATAGTACAACCATCCTGATACTACACCGTGCCGCGATAGTACACACCAACCCTGAACTACAGCCGTGACGCGATAGTACCACATCCCTGATACACAGCCGTGACGCGATAGACAAAACCACCTGATACTACAGCCTGACGCGATAGTACACCCACCCTGATACCAAACAGCCGTGACGCGATAGTACAACCATCCTGATACTACAGCCGTGACGCGATAGTACAACCATCCTGATACTACAGCCGTGACGCGATAGTACAACCATCCTGATACTACAGCCGTGACGCGATAGTACAACCACCCTGATACTACAGCCGTGACGCGATAGTACAACCACCTGATACTACAGCCGTGACGCGATAGTACAACCACCCTGATACTACAGCCGTGACGCGTAGTACAACCACCCTGATACACAGCTGACGCGATAGTACAACCACCCTGATACCACAGCCGTGACGTGATAGTACAACCACCCTGATACTACAGCCGTGACGCGATAGTACAACCACCCGATACTACAGCCTGACGCGATAGTACAACCACCTGATACTACAGCCGTGACGCGATAGTACAACCACCTGATACACAGCCGTGACGCGATAGTACAACCACCCTGATACTACAGCCGTGACGCGATAGTACAACCACCCTGATACTACAGCCGTGACGCGATAGTACAACCACCCTGATACTACAGCCGTGACGCGATAGTACAACCACCTGATACCACAGCATGACGCGATAGTACAACCACCCTGATACACAGCCGTGACGTGATAGTACAACCACCCTGATACTACAGCCGTGACGGATAGTACAACCACCCTGATACTACAGCGTGACGCGATAGACAACCATGCGATACTACAGCCGTGACGCGATAGTACAACCACCCTGATACTACAGCCTGACGCGATAGTACAACCATCCTGATACTACAGCCGTGACGCGATAGTACAACCATCCTGATACTACAGCCGTGACGCGATAGTACAACCATCCCTGATACTACAGCCGTGACGCGATAGTACAACCACCCGATACTACAGCCGTGACGCGATAGTACAACCACCCTGATACTACAGCGTGACGTGATAGTACAACCACCCTGATACTACAGCCGTGACGCGATAGTACAACCATCCTGATCTACAGCGTGACGCGATAGTACAACCACTTACTACAGCCGTGACGATAGTCAACCACCCTGATACTACAGCCTGACGTGATAGTACAACCACCTGATACTACAGCAGTGACGCTATGTAACAACCATCCTGATACTACAGCCGTGACGCGATTAGTAACCCCATCCTGATACTACAGGCCGTGACGCGATAGTACAACCACCCTGATACTACAGCCGTGGACGTGATGTACAACCACCCTATCCTACAGCCGTGACGCGATAGTACAACCACCCTGATACTACAGCCGTGACGTGATAGTACAACCATCCTGATACTACAGCCGTGATGTGATAGTACAACCGCCCTGATACTACAGCCGTGATGTGATAGTACAACCACCCTGATACCACAGCCGTGATGTGATAGTACAACCGCCCTGATACTACAGCCGTGATGTGATAGTACAACCGCCCTGATACTACAGCCGTGACGCGATAGTACAACCACCCTGATACTACAGCCGTGACGTGATAGTACAACCACCCTGATACTACAGCCGTGATGTGATAGTACAACCACCCTGATACTACAGCCGTGACGTGATAGTACAACCACCCTGATACTACAGCCGTGACGTGATAGTACAACCGCCCTGATACTACAGCCGTGACGCGATAGTACAACCACCCTGATACTACAGCCGTGACGCGATAGTACAACCACCCTGATACTACAGCCGTGACGCGATAGTACAACCACCCTGATACTACAGCCGTGACGCGATAGTACAACCACCCTGATACTACAGCCGTGACGCGATAGTACAACCACCCTGATACTACAGCCGTGACGCGATAGTACAACCACCCTGATACCACAGCCGTGACGTGATAGTACAACCACCCTGATACTACAGCCGTGACGTGATACTACAGCCGTGACGCGATAGTACAGCAGTGATGTGATAATACAGCCATGATAGTACAGCCGTGATGTCATAGTACAGCCATGATGATTGATAGTACAGCCATGATGATAGTGACGTGATAGTACATATCAGATAGATATGAAATGTTAGGTGGGCCCTTAAACTCATCTTGGTGGGCCCCTTATCTTAGATTTCCTGGTGGGCCACAACAGTCCAGTCCGACACTGCCTGGGCTATGCCACACTGACGTGTTATAACACACAATCCGATTGCAATCCAATCGCGCGTTAAAAAGCGAACTCTAGTGTTGGTCAATTGCTCTGGCCACACTAGGTGCACTGACCTGCGATCCACTAATTGGTCTGCTCCCACATGGTGCAGTGTGACCTCAGCCGAAAGGTCTGGGGGTGGGGACAATTGAAGCCACTCCCCTGGACCACCTAGCTCACTACGGTGGACTAGAACACCATGATGGGAGCTTGCAGGGGAGGGGCAAGTTGAGAAAACAGAGCTGCCATACTGCAAATTTAAAGGGAGATTCAATAAAAGTTTTTATCGTTTAAAATGGTGCTAATTTTGCTCCAACCAATCAGATATTATGTATCATTTGAAAGCTAACATCTGATTGGTTGGGGCAAAATTATCCCCATTTTAAACGATAAGAACGTTTATTGAATCTCCCTGTAAGTCTCTGTATATTCGGAGTTAATTGGGTGAATTGAGCTGTTGCTTGTGCTGTAACTGTAGTAAAGCTGCAGATCTTGTTTCCTCCTCCCCTGGCTGGTGAAAGGGATATTAACCTTCCAATCTGAGATACTCTGCATTGTGCGCCCCCCGGAGGACAATATCTCTGGTCACCTTGATACTGTAACTTGTCCCCATAGGAAGGGGAGGGAGATGCCAGTCAGTACCAGGACATACACAAACATATCACTAGATTGCAAGCTCTTTGGTCCAGTTTCACTCCCACTTCCCATTGGTTTGAAATGTGCATTTAGCTTTTCTGTGTTGACTTGTCTTTCAGGTTTTATTCTCCTCTATCGGTATTTGTGCAGCGGTTGGGGGCAGGAAATTGTGTTTTAGATTAGATGTGCATGTGCAGATCATTGTTTACTGTATTGAGGGACCGTGGAGCTGCCATGCTGCCTGTCACCGTAGAGCTTTCGGTCTGTGACTTAAAGGGCAAATATATTTCTTTAAATATGTAAATAAATGTGATTGCCACCCAGTGTCTAATTGTTATAATGTGTAGTTTGTGTTGCCACACAGTGCCTGCCCCCTAACAATGGTCTCTCGTGCCCTCTACAGGAACCAAAGATCCTTCTGTCCACCAATTCGGCTTGAGAGCTACTGCCCTAGGGCGGTGTTAATATGGACCAAATGGTGTCTAGAACCTATGTAAGGTTAGCAGGTGTTGGGAAGCAGTATGGCAGATCCCCCTTTTATTATAATTGACCATGGGTTTTCCTGACACCATAAAACCTTTCATTAGTTTTGTTTCCTATAATTAAAGGCAATTTAATAAATGTCATAATATATATTCCACCAAACTTGCCCACTGGTCGTTTAAATGTTAAAACCCGAGTGTCACTTTAAATGGGCGATAGGAAACAGCGATTGGTTAATCCAGTAGCCCTATAATCTGATAATCACATAATGACCTGTTATAGTGTTTATACAGTTGGGAAGGTAATCTATCTGATTGCACTGAAAACAAATATAGAGATTTGCACGTGATAGGTACAAACTACAAAACTCAACCTTAATACCAGAGACACATCCCATGGATGATTCAATCTGAATTTCCCCTCTGTTTAACCCTTTACTAGCAAACTCCAAGGGTTAATCCCGTTTAAACCTCATGGACCCTCAAGGCAGTAATGTTTGTTATACTGTTATTTTCACTGTACAGTTTGTGGGACCAGGGGCGAAACTCGCACCCCTCCTTTTAACCAATCTCCCTCTACCGAACCAGAAGTATTTTGTTAACAGGCAATCACGGTACATTGTCCCTCTTAGCCCCCCTGATGTGGTTACGCCAGCGTGTGGGGCTCCCGAACAATCCCAGACCATGGGCTAGAATCCTAGGATTTATGGCGGCCCTGGGTTTGGAAAAGAACCTGGTTTCGGGGTGGAATCATCGGTTTGGAAACCCATGGAATGTTCGGAATATCGGCAGTCTTAATTTATCAAAAATCACAGGTGGAAAATCAAAAATTTCGGTTGACGATTTTAAAATCGCGGTTGAAAAGTCGCTGGTGTTGAGCGGTTGGCCGGGATAAGGAATTGTACAGTGTTCCAGACAGTGATCCCATATCCAATGAATGAGGAATGTCCCATATCCAATGAATGAGGAATGTCCCATATCCAATGAATGAGGAATGTCACCCGCCCTGTGTATTGTACTGTGTATACTCCCCAATGTGTAATAGATTCCTGGAGTGATCCATCCATTACCCTGAAATGATAATCCAATTAATAAACATCCTCAATCACTTGTATATCCCCACCAGGTTATCTAATGGGAATGTATAGCCCATGTGTCACACATGTTATGTTATTGAAACACATGTGGTGTTACATGTTCTTTGTTTTAACAGAGACCAGAAGTGCAGTTCTGAGTAGTCACCACAAGGGGTCACCACGGAATAAGGTAAAGGTTGGAGGATCCATGACGCAGCTCATTATCGGAGTGAATGGAGCTACCAGTGCGATCGGATGGAGCAGATATCGGCCTGTGATCGGTGTGCTAGTAGCGCCGGGCAAATGCACTTGGAATTTTACACCTGGTGGGTAAATGGTTTGTCTATGGACCTGGCAAATATATCTAGTCCATCCACTAACTTCTACCTACCCCCAACCTTCCCTTTAACTAGGGACACTTACCTACCCCCAACCTTCCCCTTAAACTAGGGACACTTACCTACCCCCAACCTTCCCTTTAACTAGGGACACTTACCTACCCCCCAACCTTCTCCTTTAACTAAAGGCACTTACCTACCCTCCAACCTTCTCTTTTAATTAGAGGCACTTATCTACCCTCCAACCTTCTCCTTTAACTAGAGGCACTTACCTACCCTCCAACCATCCCCTTTAACTAGAGGCACTTACCTACCCTCCAACCTTCCCCTTTAACTAAAGGCACTTACCTACCCTCCAACCATCCCCTTTAACTAGAGGCACTTATCTACCCTCCAACCTTCCCCTTTAACTAGAGGCACTTACCTACCCTCCAACCTTCCCCTTTAACTAGAGGCACTTACCTACCCTCCAACCATCCCCTTTAACTAGAGGCACTTACCTACCCTCCAACCTTCCCCTTCAACTAGAGGCACTTACCTACCCTCCAACCATCCCCTTTAACTAGAGGCACTTACCTACCCTCCAACCTTCCCCTTTAACTAGAGGCACTTACCTACCCTCCAACCATCCCCTTTAACTAGAGGCACTTACCTACCCTCCAACCTTCCCCTTTAACTAGAGGCACTTACCTACCCTGTTTTTGGTTGCTTGGTATTAACGGATGTTTAGCCACTGTAGAAATCCCAGGATCCTTTGTGATTGGAAGAATCCCAGAATCCTCTGTTTTGCAGTCAGTGAATGGCAGTCAGTGTGTGTCTGTGTGACGTCTGTGCAGGTTTGCACTATTGAGCTGTGTGTCTTTGTGTTTGTATAGTGCTGTGCACATACAGGGTCCATTCATTTACACTGAGCGTCCTACAATTAATATCTATAGGAATGTGCAAACACAGGGATTGGCTCCCTTCTCCAGTGACATGACGGCCCCTGGGGGACCACGTACATAACTAACTCTAATGGAAGTTGTTCAACTGCATCTCTCAATGGTCCACAGTAACTACAGGAAGGCCGCCCTGCCGTGTACCAGTCAGCCAATCGGTTTCTGTTAGGGCCCCCTTAGCTGGTGACGTACTTAACATTGGTGGGATAGGATACGGTGTAACAGTGGGAGCTGACGGGTTAAATGTGCTATTAACCCTGTCTGTGACTTATAAGGAAAGGGGAAGTTACTGGCAAACACCTGCTTAGATGATTTAATAGGGGTCCCCAATAAACTACAGGGTGGTCCCTGTACTTTCAATAACCTGGTAGTTGTAGGAACCCCCCATAAAGGGGAAGTGTATAATAGAAGCTCCTATGTTGACTTTTATATTTCCTGCTGTGTAGAAAGACAAAGCAGCAGCGGTTACATAACTAACGAGTTCATAGCTTGTGGTTTTATTATAAAAATATCTGTTACTTGGCCTTTTAACCCTTAGAATCATTAATTGTACAACCTAATTATTCACAGGGTTAATGCCAGTCCTAAGGCTAATGGGATTCTCTTTCTGTGAGTGACACTGGTTCTGTGAAGTGAAAATGGCACCTCTTCGAATAGTGGGAGATATGACATCACATCACTGCTAGCCCCTCCCAACCCTAACGATATGACATCACATCACTGCTAGCCCCTCCCAACCCTGACGATATGACATCACATCACTGCTAGCCCCTCCCAACCCTGACATATGACATCACATCACTGACTCTAGCGCCCCTCCCAACCCTGACAATATGACATCACATCACTGCTAGCCTCTCCCAACCCTGACGATATGACATCACATCACGCTAGCCCTCCCAACCCTGACGATATGACATCACATCACTGCTAGCCCTTCCCAACCCTGACGATATGACATCACATCACTGCTAGCCCCTCCCAACCCTAACGATATGACATCACATCACTGCTAGCCCCTCCCAACCCTAACGATATGACATCACATCACTGCTAGCCCCTCCCAACCCTGACGATATGACATCACATCACTGCTAGCCCCTCCCAACCCTGACGATATGACATCACATCACTGCTAGCCCCTCCCAACCCTGACAATATGACATCACATCACTGCTAGCCCTCCCAACCCTGACGATATGACATCACATCACTGCTAGCCCTTCCCAACCCTGACAATATGACATCACATCACTGCTAGCCCCTCCCAACCCTGACAATATGACATCACATCAATGCTATCCCCTCCCATTTCTAAATATCCATTTAAGGAGATCTCCACCCTAAAACATGCTTTCCTGTGACTTATAGTCTGGAAACTGCACATTAATACAATGATTCATTTGTATGTGATTCCTTACTAAGATTTATCTGTGTGAAATCAAGAAAATCTTTCACTACAGAAAGCAACCCAGTTACTTTAAATTTCAAACCCCCCCCCTTCAATACAAAGATTGGAGAATTCCTCTCTCTCTCTGGGTAAACTGCACAGAGCATGTGTGAGATCACTGACCTAGGGGAGGGGCAGGAACTGCAAGGGTTTCTGTACTGTAAGGTTTTACTGTGTATCATTGGTTAGGAATTAGATAGAAGACGAGTAATACAATATTCAGATTGTTAGTTTATAGGGTTTAAGTCAGTAGATGTGTTTTAGGGTGAATATGCCCTTTAAAGTTTTCATTTTTAATAACTGGATGGAGGTTTGATATGATAATACATCAGCGTTGTGATGACAATGTGTTCTACATCGGTGATTTGCCCTACATCATATACAGCGCTATGGGGTCTCTGCTGACTTGGACATTCTTCCTCCTCTTTATTAAATCCAATCAGGTTAAATATGTTAAAGTTCACTGGGGTCCCGTCCCTCCCTGTCTGCAGATTTTAATTAGAAATAAGGGAGTGGAAAATCGTCTTCACAACAAACATACAACACCAGTCAGTTTTAAGGGAGACGATTCTCTAGTCCATTCATCAGAACCAATGTTGGATCTTCCAATGCTTGTGAATGGGAATTTGTAACCCACATGAACCCATTCATAACTATTACAGTTGGAAAGAGATTGGCTGAGTGCTGATTATCAGAACGTTTTGCAGCCAATCAGAATTCAGTTATTTACAATGAATGGAGATTAACTCATATCGCTGTTTCTGTCCAACAGGATATTATTGGAGATCTCAGTTACAGCTTTCCCAGAATCCTCTGCCAGCCTTGGCAATGGAACATTCGGTAAGTAGGGTTACATATTAACATGGAGGTTATTTTGTTATATTGTCCTAATGGTCTGAACATTGGGCAACTTCCGTCCCTTTCATAACGTTCCGCTTTGAAACTGTGACTTGTAAACGAGTGAAAACCACAGACCCCCCCAGACTCACATCCCACCACGTCTTGTATCCGGGCCACAGTGTCCCACGTGCACCTCTAGTCCTCATCACCCCGAGACGTCAAATGGACCTAATCTGGGTACAAAATCTCTCTCTCTCTATAATGTTACATTCCATGTATACGGGCGTATATCTTCCCTATACATCCATCTCCATATAGACTGTATGTACAGGGCGAGGGAAGAGCGGCAGTGACAAGGGTCTGGGTGTAGGATTACGGCCCAGTTAGTTCTCACAGCGCTGGGGAGAGATGGGGAGAGAAAGGAAGTTTATTACTTTGTGGTCTGTAAGTGTTTAAAAACAGGAAGATATTAACATGGTGAGAACTTACAGATAAGACTATACACACGGGGAGATCTATACACACGTCTATACACACGTCTATACACACAGGAGATCTATACACACGTCTATACACACGGGGAGATCTATACACACGTCTATACACACGTCTTACACACAGGGAGATCTATACACACGTCTATACACACGGGGAGATCTATACACAGTCTATACACACGGAGATCTATACACACGTCTATACACACAGGGAGATCTATACACACGTCTATACACACGGGGAGATCTATACACACGTCTATACACACAGGGAGATCTATACACACGTCTATACACACGGGGAGATCTATACACTACACAGGGATCTATACACACGGGGAGATCTATACACGTCATACACACGGGAATCTATACACACGTCTATACACAGGGAGATCTATCACACGTCTATACACACGGGAGATCTATACACACGTCTATACCACGGGGAGATCTATACACACTTCTATACCACGGGGAGATCTATACACTACACAACACAGGGAGATCTATACACACGTCTATACACACGGGGAGACTCTACACAACACAGGGAGATCTATACCACGTCTATACACACCATACACACGGGAGATCTATACACTGTCTATACACACGGGAGATCTATACACACGTCTATACACACGGGGAGATCTATACACATGTCTATACACACGGGGAGATCTATACACACGTCTATACACACGGGAGATCTATACACACTGTCTATACACACGGGGAGATCTAACACACGTCTATACAACGGGAAGATCCTACACTACCAACGGGGAGATCTATACACACGTCTATCACCGGGAATCTCTACACTACACAGGGGAGATCTATAACACGTCTATACAGCACTCTATACACACGGGGAATCTATACCACTCTATACACACGTCTATACACAGGGAATCTATACACACGTCTTACACATCTACACACGTGAACTAACACACGCTATACACACGGGGAGATCTATACACACGTCTATACACACGGGGAGATCTCTACAACTACAACGGGAGATCTATACACACGGAGATCTATACACACGTCTATACACACGGGAGATCTATACACACGTCTATACACACGGGGAGATCTCTACACTACACATGGGGAGATCTATACACACGTCTATACACACGGGGAGATCTATACACACGTCTATACACACTCTATACACACGGGGAGATCTATAACACACGTCTAAACACGTCTATACACACGGGGAGATCTATACACACGTCTATACACACGGGGAGATCTCTACACTACACATGGGGAGATCTATACACACGTCTATACACACAGGGAGATCTATACACACGCTATACACACGTCTATACACACGGGGAGATCTATACACACGTCTATACACACGGGGAGATCTATACACACGTCTATACACACGGGGGGATCTCTACACTACACACGGGGAGATCTATACACACGTCTATACACACGGGGAGATCTATACACTACACACGGGGAGATCTATACACAACGGGAGAATCTCTACACTACACACCGGAGAGATCTAACACACGGGAAATCTATACACTACACACGGGGAGATCTATACACACGGGGAGATCTATACACACGTCTATACACACGGGGATATCTATACACACGTCTATACACGGGGAGATCTATACTCTATACACGGGAGATCTATACACTATACACACGGGGAGATCTATACCACGGGAGATCTAACACACGTCTATCACACGGGGAGATCTATACACTACACACGGGGAGATCTATACACACGTCTATACCCACGGGGAGTCTATACACGTCTAATACCACGGGGAGATCTATACCACGCTTATACACACAGGGAGATCTATACACTACACTGGGAGATCTATGCCGGGGAGATCTATACACCGTCATACACAACGGGGAGATCTATACACACGTCTATACACACGGGGAGATCTATACACACGTCTATACACACGGGGAGATCTATACACTACAACACGGGGAGATCTATACACACGGGGAGATCTATACACACGGGGAGATCTATACACACGTCTATACACACGGGGAGATCTATACCACACGTCTATACACACAGGATCTATACACTTCTATACACGGGGAATCTATACACACGTCTAACACACAGGATCTATACACATGTCTATACACACAGGGAATCTATACACACGTCTATACACACGGGGAGATCTATACACACGTCTATACACACGGGGAGATCTTACACTACACATGGGGAGATCTATACACACGGGGAGATCTATACACACGTCTATACACACGGGGAGATCTATACACACGTCTATACACACGGGGAGATCTTACCACGTCTATACACACGTCTATACACACGGGGAGATCTATACACACGTCTATACACACGGGGAGATCTATACACATGTCTAACACGGGGAGATCTATACACACGTCTATATACACGGGGGAGATCTATACACACGTCTATACACACGGGGAGATCTATAAACTACACATGGGAGATCTATACACACGGGGAGATTATACACCGTCTATACACACGGGGAGATCTATACACATGTCTATACACACGGGGAGATCTATACACTACACATGGGGAGATCTATACACACGGGGAGATCTATACACACGTCTATACACACGGGGGGAGATCTATACACTACACATGGGGAGATCTATACACACGGGGAGATCTATACACACGTCTATACACACGGGGGAGATCTATACACACGTCTAACACACGGGGAGATCTATACACTACACATGGGGAGATCTATACACATGGGGAGATCTATACACACGTCTATACATATGGGGAGATCTATACACACGTCTATACACACGGGGAGATCTATACACTACACATGGGGAGATCTATACACATGGGGAGATCTATACACACGGGGAATCTTACACAATCAACACACGGGATCTATACCTACACACTGGAAGATCTATCCGGGAGATCTACATAACACACGGGGAGATCTATACACACGTCTATACACACGGGGAGATCTATACACTACACACGGGGATCTATACACTACACACGGGGAGATCTATACACACGGGGAGATCTATACACACGGGGAGATCTATACACACGGGGAGATCTATACACTACACACGGGGAGATCTATACACACGGGAGATCTATACACACGGGGAGATCTATACACTACACACAGGGGAGACTATCTGGGACGCAGGACAGAATTCCAACATGATAACAACCCCAAATAATACTCCAAGACAACCACTGCCTTGTAAATGAAACTGAGTGGAAGGCCTCACTATGACGGACAGTAGCTCATGTGAAAAGCGTGTACATTACCGCCTGTTTGGGCTGCGATTCTGCGCAGAAAACAGTGTACGCGTGTGCTCAGTTAATGTGGCCACCACTGTCAGATACTGTCAGATACAGTATATACTGTCAATACTGTCAATACTGTCAGATATGGTATATACTGTCAATACTGTCAGATACTGTCAATACTGTATATACTGCCAGATACTATCAGATACTGTATATACTGTCAATACTGTCAGGTACTGTATATACTGTCAATACTGTCAGATACTGTATATACTGTCAATACTGTCAGATACTGTCAATACTGTATAACTGTCAGATACTGTCAGATACTGTCAGATACTGTATATACTGTCAATACTGTCCAGATACTGTATATACTGTCAATACTGTCAGATACGGTCAATACTGTTAATACTGTCAATACTGTCAATACTATCAGATACTTTATATACTGTCAATACTGTCAATACTGTCAGATACTGTATAGCTGTCAGATACTGTATATACTGTCAATACTGTCAATACTGTTCAATACTGTCAGATACTGTCAGATACTATCAGATACTGTATATACTGTCAGATACTGTATATACTGTCAATACTGTCAGATACTGTCAATACTGTATATACTATCAGATACTGTATATACTGTCAATACTGTATATACTGTCAATACTATCAATACTGTCAGATATGGTCATATACTGTATATACTGTCGATACTGTCAGATACTGTCAGATACTGTCAATACTGTCAGATACTGTAAATACTGTCAATACTGTCAGATACTGTATATACTGTCAATACTGTCAGATACTATCAGATACTGTCAATACTGTCAGATACTGTCAATACATCACTACTGTCAGATACTGTATATACTGTCAATACTGTCAGATACTGTATATACTGTCGATACTGTCAGATACTGTCAGATACTGTCGATACTGAATATACTGTCAATACTGTCAGATACTGTCAATACTGTATATACTGTCAGATACTATCAGATACTGTATATACTGTCAATACTGTCAGATACTGTATATACTGTATATACTGTCAGATACTATCAGATACTGTATATACTGTCAATACTGTCAGATACTGTATATACTGTCAAATACTGTATATACTGTCAGATACTGTCAGATATGGTCATATACTGTATATACTATCGATACTGTCAGATACTGTCACAGATCTGTCAATACTGGTCAATACTTGTCAGATACTGTCAATACTGTCAATACTGTCAGATACTGTCAATACTGTCAGATACTGTATATACTGTCAGTACTGTCCAATACTGTCAATACTGTCAATACTGTCAATACTGTCAGATACTGTCAATACTGTCAGATACTGTCAATACTGTCAATACTGTCAGATACTGGGACACGGACACAGGGACACGGACACAGGGACACGGGCACAGGGACACGGACACAGGGACACGGGCACAGGGACACGGACACAGGGACACGGACACAGGGACACGGGCACAGGGACACGGGCACAGGGACACGGACACAGGGACACGGACACAGGGACACGGACACAGGGACACATGGCAGATCGGGGCTCATTGGGATTTATTGATGTAAAACCATGTGGCAGGTGGAGGATAAATGGACCAATCTGTCCCCGTGGCCTGTCCCATAGTGATCAACCCCCCTCCCCCCGGGAGACTCACAATTGATTCTTTTGTCATTAAAATGATTGGGGTCTTGATGGGCGTCCGGGGATCACTGTGACCTGGAACCTTTAATTAACCCCTCGTGTCCCCGAGAGATGACATCCCGTGTATGTGTCCCCAGTGAATGGCTGCAGGGCACTGCGGGGTTAATATAGGGTAA
>CM033476.1:107035241-107134985 GCA_019447015.1 Hymenochirus boettgeri | reverse complement strand
CTACAACTATCTATAACATGCACATACACACACATCAAATCTACAGCTATATCTCCACACATCTGAACACTACAATCAAAATACATACTATATCACTACAACGCATGCATACAATTGACACTACATCAAAATAATACTTAATATCACTAAACACGGCATACAAAATTTGACACTACACAATCAAACTACATACTATATCACTACAAGCACTGGCATTACAATGACACTACACATCAAACACATTACTATATCACGACAGACTACACACCACACTGCATACAATGACACTACACATCAAACTACATGCTATATCACTACACACACTGCATACAATGACACTACACATCAAACTAATCTACAGGCCTATATTCACTACACCACATGCATTACAATGAACCACTACACATCAAAACTACATACTATATCACTAAACGCATGCATACAATTGACACTACACACAAAAATACATTAGATATCACTACACACACGGCATACAAAAATTTGACACTACCACAATCAAACTACATACTATTATCCATCTACACAGCACTGCATACAATGACACTACACTCAAAACCTACATAAATATATCACTACACACACTGCATACAAGTGACACTACACTAGCAAACTTACCGACAGATCACTACACACCACTGCATACAAGGGACACTACACATCAAACGACAGACATTATCACTACCACACACTGCATTACAACTTACACTATCACATCAAACTACATACTATATCACTCACACCCTGCATACAATGACACTACACAAAACTATATACTATAGTCACTACATGCAACACATGACATACACATCAAACTACAACTAACACTACAAACACTGCATTACAATGACACTACACATCCAAACACAGACTAACACGTACACACACTGCATACAATTGACACTACCATCAATATACAACATATCACATACACAACACTGCATACAATGACACTAACACATCAAACTACACCTACTATTATCACTACACCACACTGCATACAATGGACACTACACATCAAAATACATACTAGACACTAACCAAAAATAACACTAACATCGCATTACTTACAATATTGACGTGTTATCTACTACACAGTTACTCCCGATACCGTTTGATATAGATCTTACTACAAATCTTACTGTAGTAAACCCCCGAACCCTGGCAGGGTGTTAAGCTGGAACCCCCTTACCATGTAAGTCTGTTGGCCGAGTCTGATCTTCCTTTAGGACCCAGTATGAGAGCAGAATAATAGAATGTTGGAAAGAAACAGTAGATCTGTCTACCAGTGTCACAGCCACTGGTACCCAGCAGCACACAGACCTTAAAGGGACACCAGCTATAAACCTCTGGTTTCTAATAAGTGAAATGCAAAATTCACTGATGTAACAAAGTCAGGTACACACAGTACAGATTTCTGAAGATGGACTTTCCCGAACAGCGTATGGCCCGAACCGATCGTTGGGAAATGAGGCGTACACAACAGTACGATAAAGCCCGATACCGTCGGTATCAGACGGTATCGGGGCTTTATCGTTACTGTGTGTACCCAGCTTAAGGATTCAGAAACAAGACTCCCAGCATGCTCCATAGCAGATCAGCCTGTATATCAATGTCATTATCTTAATCCTGATGGAAGAAGCAGTGTAGGTGCCATTGAAAAAACACCTTTAAGGGAAAGTCAGCTAAATGGACCCAATCCATTGCATTATTGATTAAAGGTTGAGAACCGTGGATAATAATCTGCCCTGCAAAGCGAAGCACCATGGGACACGACCAATGGGAAACGTTTTGTACGATACAGCGGAATCTTCCCATACTTGGCCAATTGTAAAACACTGCACATAGAAAAGCAGTTGTACATGGAGGATAACAGGCACTGTACAAACATTGTGGGAAATACACCTTGAGACTGGGTGGGTCCACATGCTCAGATCCTACTATTATCCCCTATTAAGGGTCCTGCAAAGGGGGTAGAATTGGTTTGACTGATCAGTCGTTCCAGGCCTTAGGCCGCCATACACCATAGATCGCCGCATTGATGGCGCACGCAATCGAGAAGTCCAATCTAACGCCCCACCATCTGTCAAGATAAGTAGGCCAGCCAAAGGGATTGCGGGACGAGTTTTACAATTCCCTATCGTCGATATTGCGGGTCAGTTCTAAGATTCAACAGGCTGTGATTGTTCCATACCTGAACCAATCATAACCAATCCACCGATGTGTCCCGTTTTAACGTCACAATATGTAATGACGTCGAAATAATATTTATTTCAGGTTCTGGTTTCCCATGGATACACTCTCCACGTTGTTACCCCAATTCTTATATATACGTTCCGCGGGTTCTATAAATCACATCCAGATCCACATTGGACCGGAGTATCCGGAAGCGTCTCTTAATGTCCCTTCGTATCGTCACGATAGGTCGCATATGATATTAGGTCCTAGGGGCAGGGGTCCAGCCTTAGAGCTATTTTAGCACTACAGACCCTTAACACCTGGGATTCTAGGTTAATGAACCAGTTCTGGTCCGTGATCAGGGCAGCACACAAGGAAACATTAACGTGACAAGAGGTCCATCACAAAAGGTTGATGGAGTTACAGTGTATTACACTCAAACGTCTTTTTCAACTGGGTTCCCACCCCGTAGATTACTAGACCACTGGATAGGAGGGGAGAGTATTGCTAGCCCGGGGTAGGAGAGGGAGAGGTCGTTGCTAGCCCACGGGAGAGGAGAGGGAGAGAGTCGTTGGACTAGCCCACTGAGGTCGAAGGAGAGGTAAGAGTAGTGCTTAGCCCACTGGGTTAGGAGAGGAGAGAGTCGTTGCTAGCACACCTGGGTAGGAGAGGAGAGAGTAGTTGCTAGCCCACTGGGTATGAGAGGAGAGAGTAGTTGCTGGGATAGCCCACGGGAAGGAGAGGAGAGAGTAGTTGCTGCCGACTGGGTGGTAGGAGAGGAGAGGAGTGCTAGCCCACGGGTAGGAGAGGATGAGAGTAGTTGCTATAGCCCCACGGGTAGGAGAGGAGAGAGTAGTTTGCTTTAGCCCAATGGGTAGGAAGAGGAGAGGAGAGAGGAGAGTAGTTGCTAGCCCACTGGGTATGAGAGGAGAGGGGTGTGCTAGCCCACTGGAAGGAGAGGAGAGAGTAGTTGCTAGCCCACTGGGAGGAGAGGAGAGGAGAGTTAGTGCAGACCCTGGGTAGGAGAGGAGAAGAGATAGTTGCTAGCCCACGGGTATGAGAGGAGAGAGTAGTTGCTAGCCCACTGGATAGGAGAGAGTAGTGCTAGCCAGGGTATGAGAGGACGAGAGTAGTTGCTAGCCCATGGATAGGAGAGGAGAGAGTAGTGATAGCCCACGGGGTGGTCGGAGAGGAGAGAGTAGTTGCTTAGCCCACTGGGTAGGAAGAGGATGAGAATAGTTGCAGCCCCACGGGTATGAGGGAGAAGAGTAGGTGCTAGCCACTGGTCGATAGGAGAGGAGGAGATGTAGTGCTAGCCCACTGGGTAGGAGAGGAGAGAGTAGTGCTAGCCCCACGGGTATGAGAGGAGAGAAGTAGTGCTAGCCCACTGGATAGGCGAGGAGAGGAGAGGAGAGGAGAGAGTAGTTGCTAGCCAATGGGGTCGGAGAGGAGAGAGTAGTTGCTTAGCCCCCTGGGTAGGAGAGGAGAGTAGTTTGTAGCCCAATGGGTATAGAGGATGAGAGTAGTTGCTAGCCCACTGGATAGGAGAGAGTAGTTGATAGCCACTGGGTTGAGAGGAGGAGTAGTTGCTAGCCCATGGATAGGAGAGAGGTAGTGTAGACACGGTAGGAGAGGAGAGGAGTGTGCTAGTAGCCCATGGGTATGAGAGGAGAGAGAGTTGCTAGCCCACTGGAGTAGGAGGAGGATGAGAGTAGTTGCTAGCCCACTGGTAGGAGAGGAGAGAGTAGTTGCTAGGCCACGGGTAGGAGAGGAGAGAGTAGTGGCTAGCCCACTGGGTATGAAAAAGGGGTGAGGGGGGAGAGAGTAGGTGCTAGCCCACTGGATAGGAGAGGAGAGAGTAGGTCTTAGCCCATGGGTAGAGAGGAGAGAGTGTGTACTAGACCCACTGGTATGAGAGGGAGGATAGGAGGAGAGGAGTAGTTGCTAGCCCAGGATAGGGAGAGGAGAGAGTAGTTGCTAGCCCACTGGGTGGAGAGGAGAGAGTAGTTGCTAGCCCCCTGGGGTAGGAGAGAGTAGTTGCTAGCCCACTGGGTTATGAGAGGAGAGAGTAGTGCTAGCCCACTGGATAGGAGAGAGAGAGTAGTAGTGCTAGCCCACTGGGTATGAGGAGGGGAGAGAGTAGTTGCTAGACCACTGGATAGGGGAGTAGTTGCTTAGCCACTGGGGAGGAAGAGGAGAGAGTAGTTGCTAGCCCAATGGGTAGGGAGGAGAGTAGTTGCTAGCACACTGGGTATAGAGGATGGAGAAGAGAGTAGTTGCTGAGCCCACTGGGTTAAGGAGGAGAGGAGAGAGTAGTTGCGAGCCCACTGGGGTATGAGAGGAGAGAGTCGTTGCTAGACCACTGGGTAGGAGCGGAGAGAGTAGGGCGGAGCCCATGGGGATGAGAGGAGGGGATCGTGCTAGCCCATGGGTTGGTAGGAGAGGAGAGGAGAGCGTTTGCTAGCCCACTGGGTTAGGAGAGGAGAGAGAGTAGTTGCTATCCATGGGTAGGCGAGGAGAGAGTAGTTGTAGCCAACGGGTAGATAGGGAGAGAAGAGAGTAGTGCTACCCACGGGTATGAGAGGAGAGGAGTAGTGCTTTCGCCCACTGGTAGGAGAGGAGAGGAGAGTAGTTGCTAGCCACTGGGTAGGAGAGGAGAGAGTAGTTGCTAGCCCCCTGGGTAGGAGAGGAAGAAGTAGTTGCTATGCTAGCACACGGGGATGAGAGGAGAGAGTTAGTTGCTAGACACGGATAGGAGGAGGTAGTTGCTTAGCCCAATGGGTATGAGAGGAGAGAGAGAGAAGGAAGAGAGTAGTGCTAGCCCACTGGATAGGAGAGGAGAGGTAGTTGCTAGCACTGGGTATGAGAGGAGAGAGTAGTGATAGCCCATGGGTTAGGAGAGGGAGAGTAGTTGCTAGCACACTGGGTAGGAGAGGAGAGAGATGTTGCTAGACACTGGATAGGAGAGGATGAGAGTAGTTTGCTAGCCCACTGGGTAGGAGACGGAGAGAGTAGTTGCTATAGCCACGGGTATGAGAGGAGAGAGTAGGTGCTAGCCCACTGGATAGGAGATGGAGAGAGTCGTGCTTAGCAACTGGGTAGGAGAGGAGAAGAGAGCAAGTAGTTGATAGCCCCTGGGTAGGAGGAGGATGAGAGTAGTTGCTAGCCCATGGAGATGAGAGGGGGGGAGAGAGTAGTTGCTAGGCCCACTGATAGGAGAGAGTAGTTGCTGAGACCCACTGGGTATGAGAGGAGAGAGTAGTTGCTAGCCACTGGATGGAGAAGGAGAAGAGAGTAGTTGCTAGCCCAAATGGTTAGGAGAGGAGAGAGTAGTTGATAGCCCAATGCGGGGTAGGAGGAGAGTAGTTGCTAAGCCCAGGGGGTATGAGAGGAGAGAGTTAGAGGTAGTTGCTATAGCCCACGGGGTGGAGAGGAGGAGTAGTTGCTAGCCCACTGGGTTATGAGAGGAGAGAGTAGTTGCTGGCATACTGGGGTATGAGAGGGAGAGAGTAGTTGCTAGCCCACTGGGGAGGAGAGGAGAGAGTAGTTGCTAGCCATGGGTATTGAGAGGAGAGAGTAAGTGCTAGCCCACTGGGTAGGAGAGGGAGAGGTAGTGCTTAGCCCCTGGGTATGGAGGAGATGGAGAGTAGTTGCTAGCTACTGGGTATGAGAGGAGAGGGATGTGACTAGCCATGGATAGGAGAGGAGAGAGTAGTTGCGAGCCCACTGGGGTTTATGGAGGAGGAGAGTAGCTGCTAGCCCCACGGGTAGGAGAGGAGAGAGTAGTGTGCCCACTGGGTAGGAGAGGAGGAGAGTAGTGCTAGCACATGGTATGGAAGGAGAGAGTAAGTAGTTGCTATAGCCAATGGGTAGGAGAGGAGGAGAGAGAGTTGCTAGCACACTGGGTATGAGAGGAGGAGTAGTTGCTAGCCCACTGGGTAGGGGTAGGAGAGGAGAGAGTAGTTATAGCCCAATGGGTATGAGAGGAGAGAGAGAGTAAGTTGATAGCCTACTGGTAGAGAGGAGAGAGTAGTCGCCAGAAAATGGATAGGAGAGGAGAGAGAGGTAGTTGATAGACCACTGTGTAGGAGGGAGAGAGAGAGCTAGAAAACCGGGTAGAACATTCCTTCTCTGTATATTTATACATATGGGTGGGAGCTGCCATAGTGTTTCCCTTAGACAGTAAAGTATGAGGGTATAGCTTATTGTATGTACAGAACATTCCTTCTCTGTATATTTATATTTATACATATGGGTGGGAGCTGCCTTGTTGCTTTGTAAGCCCAGGTCATTTTGTTGCTTGCTGAGGTAGGGCTATTAGGGGGAATACAGGATGAGGAATTTGCTGGCACCAGATCTTTTTTAACCCCCGGTGACCCCACACACAGTAGTACGTGTAATAAACATAGTGGGGAATATAACAATAACATGATCCTTCCAGGTATTAGTGTTTCTCACTTTGCACTTTTAACCCTTTGTTATACAAACTCCCCCAGAACCCCCCCATTCTGTCATTGCACAAACACTGGTCTCTATCTTGTACCAGCCCTGCGGGTTTTGCAGGGAGATAAGGACAGAATGATAACTGCTCCGTCTTCCATCTGATTTCAGAGAAAGGGGCGGGAACATTGTGCAATTTTAGGGCAATTTTTTTAACTCATTAAACTGGAACGGTGTGTGTGTGTGTGCATGTGTTTGTGTGCGTGTGTGTGTGTCTTTACTTTCTATTGTCCTGGATTGGGTTTATTTCCCTATAAGGTATTCAGCACATTTTTTTATCCATTCCTACCAGGCCCTGACCCTCCATATCTGACCGCACAGCACCTCCCTGGCACGTAGAATTATGGGTGGTTTATAGGTCTTGATCATGTTAGACAGGTAATCAGCGCTGATTAGGTCTGTGACACAGCTGAATGTAATAAAGAGACAGGTAATCAGAGCTGATTAGGTCTGTGACACAGCTGAATGTAATAAAGAGACAGGTAATCAGCACTTTGTGAACTTACAGTATATACAGATATTAGACACCAACTAGATCACATTCCACTGGACACTGTATTGATTTCCCATCCTTGTTTGCGTGTTAACTCACAGTATATACAAGTGTTTCTCAACCAGGGGCCCCTGAGAGGTTGCATGGGGTCCTTAAGCGATTAACAGAAGCTGTATGTATTTACCATTGTGATGATACAGATAAAGTTGTCTATATATTTATTAATGTTCTATATTTGTATGAATTATGTGTTTGGTGAATTGATGTCCGAGAGATAAATAATAATGAGTAATAATGTTTTTATGTCCGAATTCCCAGATATTTACATTATTAACACAGGTTCCAGAAGGATAAAATGTTGAAAACACTGGTATAGATCTATCCCCTGGGGAATTTAAGTGCATTTTTAAAAATAAAGATGTATATATAGATCTATCATTTATATTTGTATAAATTATGTATTTTGATGACTGAGAAAGATAATATAGTGGATAATGCACCCCAACTGTAAATTATAAGGATATTGGAAGTCATCGAGGAGTTACGTGACCATATAAAAGACCGAGGCCGCAGGCCGAGTTCCTTATATACAGGTTATAAGGCTATAATCTTACAGTTCCTCCCATAGAAATCACACAGGGTAGGTTATAAGGCTATAATCTTAACAGGTTCCCATCCATAGAAATCCACTACAGGGGTAGGTTATAAGGCTGTAATCTTACAGTTCCTCCCATAGAAATCCATACAGGGGTAGGTTATAAGGCTGCTAATCTTACAGTTCCTCCATAGAAATCCACTACAGGGGTAGGTATAAGGCTGTAATCTTACAGTTCCTCCATAGAAATTCACTACAGGGGTAGGTTATAAGGCTGTAATCTTACAGTTCCTCCAGAAATCCATACAGGGGTAGGTTATAAGGCTATAATCTTACAGTTCCTCCCATAGAAATCCACTACAGGGTAGGTTATAAGGCTAAATTACAGTTCCTCCCATAGAAATCACTACAGGGGTAGGTTATAAGGCTATAATCTTACAGTTCCTCCCATAGAAATCCACTACAGGGGTAGGTTTTAGGTATAATGCTTAATATTACAGTTCCTCCCATAGAAATCCCACTACAGGGGTAGGTTATAAGGCTATAATCTTACAAGTTCCTCCATAGAAATCCATACAGGGGTAGGTTATAAGGCTATAATCTTACAGTTCCTCCCATAGAAATCCACTACAGGGGTAGGTTATAAGGCTATAATTTACAGTTCCTCCATAGAAATCCCATACAGGGGTAGGTTATAAGGCTTAATCTTACAGTTCCTCCATAGAAATCCACTACAGGGGTAGGTTATAAGGCTATAATCTTACAGTTCTCCCATAGAAATCCACTACAGGGGTAGGTTATAAGGCTATAATTTACAGTTCCTCCCATAGAAATCCACTACAGGGGTAGGTTATAAGGCTGTAATCTTACAGTTCCTCCCATAGAAATCCACTACAGGGGTAGGTTATAAGGCTGTAATCTTACAGTTCCTCCCATAGAAATCCACTACAGGGGTAGGTATAAGGCTGTAATCTTACAGTTCCTCCATAGAAATCCACACAGGGGTAGGTTATAAGGCTGTAATCTTACAGTCCCTCCCATAGAAATCCACAAAGGGGTAGGTTATAAGGCCTGTAATCTTACAGTTCCTCCCATAGAAATCCACTACAGGGGTAGGTTATAAGGCTGTAATCTTACAGTTCCTCCCAAGAAATCCACTACAGGGGTAGGTATAAGGCTATAATCTTACAGTTCCTCCCATAGAATCCACTACAGGGGTAGGTTATAAGGCTGTAATCTACAGTTCCCTCCATAGAAATCCACTACAGGGGTAGGTTATAAGGCGTAATCTTACAGTTCCTCCCATAGAAATCCACTACAGGGGTAGGTTATAAGGCTAGTAATCTTACAGTTCCTCCATAGAAATCCACACTAGGGGTAGGTTATAAGGCTGTAATCTTACAGTTCCCCATAGAAATCCACTACAGGGGTAGGTTATAAGGCTATAATCTTACAGTTCCTCCCATAGAAATCCACTACAGGTGGTAGGTTATAAGGCTATAATCTTACAGTTCCTCCATAGAAATCCACTACAGGGGTAGGTTATAAGGCTATAATCTTACAGTTCCTCCCATAGAAATCCACTACAGGGGGTAGGTTATAAGGCTATAATCTTACAGTTCCTCCCATAGAAATCCACTACAGGGGTAGGTTATAAGGCTATATCTTACAGTGTTCTCCCATAGAAAATTCCACTACAGGGGTAGGTTATAAGGCTATAATCTTACAGTTCCTCCCATAGAAATCCACTACAGAAGTAGGTTATAAGGATATTAGGACTGTACCGTCTGCCAAGCCAATCAGAATTGTGTCTGTTTGGGTTTTGTTCTAATTATAATCTTATTATGTTATTTCTCTGACATCCAGCCCAGACACTGCTAACTAGACGGATGTGTCAAGTGTCTTTCTAGGTGATTCTAACCAGAGATCCCACTGTGCGATATCTTTTACTTAACAAGTCCTGCCCAGGGCCCTGTCTGTACCAACAGCAGTGCGCGGGTGCCTTGTGATCCAGGTTTAGGATTCTGGGAAGAGCTGCTTCCCCCAGCCTGCCATGCATAAGCATGAAACAGCGCCATCGCCTGGCCACCATCTCACACACAGTTGTGGTACACGGTGTCTGTATTTCCATAGAGATTGATTGTTGATATGAATAATTATTATTAATTGATGTATAGTTCTCTGTGCATCTGTATGAATGTATGAACGGTCCGTGTGGGATGAAACACGGGGATGGTGGGGGAGGATGGACACAATGAGACAAATGTTAATTCTCAGCAATAAACCTGTACATTCCGCACAGGGACAGAACACCACACAGTCACACAAACCATAGTGACACTGTTGTACAGACACACAGTAAAACACAACAAAACCAACGATTGCACAGACAGCTTTACACACACAGTGCTTTACACACACAGTGACACAGTGCTTTACACACACAGTGACACAGTGCTTTACACACACAATGACACACAGTGATTTACACACACAGTGAAACACAGTGCTTTACACACAGTGACACATAGTGCTTTGCACACCAGTGCTTACTCACACAACGACAAACTGTGCTTTACACACAGTGGCACCAAACTTACACAACACGTTGACACTACAGTGTTTACACACAAACAGTGACATGTTTACACACACACAGTAACACACAGTGCTTTACACACACACACACAGTGACACTGTGCTTTACACGCACACAGTGACACACGGTGCTTTACACACACACAGTGACACAGTGCTTTACACACACAGTGACACAGTGCTTTACACACACAATGACACACAGTGATTTACACACACAGTGAAACACAGTGCTTTACACACAGTGACACATAGTGCTTTGCACACACAGTGCTTTACTCACACAACGACAAACTGTGCTTTACACACAGTGGCACAAAATGCTTTACACACACAGTGACACACAGTGCTTTACACACACACAGTGACATTGTTTTACACACACACAGTAACACACAGTGCTTTACACACACACACACAGTGACACTGTGCTTTACACGCACACAGTGACACACGGTGCTTTACACACACACAGTGACACACACAGTTGAACACACAGTGATTTCACACAAAACAGTGACAACTGTTGTTATAACACACACAGTAACACACAGTGCTTTACACACACACACAGTGACACAGTGCTTTACACACACAGTGCTTTACACACACAGTGCTTTGCACACATACAGTGACACAGTGCTTTACACACACAGTGACACACAGTGCTTTTCACACACACAGTGACACCCAGTGCTTTACACACACAGTGACACACACAGTAACACAGTGCTTTGCACACATACAGTGACACAGTGCTTTACACACACAGTGACACATAGTGCTTTACACACACACACACACACACCGTGCTTTACACACAAGGTGACACTGTGCTTTACACACGCGGTGACATAGTTCTTGACACACAGTGCTTTACACACACAAAGTGCTTTACACACACAGTAACACACAGTGCTTTACACACACAGTGCTTTACACACACAGTGACAACGCTTTACACACACAGTAACACACAGTGCTTTACACACACAGTGATTTACACACACCGTGCTTTACACACACAGTGACACAGTTCTTTACACACAAAGTGACACAGTGCTTCACACACACGGTGACACCGTTTTTTACACACACAGCGACACAAAGTGCTTTACACACACAACGCTTTACGCATAGTGACACACACAGTGCTATACACACAGTGTCACACACACATTGACACACACTGACACAGTTACACACACACACACATACTGACACATAAACATTGGCATACACAGTGTCACACACACATTGACACACACTGACACAGTTACACACACACACTGATACATAAACATTGGCACACACAGTGACACACACACATTGGCACACAGTGACACACACACTGTGACACACACACATTGGCACACACAGTGAAACACACACAGTGACACACACACAGTGAAACACACACATTGGCACACACAGTGACACACACACACACACAGTGGTAAGGAGGAAGGACCCATTGCTGAGCTGGGGGTGGGTGGGTGTGCGAGGGGCGGGCGGGGGGTGGGTTGTGATCGTTGCTGCTGATGAGAGATTCATTGTGTTCCAGGAATAGGAGAGTGCGGACGGTGGGAGACGGACGGTCAGTTCTCTGCATCTCTCCGGCCATTGGCGGTCAGTGTCCCCCGCATCACATCCGCTCCTTCTCCTCCTGTCACCGTGTCGGACCCCTACAGGCCCCCGAGCTGCTGGGGAAGGGAGAAGGGGGCTCTGCCTTTCATGTAACCTCTATCCAGCCTGGCCTGGGGAATTACCCACACAGAGGAGCATCTTATAGCAGGTACGTTAACCCATTCACTACAATTCCCAGCATCCCCTCCTGTTCCTGTGTTTCTTTCTCACGCCCCCACTGGAGCCTGGCACATGAGATCTGAGCTGCCATTAGTTTAATCAGATGACATGGTGATGTATCAGCCTCTAGTTATTGTAGGGATAGGACTGGTCCCAAGAGCTTACAATCTACTCCACATGTTTCCTGCAGCAGGTGCAGTGATTTACTGTCACTCAGCTCTCTCCCAGTTATGGGGTTAATAGGAATGAATGGGAATGATCCCAGTGGGGTTATAATTAGACAAGTGGTTAACCCTTTAGTCTCCCCCCAGCAGGGGAACATGCAGCACACGGATGCCTGGACAGACAGACGGCCGGCGTTCACGTGGCTAGTACCGTGTGATGGAGAACAGACCAGGGGAGGGTCCGGTATCCTGTGTTGCAATGCGTCACCTTTATCGTTCTCTGGGAGCCCCCCCCCCCCAATGAGAAACCTCAAAGATCCTGATACTATTAAAATTAATGCTATTATGGTCATTAATATTACCGTTCCCATGTCATTAATATTACCGTTCCCATGTCATTAATATTACTGTACCCGTGTCATTAATATTACCGTTCCCATGTCATTAATATTACCGTTCTCATGTCATTAATATTACCGTTCTCGTGTCATTAATATTACCGTTCCCGTGTCATTAATATTACCGTTCTCATGTCATTAATATTACCGTTCTCATGTCATTAATATTACCGTTCCCGTGTCATTAATATTACCGTTCCCATGTCATTAATATTACCGTTCCCATGTCATTAATATTACCGTTCTCGTGTCATTAATATTACCGTTCCCGTGTCATTAATATTACCGTTCCCGTGTCATTAATATTACCATTCCCATGTCATTAATATTACCGTTCTTATGTCATTTATATTACCGTTCCCGTGTCATTAATATTACCGTTCCCGTGTCATTAATATTACCGTTCCCGTGTCATTAATATTACCATTCCCATGTCATTAATATTACCATTCCCGTGTCATTAATATTACCGTTCTCATGTCATTAATATTACCATTCCCGTGTCATTAATATTACCGTTCCCGTGTCATTAATATTACCGTTCTCGTGTCATTAATATTACCGTTCCTGTGTCATTAATATTACCGTTCCCATGTCATTAATATTACCGTTCCCGTGTCATTAACATTACCGTTCCCGTGTCATTAATATTACCGTTCCCATGTCATTAATATTACCGTTCCCGTGTCATTAATATTACCGTTCCCGTGTCATTAATATTACCGTTCCCATGTCATTAATATTACCGTTCCCGTGTCATTAATATTACCGTTCCCATGTCATTAATATTACCGTTCTGGCGTCATTAGGTGGCTGTGTGGTTGGACTGATTGTCTGTAACTGACCCAGTGGGAGGGGGAGCAGGTGTTTTGGTGCATTCTAGGAATAGAAATGTCTCCATCCATCTCTCTCCATTCAATGTCTCCCATGATGGCTGATTCCAGGCCCCGGTCTAACGATATAGGAAGGACCGTGTGTAGGGGGTGCAAACTGGGCAATTACCTAGAGGCCCCAACCCCTTAATGGGGGTCCCTAAACCTTAGGCTTAAATTGGTTAAGGGTTGAAAGCCCCCGGCAGTATTCGGAACCCAGGGGCCCACGCAGACCTTACTGGAAGGTTCCCTCGGCTGCCATTTTATCACTTTGTATTCCACAGAATGGAAATGTTTATTTCACCAGCTAAACCTGCTGACGGAGCTGCCATAGCGCTGCTCGGGGGCTGAGTTGCCCTTTCTGGTTAAGATACGAGCAGATTGTTTACTTTTAACTGAATCATTGTGAACATTGACCCTAGAACACAAATAAACTGACATTACCCATTCCCTCCCATGGCTCCGTAGCCCGCGCTGCATTGTGGGTAATTATAATCAGGCCTCTGGGTTGGTTGGTTGTCCAGTGGATGCTGGGAAATGTATTTTTTTTTTCTATAAATCTCTCCTGTCACGTTCCATTGTTTAGACAACATCTCGGCAGTCACATTCCTAATAAACCCGTCTGTCTATTTACCAAGAACCTCTCAGCCAATAGCAGCTCTGGGTAATGCAGTGAAACTAACGCCCGATTGGACAGCAAGACTATTACATAATGACCTTGTCCAGCAGGCTTGCAATCTAACAGGAGTTGTTTTGTTTCCTTCCGCAGGTAATTAAAACCCGGGCGGATTAAGGAATTCCTGGGAGGCGTCTGAATCCCATTACTCTCAGGATGCTGGAATAATGAGGGTCGCTGGGAGCAGCGGCAGGTGGGAGAGAGACAGAGAATTCACTGCTGCATTCCTCAGGCTCCCTGGTAAACACCAGTAACAGCGATGGGAGGTGCAGCGTTTTCTGTGTGTCCTTGATGTGCTCCTACGGCTCAGATGAAAGGATAAGACACCACGTTCCTGTGAGGTGTCCACGCCGCTCGTTCCTCCTTCCAGGCCTCTCCGTGGTACCTGTGGGGATCTAGTGAAGGAATGACACATGTTCCGGGAAGAACCAATCACAAAGGGACTTTATTGGTAACCATGGTTACCCGCCACTGGTTCTTTTTGCCGGTAAAAGGTTTTTAAGCGCGGACAGCCTCCCGTCTCTCCAGCCACATGCAGGGGGCTCTGGGGGAAACCAAGGTTGCGGACAGTAATGTAAAGAAAATCCTTATGTCCTGTTTAAAAGGGCAACAGGTCATCATCAAAATGGAAGCCATGAAGATCATCCAAGCCGAAAAGTTCTCCGAGTGCCAGAACTCTCAGCCCCGATACGGCCTGGGGTCTCGTCGGGAACCCCCCCTCGTTGCCAAACGGGCCTGGCCCTCCGAATCTGAGATTATTGTCAACCAGGCCTGCGGAGATATCCCCAGTTTGGAAAATACCCCGATCGGCTTGGGGCTTCCGACCAGGACGCCGCCGCCACCACGAAGGGAGAAAATTTACCCCGGGCAGAGGAAGCCAAGCACAGATATCTGTTTCCACCGCAAGACCCCATCAGATGAAGTCATTGTCAACCAGTACGTGCTACATCCATCCACCCCATGCGAACCGTTAGAATGCCCAACCTGCGGGCACATGTACAATTTTACCAACAAGAGGCCCAGAATCCTGTCGTGTCTCCATTCTGTCTGTGAAGAGTGTCTGCAGATCCTCTATGAATCCTGCCCCAAGTACAAATTCATCTCCTGTCCCACCTGCAAGCGGGAGACTGTTCTGTTTACGGACTATGGTTTGGCAGCTCTGGCGGTGAACACCAGCATCCTTAACCGGCTCCCCACCGAGGCTCTGTCCTCGAACCAAGTGCAGTGGAGCAGCGACACAGACCGCAGCTGCTACCAGACCTTCCGTCAGTACTGCGGAGCGGCCTGTACCTGCCAGATCCGAAATCCACTGTCTTCCTGCACCATCATGTAGTCTGGTACTGTCCGCGGTGCCGGGATCGTACGCAGGACGACTTTATTTACATGCAGTGTTTTCTGGAAGACGTGGAATCCTGATGGACCGACCCAACGCCATGCTTAGTGTCATATCATTCCGACGGACTGTGCGGATAGCCAAACTTAGTTTACATCTTCTCCCTATTCATCTAGGACACATTCACCATCACCGATAATATCCATATCCATTTCCAATCGCACCTCCCAGCATGGCAGGACTGTCCATAAGGTAATAACTATGTTATATCGTGTCTACGTCCAAGCACAACATATCCGGAAGCCACCACAACCTGGAATAGGGTCCAACAGCTCCCAGTATCAAACACCCCTACGGTGGGATCTTCCATCCTTCCGCCCAAATTGTTTTTGCCAAAGCTTTCTTTTATGTATCAGACTGAAAAAGGAGATAAAAGTGAATCTATTTTAACTTATTGTATAGATTAGACGACGATGAAGCTTTAGCCACTTTGCTGGTCATTCTCCCATCGGAATAACCTGCTGTCCCCAAAAGGCCTGAAGCTTATTGCAGAGCGACCAGTTTGAGACCTCTCGGGAGCAGGGGTCTCCGATGGAAGAATCATGGTGGAACATGTTTCTGTTTTTTATGTTTAAGGCGCCTGCTATCCAATAGCTTTGCTGATAAAAGACAATTGTCTTATCTTGAGTTCTCACCATCAACTACATAAATGGCTACAATGTTCCTGTTGGTTTAATTGTGTTTATTTAATGGAATCTCATTACCGACCTACCTACCTCCTACACACCTGGGTCCTTATCTACAGTCTGGCCACCCTCTACCACTCCAGCAGGGGGATGGAACCTTGTGGATTATTATGGGAATCCAATTGAATGAAATAGTCCTGTAGTTATCAGACGTTCACCTTGATATATATAAATGTAATTACTGACCCAACGCACATACCAGACCAACCGTACATGGGTCTATATTGTCTATTTGACATTAACGTGTCCTTTATTTATTATTCTCCCCCAGTAAAGGGCATCGGATGTCAATGTGACACTCATTTTCTAATATGGTAAAATATTCCTAATCGTTAATTATCCAGTGGATGGAAATGGGTTACATTTGAATTAAAGGGGTAGACCCCGTAATATTATCCCGTGAACTTCATTCAAGGGGAAGTTTCATTGAAATAAATCTCCGTTTTAAGGTGAAACTGACAATTCTAAGACGGGGGATTTGGGGTCTGTCCCACCCTCACCGTCTTCCAATCAGGTGTTTGCGTTATGGTATAAAATCCATTACATTCCTGCTATTGTGTTTGGGGAACGTACCACAATCGGTATGGTCGGTCCCTGAGCCTGGTTAGTAGTGTTTGTATATTCTATTGGTGTTCTATGTAATGTGAGAGGTCCAGGGCAGGTAAGAATGTAATGTCGGTTTACTGTACATTATAAGTTATATCCTATTACTGTGTACACTGTGTAATAACTGTACGTGTCAGGAGAGTGTGGCATTTAGAACACAGCTGGGCTGGATAAACATTGTGCATTGTGGGATAGACAATTCCCCCCCAGCACAGCCTGCAGTCTATATACAAATAATGTTATTTACCTGGTTTGCTAATCATACTGCAGGGTTCAGTGGTTTGGTAACCTCAGTGCTTGCGACTACTTCCCCTTTAATATACAGTAACTGGGGGATAATAAACGGCATCAGAGAGGAACATTTTAATTTGCATTCTGGGTAATATGAGGCTGAAAATGAAGAAGATAAAAGAAATGTTCAGAATTTAGAAGTTATTGTGTTATGTTCAAATGAAAGGACCATGTAACACAATACAATGGGGGTCTCAGTAGAGGGTGGGGGCAGGGTGGGGACCTATCTAATGACTGTCAGTGTGGGGGTCTCAGTAGAGGATGGGGGCAGGGTGGGGACCTATCTAATGACTGTCAGTGTGGGGGTCTCAGTAGAGGGTGGGGGCAGGGTGGGGACCTATCTAATGAATGTCAGTGTGGGGGGTCTCAGTAGAGGGTGGGGGCAGGGTGGGGACCTATTAATGACTGTCAGTGTGGGGGTCTCAGTAGAGAGTGGGGGTCTCAGTAGAGAGTGGGGGCAGGGTGGGGACCTATCTAATGACTGTCAGTGTGGGGGTCTCAGTAGAGAGTGGGGGTCTCAGTAGAGGGTGGGGGCAGGGTGGGGACCTATCTAATGACTGTCAGTGTCGGGGGTCTCAGTAGAGAGTGGGGTCTCAGTAGAGAGTGGGGGTCTCATAGAAGGGGGGCAGGGTGGACCTATCTAATGACTGTCAGTGGGGGTCTCAGTAGAGGGAGGGGCAGGGTGGGGACCTATCTAATGACTGTCAGTGTGGGGGTCTCAGTAGAGAGTGGGTGGTCTCAGTAGAGAGTGGGGGCAGGGTGGGACCTATCTAATGAATGTCAGTGTCGGGGTCTCAGTAGAGAGTGGGGGTCTCTTCGAGTAGAGAGTGGGGACCATACTAATGACTGTCAGTGTCGGGGTCTCCGTAGAGAGTGGGGGAGGGTGGGGACCTATCTAATGACTGTCAGTGTGGGGGTCTCAGTAGAGAGTGGGGGTCTCAGTAGAGGTGGGGGCAGGGTGGGGACCATCTAATGACTGTCATGTGGGGGTCTCAGTAGAGAGGGGGGTTCAGAGAGGGTGGGGACCTATCTAATGACTGTCAGTGTCGGGGTCTCAGTAGAGGTGGGGTTCAGTAGAGTGGGGGTCTCAGTAGAGAGTGGGGGTCTCAGAAGAGAGTGGGGGCAGGTGGGGGACCTATCTAATGACTGTCAGTGTCGGGGTCTCAGTAGAGAGTGGGGGTCTCAGTAGAGAGTGGGGGTCTCAGTAGAGAGTGGGGGCAGGGTGGGGACCTATCTAATGACTGTCAGTGTCGGGGTCTCAGTAGAGAGTGGGGGTCTCAGTAGAGAGTGGGGGTCTCAGTAGAGAGTGGGGGCAGGGTGGGGACCATACTAATGACTGTCAAGTGTGGGTCTCAGTAGAGAGTGGGGGCTCAGTAGAGAGTGGGGGCAGGGTGGGGACCTATAATGACTGTCAGTGTGGGGTCTCAGTAGAAAGTGGGGGCAGGGTGGGACTATCTAAGACTGTCAGTGTGGGGGTTCAGTAGAAGTGGGGGCAGTGGGCAGGTGGGGACCTATCTAATGACTGTCAGTGTGGGGGTCTCAGTAGAGAGTGGGGGCAGGGTGGGGACCTATCTAATGACTGTCAGTGTGGGGGTGTCTCAGGAGAGAGTGGGGGCAGGGTGGGGACCTATCTAATGACTGTCAGTGTGGGGTCCAGTAGGAGTGGGGGGTCTCAGTAGAGAGTGTGGGGCAGGGTGGGGACCTATCTAATGACTGTCAGTGTCGGGGTCTCAGTAGAGAGTGGGGGTCTCAGTAGAGAGTGGGGGCAGGGTGGGGACCTATCTAATGACTATGAGTGTGGGGGTCTCAGTAGGAGGGGGGGTCTCAGTGAGAGTGGGGGGGCAGGGTGGGGACCTATCTAATGACTGTCAGTGTGGGGGTCTCAGTAGAGAGTGGGGGCAGGGTGGGGACCTATCTAATGACTGTGAGTGTGGGGGTCTCAGTAGAGAGTGGGGGTCTCAGTAGAGAGTGGGGGTCTCAGTAGAGAGTGGGGGCAGGGTGGGGACCTATCTAATGACTGTCAGTGTGGGGGTCTCAGTAGAGAGTGGGGGCAGGGTGGGGACCTATCTAATGACTGTCCGTGGGGGGTCTCAGTAGAGAGTGAGAGTGGGGGCAGGGTGGGGACCTATCTAATGACTGTCAGTGTGGGGGTCTCAGTAGAGAGTGGGGGCAGGGTGGGGACCTATCTAATGACTGTCAGTGTGGGGGTCTCAGTAGAGAGTGGGGGTCCAGTAGAGAGTGGGGGCAGGGTGGGGACCTATCTAATGACTGTCAGTGTGGGGGTCTCAGTAGAGAGTGGGGGCAGGGTGGGGACCTATCTAATGACTGTCAGTGTGGGGGGGTCTCAGTAGAGAGTGGGGGCAGGGTGGGGACCTATCTAATGGAGTCAGTGTCGGGGTCTCAGTAGAGAGTGGGGACAGGGTGGGGACCTATGTAATGACTGTCAGTGTGGGGGTCTCAGTAGAGTGTGGGGGTCTCAGTAGAGAGTGGGCAGGGTGGGGACCTATCTAAGGACTGTCAGTGTGGGGGTCTCAGAGAGAGAGTGGGGCAGGGGGGGACCTATGTAATGACTGTCAGTGTGGGGGTCTCAGTAGAGAGGGGGGTTCAGTAGAGAGTGGGGGCAGGGTGGGGACCTATCTAGACTGTCAGTGTGGGGTTCAGTAGAGAGTGGGGGCAGGGTGGGGACTATGTAAGACTGTCATTGTTGGGGTTCAGTAGAGAGTGGGGGTCCAGTAGAGAGTGGGGGCAGGGGGGGACCTATCAATGACTGTCATGTGGGGGTCAGTAGAGAGTGGGGGCAGGGTGGGGACCTATCTAATGACTGTCAGTGTGGGGGTCTCAGTAGAGAGTGGGGGTCTCAGTGGAGAGTGGGGACAGGGTGGGGATGTAAGTCACTGAGTGTCTGCCATTAGACTTAGTCTGAGTCGCAGTGTTTGCCTGGGAATCCTTATAATTCAGTTTATTGTCTGTTCTCTGTTTCCTTATTACCTTCAATTTAACCCCTGGATCTCCATCATTCAGTTCATGTGTAATAATTAAACCAGGGACGGACCGCCCCTTACCCATCATTCTGTGAGAACGTGCCACGTGGTATAAGTGATCCCTGGTATTTATAAGGGATTGGGACCTTTCAAGTTCTATATTAGGAATGGTAAGAGATAAGATGGCGCCTGGTACCAAACTGTCAAATTCCTCCATCCCATTCACAACATGGCTGTGTAAAACGGGGGAATGTGACAGGTGGGGTAGAACCTTCCCAGACACATTCCCACATGTTCACCCCAGTGCAGATTATGGGATTGGAATAATCTAACCAACTACAACTCTTGCAGTGGTGGACTCTCTAATGAACGGTCTCATGCTGGGGTACTGACCCACTAGTAGAGTTCTGATATTGCATTTAACTATCCAAACATCTGTATGTTCGAGGATTGCGATAAATAGGAAAACTGTCAATCATGCCCCCGGCCAATCACACAGAGCCCAGAGAGCCAACAGCTCTTCAATTCCACATGGAGCTGGATGTGGATTGCTCGCAGGCCAGTTGCGTAATGTGCTTCCCTCTATCCCCAGGGGCACAGACAGGGGGCAGTATATGAACTGGCGTTCTACAGGAACCAATTAGACACGGAATATAATGGAATGTCCGGGAATTCAAACTTTCACCAATCACGGGATCCCAAACACTAAACACACATGGAGATTATTGAGGGACACGAACACTGGAATCTTTTCAAATTGTCCTTTACTGGAAACTATAAATCTTCCCAATTATCACTGTACAATTGTTGTTGATCTTTATATATCCAGTCTGAACCACCTTACATTTCAGCTGTCAATCAAGTGCCTTATTATCATAAACTCTTCTGTTATGTATAGCTTTGCTGTAGCAAAATTGCATGATGGGAAATTCACTCTCCCAATGCTGCCTCATAGGGATTACTGAGCATGCTTGCCCTCACGGAGAGTCAGATAGTCGGGCTGGGGGGCTGAACTTGATCAAAACAAGGGCTGCTTACATGGATTCATTTATAGATGTTCAGTGTACAATTCCTTTAAACTGAATTCATATCAAGGAGATATTTGTCTGATTTAAATTTTTGTGGAACTGTATATCTATCCCTATATATAAATAGAGCTATGGACACCTAAACCACACAATCCCACAACGTATCCTGTATATCTATCCCTATATAGGATACATGTATTATTTATAATTTACTCATTATTATTTATAATCGACTATTTTAAAAATTATAATTTACAAACTGTATAATTATAATTCAGACTTTTCATAATTATTATTCAATAATAATTATTTGTAATTTGCCAATTATAATTGACTAATCTAGTATTAAGTTACTCATTTTAATTTACTAATACTATTTAGAATTTACTAATAATAATGTATATATATTTTATATATATATTTTTTCAATAATTTACTAGTAATTGTTTATTAATGTATTATTTATAACTACTGACTAATTATTGTTTACAAATGTATTATTTAAAATTACTCTAATTACTCATTAGAATTTACAAATAAGAAAAAGAGAATTCTGGGTAATTTCCATGTTTCCATGGCAACTTTAACTTCATCTTTAATTAGAATCTACAAATTTAACACTTCAATGGCTCACCCTGACTTGTTATGTGTAGACTGCCACCTGGTGGCTCACTAAGATATTGCTTTTATATCTGTGACCTATTTCTATATGACTGATCGCTAGCTCCTATGGCAAATTACAAAACCCGTCTCCATGGGATTCCCTGCGCTGTCACACACTGAAATTTTTTTGCTTCAATTCAATTTTACTGGATGCAATGGTGCAACATCAGGATGTGTGTTTTAGTGGTGCTGCCAAACTGATTACAGGTAAAGCCAGTGAGTGTAGCTACCCTGGAAGTGTGTTTTACACCTAGACCAGAATGCACTGTGGTTATGAGGCCTATTTCCAAACTAGAACTGACCCCATTCACTGATCTTTATTAATTTAATATGAAATTAACCCTGCGTTATCTGGACTATACTAAAACTATGTATATTTACTATAAATCATGGCCACCTTGTAATTACCTGGTATGTGGGGATCATGTAATAAATGGCCGGTGAGCTGGCAATCTAGCAGAGTGGGTACCATACAATACACAATAACTGATGTGCCACCAGGTGGCAACATTTCATTATAATCTGGTTTTAATTATTGCCTGTCCCTATGTCTGTCTGTCTGTTCTCGTCTGTAAGTAACTTACCTTGTTATTAACCCTTGTCTGTCTGTCCTCGTCTGTAAGTAACTTACCTTGTTAGTAACCCTTGCCTGTCTGTCCTCGTCTGTAAGTAACTTACCTTGTTATTAACCATGCCTTGTTCCTCGTCTGTAAGTAACTTACCTTTTTAAACCCTTTCTGTCTGTCCTCGTCTGTAAGTAACTTACCTGTGATTAACCCTTGTCTGTCTGTCCTCGTCTGTAAGTAACTTACCGTGTATAACCCATGCCGTCTGTCCTCGTGAAGTAACTTACCTGTTATTAACCCATGCCGCGTCTGTCCTCGTCTGTAAGTAACTTACCTTGTTATTAACCCTTGTCTGTCTGTCCTCGTCTGTAAGTAACTTACCTTGTTATTAACCCTTGTCTGTCTGTCCTCGTCTGTAAGTAACTTACCTTGTTATTAACCCATGCCTGTCTTCCTCGTCTGTAAGTAACTTACCTTGTTATTAACCCTTGTCTGTCTGTCCTCGTCTGTAAGTAACTTACCTTGTTATTAACCCTTGTCTGTCTGTCCTCGTCTGTAAGTAACTTACCTTGTTATTAACCCTTGCCTGTCTGTCCTCGTCTGTAAGTAACTTACCTTGTGATTAACCCATGTCTGTCTGTCCTCGTCTGTAAGTAACTTACCTTGTTATTAACCCATGTCTGTCTGTCCTCGTCTGTAAGTAACTTACCTTGTTATTAACCCTTGCCTGTTGCCTGTCTGTAAGTAACTTACCTTGTATTAACCCATGTCTGTCTGTCCTCGTCTGTAAGTAACTACCTTTTATTAACCCTTGTCTGTCTGTCCCGTCTGTAAGTAACTTACCTTGTTCTTAACCCTGTCTGTGTCCTCGTCTGTAGTAAACTTACCTTGTTGATAACCTTGTCTGCTGTCCTGTCTGTAAGTAACTTACCTTGTGATAACCCTTGTCGTCTGTCCTCGTCTGTAAGTAACTACTTGTGATTAACCCTTGTCTGTCTGTGTCCTCGTCTGTAAGTAACTTATCTTGTGATTAACCCAGTGTCTGTCTCCTCGTCTGTAAGTAACTTACCTTGTTATAACCCATGCCTGTCTGTCCTCGTCTGTAAGTAACTTACCTTGTTATTAACTGTCTGTTGTCTCGTCTGTAAGAACTTACCTTTGATTAACCCTTGTGCTGTCTGTCCTCGTCTGTAAGTTACTTACCTTGTTATTAACCCATGTCTGTCTGTCCTCGTCTGTAAGTAACTTACTGTTATTAACCCATGTCTGTCTGTCCTCGTCTGTAAGTAACTTACCTTGTTATTAACCCTTGTCTGTCTGTCCTCGTCTGTAAGTAACTTACCTTGTTATTAACCCTTGCTCTGTCTGTCCTCGTCTGTAAGTAACTTACCTTGTGATTAACCCATGTCTGTCTGTCCTGTCTGTAAGTAACTTACCTTGTTATTAACCCTGTGCTCTGTTCCTCGTCTGTAAGTAACTTATCTTGTGATTAACCCATGCTGTCTGTCCTCGTCTGTAAGTAACTTACCTTGTTATTAACCCATGCCTGTCTGTCCTCGTCTGTAAGTAACTTACCTTGTTATTAACCCTTGCCTGTCTGTCCTCGTCTGTAAGTAACTTACCTTGTTATTAACCCATGTCTGTTTCTGTCCTCGTCTGTAAGTAACTTACCTTGTTATTAACCCTTGCCTGTCTGTCCTCGTCTGTAAGTAACTTCCTTGTTATTAACCCATGTCTGTCTGTCCTCGTCTGTAAGTAACTTACCTTGTGATTAACCCTTGTCTGACTGTCCTCGTCTGTAAGTAACTTACCTTGTGATAACCCTTATCTGTCTGTCCTCGTCTGTAAGTAACTAACCTTGCGATTAACCCTTGTCTGACTGTCCTCGTCTGTAAGTAACTTACCTGTGATTACCCCTGTCTGCGTCCTCGTCGTAAGTAACTTACCTTGCGTGATTAACCCTTGTCTGACTGTCCTCGTCTGTAAGTAACTAACCTTGCGATTAACCCTTGTCTGACTGTCCTCGTCTGTAAGTAACTTACCTTGCGATTAACCCTTGTCTGACTGTCCTTGTCTGTAAGTAACTTACCTTGTGATTAACCTTGTCTGACTGTCCTCGTCTGTAAGTAACTTACCTTGCTATTAACCCTGCTGTGTCCTCGTTGTAAGTAACTTACCTTGTGATTAACCCTTGTCTGTCTGTCCTCGTCTGTAAGTAACTTACCTTGCGATTAACCCTTGTCTGTCTGTCCTCGTCTGTAAGTAACTTACCTTGTGATTAACCCTTGTCTGTCTGTCCTCGTCTGTAAGAACTACCTTGCGATTAACCTTGTCTGACTGTCTCTGTCTGTAAGTAACTACCTTGTGATTAACCCTGTCTGTCGTCCTCGTCTGTATGTAGAACTTACCTTGCGATTAACCCTTGTCTGACTGTCCTTGTCTGTAAGTAACTTACCTGTGATTAATGTCTGTCTGTCCTCGTCTGTAAGTAACTTACCTTGTTATTAACCCTTGTCTGACTGTCCTTGTCTGTAAGTAATTTACCTTGTGATTAACCCTTGTCTGTCTGTCCTCGTCTGTAAGTAACTTACCTTGTTATTAACCCGTCTGTCTGTCCTCGTCTGTAAGTAACGTACCTTGTTATTAACCCGTCTGTCTGTCTGTCACATCTCTGCTAATTCACTGAAATAATTATGTGTCGGATTCTGTTACATTTCCTAGAATTGTACATTGTATCTATCCAGATCTTTGTGTATTAAACACGTCATTTACCCAGATAAACAAAGGACTTGATGACAAACTGTAACTACATGAAAAGACCCTCGAGCCCCTAGAAGTGAGTGAGTCACAGGCCTCTGGTCTCTCTTTAAGGATCACGTCAATGGTTCCCACTCAGTCTAATTATAGAGCATCTTGGCCTTGTCACTAACAGGCACAGACAGTTACAGAGGGAGGAGAGGGGCCCATGGCGCTCACAGGGCCCAATGCAAGATTAATTTCATCAACTGGATCAGCTAAAAGTCATGGAGTTAAAAATGTCACAGGAAGGAAATGCCATACTGCTTTCGTGTTAGATATCCGATTCATTGACTTCTAAGTTACAAAACCATATTTGAGTCACACTGGCTTTACCATAGTGAACGGTTCCCCATTGCGTATAACAAGGGGGGACATCAGAGGTCCGACCATCCCACACCCTTCCGGGTTCTAAGCAGTGAAGAATTTTCTCAGCTCGTTCAGGAAATGGGGCTGGTGATTGACATTTGTGCTATTGGTTACACTTCCTTCAATAGATCAACCTCAGCCCATTGCAAAACCAGTGTCCATCAATCTCCCTCTATATAATAAATATAACACCGTTACAACCATAGGGCAGCTCCCACCCATTCACTATGTTAGTGACAGGAATTATTAATGGGATTTCAGTTCTCATTGGCATACACTGAGCTACTTCCATCCCCTGGCTACTGTCCAGTACATTAGATACACCAGCCCAAGGCCAGGACAGGTGAGTATGTACAACTGTGTTAATGGGGCCAAGGAATTAAGTTCATTTATATTTAGTTCTCCTTTAAAACAAGCCCCAGTACTGTTCATTACAAGCCAATGACATAGGATGTTGGGACAATTGACTATGGATAAGTCCGTAAGGCTTGTGAATTAAATGAGATGTTTTATTGTTCTACCTTACTTCCCCTTTATTTCTTTAGGGCACATTTGAAAGGTGCCATATTGTGGGATGTTGGAGTGTGTCGGGAAGTCAGTAGGTGTGTGAAACGTAAACCCATCGCAATTTCACTGTCCATAATCGTCGTCTGTTACATTCCCGTCCTCATTGCACAAACGTACCCCGATATCCCGTTCTCAGAGGAAGCCCATGGATTAACATGGTGGGTATCGGCCTTCAAAGCTTTATGGACCCGGTTCTGTTTGCATTGCTACTGAGAGGTTTTAAAAATATAATTAGTCCTGGGTCCGGTCCTTCTCCTGTGTCCCAGGAAGTCAACCAAGTCGAGAGGGCAACAGGGAGAAGTAGGGCTTTCTATAGCCCAAATATCCAGCCACGTCCAAACGCAAACACCTCGGATGGTGCTGTGTCCATAGGTCTACTGGTCAATGGTCTCTTCCTGGAGAAGCTCAGCAGAACAGACTGTCTAATGTCCCCCCAGTCAATGTTCATCTTGGTTTATCAGGTATCAGTACTACCTACAGTATCAGTACTACCTAGAGTATAGGTGCTACCTACAGTATCAGTACTACCTACAGTATCGGTGCTAACTACAGTATCAGTACTACCTACAGTATCGGTGCTAACTACAGTATCAGTACTACCTTCAGTATCGTGTTCACAGTCGGTGCTACCTACAATATCGGTGCTAACTACAGTATCAGTACTACCTACAGTATCGGTGCTAACTACAGTATCAGTACTGCCTACAGTATCGGTGCTAACTACAGGATCAGTACTACCTACAGTATCGGTGCTAACTACAGTATCAGTACTACCTACAGTATCGGTGCTAACTACAGTATCAGTACTACCTACAGTATCGGTGTGTTACCACTATCAGTACTACCTACAGTATCGGTGAAACTCAGTCAGTACTACCTACAGTATTGGTGCTACCTACAATATCGGTGCTAACTACAGTATCAGTACTACCTACAGTATGAGTACTACATACAGTATCGGTGCTACCTACAATATCGGTACTACCTACAGTATCAGTACTACCTACAGTATCGGTGCTAACTACAGTATCAGTACTACCTACAGTATTGGTGCTACCTACAATATCGGTGCTAACTACAGTATCAGTACTACCTACAGTATGAGTACTACATACAGTATCGGTGCTACCTACAATATCGGTTACTACCTACAGTTCAGTACTACCTTACAGTATCGGTGCTACCTAAAGTATCAGTACTACCCTTCAGATAGTGTGCTAACTACAGTACTAGTACTACCTACAGTATCAGTGTACCTACAGTATCAGTACTACCACGTATCGGTGTACCTACAGTATCGGTTAACTACAGTATCAGTACTACCTAACAGTATGAGTACTACCTACAGTCGGTGCTACCTACAATATCGGTACTACCTACAATATCAGACTTACCTCATAGGTTGCTACCTCAGTGATCAGTACTACCTACAGTATCAGTACTACCTACAGTATCGGTGCTACCTACAGTATCAGTACTACCTACAGTATCGGTGCTACCTACAGTATCGGTGCTAACTACAGTATCAGTACTACCTACAGTATGAGTACTACATACAGTATCGGTGCTACCTACAATATCGGTACTACCTACAGTATCAGTACTACCTACAGTATCGGTGCTACCTACAGTATCAGTACTACCTACAGTATCGGTGCTACCTACAATATCGGTAATGGGCAACTGTTTAATGGGCCACTAGCACCGGCTGTTTAATGGGCCACTGGACCCGGCTGTTTAATGGGCCACTGGACCCGGCTGTTTACTGGGCCACTGGACCCGGCTGTTTAATGGGCCACTGGACCCGGCTGTTTACTGGGCCACTGGACCCGGCTGTTTAATGGGCCAGTAGACCTGGGTGTTTAATGGGCCACTGGACCCGGCTGTGTAAACACTACTACTGTGTAACAATCTCCTAACCTACAGTACTGGTGTTGCACCAATGTCTGTACTTTACAACCACGGTACATAACACAGGCCACGTTGATATGACATCAATTATCTCAATATCAATTACCATGTGTAAAGACGCAGTATCGCATAATTGTATTGAATTGTATTTTAGACCATAGTTTTCCTTTAAAAACTGTTAAAAACAATAAAGTCTGTAAATAACACACAATAAATTGTGTATTATCTTTTTATATGGAACAGGTTTTTTTTGTATTTTAAAAGTTGCGTCCACCCCCAATGAATGGCTGTGGCTGCACAAGCCACCTTCTGAGCATGTGCAAACTCATAATGAGATTGTACAGCTTAAAAGGAGGCGTAAACCTTTCAAGAAGGTGGCAACAGGCACTGCCATAAAACACACCCAAGAGGCAGGGATGTATTGGGGTGGGGAGCGGAGATTAGTATGCATTTTTGTGGGGGTCGTGGACATTTCCTTTAATATAAGCAATCCTACACACACCTATAGAGTCTTTTATGTTGAGTGCAATGGCAAGCCATGGTCAGAGGTCAGAGTACTAAAGGAAAAATAAAACCAAGCTCATCAGTCTTGCAAACTTGTATATTTTAATCCATGATACACAAAGTGTAACGTTTCAGGTCAGTGTAGAACCTTCTTCAGACAAAGTGAGATAAATAAATATTTTATAGACAGGAAGGAGCGATCTAGCGCCACCTAGAGGTATTTTATAAAACATTGAAAGATACATGTAAGTCTAAACAAGTTATCTTTAATTCAAGGAGTAGGTAAATCCCAGATTACAATTTAATCCTTTAGGTTACAACTAGCAAACCCCGCAGCGCACACACCTCACCCCCATACCCTCACCCCCCGCGCTTCAACCCTCCAACAATCTCTATAAGGGAGATTAGACCTTGTCCCACTAATCATAGATCATTAACTTGGATTGCAAGTTCCTCGGGGGCGGGGCCCTCTATCCAGCAGTGTAACAAACTGTGTGCATTTGCCCTTTAATTTGTTTTTGCTATTACTAGCACATTAGATCCCAGGCACTAAGGGTTTTAAATAAATACACAAATTGAACTTTAACACAGCTTCCCCTTCCATATAATCTTATCACCAGGAAGTGTCCGAGACAATAAACCCAGGGGAACCAATCACACGGATACTTTATAAATAGGGTCCATGGTAAGAACAGGAGTGAGACTGTCAGTCAGTAGTTTCTGTAGACTATTATAGAGTAGCTATTCAATGTGAGCTGTTGCTGCCACCTAGTGGTTATTACCCACTATGCTATGGGATCCTTCATAGATTGAATGAAATACCTGGGAGTGAGAAATGTTTTTCAGGTGGAAACCAGGAGTGGGCAGGATATAACAAACTGTAGTGTAAGGTGCTTGAGTTTCAATGAAGATCAGGGATGTTAAAGGGCCAGACACCCGATCTATAAGTTTCGGTTTGAAATACGCTATGGCATTCGCTTTGTTTTTAAGTTTACGCGTTTCCTACTAACGGTTTAGGAAACCTCACAAAAATAAAGTGATATAGTGACAAACATTAACATTCACTCCATAAATGACTAAGAATAAACCACTCATTGGGCTGAAAGGGAATGTGTCACCAATACACAAGATGGAAATAATCTCCAATGTCTTCGACCAGGAATATGTATAAACTACAATCATTATTATTATTATTACAGTTCATTTATTAAACATTCAGTAAACTGCACAAACTGGAACTAATTAATCATTAACCGGATCTTTCAATCGACTTAATTAAATTCTGGAAAACAAACAGATTCCAATATACGGGAGGTAAATACTAGACAGAATTCTATGACATGTTAATGTGACGCTGACCTAGTTAATACAGTTTAGCATGACTTTAACACAGGGTTTATGGTGGCTGTAGCGGTTTCCAGAAGTGAACCACACATCTGCCACCACCCTATTTAATACGCAGTTTGCGCAGGTTATTGGAGAAAATCTGTTTAACTATTAAATGCAAGTTTATTTACCAGGAGCCAATATCGATATACTGAACCAGCGCAGTAAGTGATTACTGTATGAATAATCTATAAGAGGCTCCAATCATTGGTGAACAAACCAGCACACCAGTCCTAGGGATGAGATTGATCATTCTTAAAGGGATGTGAAAAGATAGTATAGCAGGTACTCCAATGATCTATCCATATGGCAGGGCACATGAAACATGGAAGGAAAAATCCCTAAAAGCCCTATTGGAAGAAATACACTTCATTTGAATAATGGTTGCCATCTTAAACATGCTAGTCCTCTAGGCCAATTCCTTTAATCACATTTGTAGGAACTGCTTAAAGGAACCATGTTTAAATAAAAGCAATGTGCCTTAAGGGCCAATCCGTAAAGTTAATAAAGGCTACTGTCAATTCTCCAACCCCCACAAAAAAATTATTCTGGAACAATGAGGCTCCATAAACTTGATAACATCTTGTAGTAAGGAATACAATAAAATAAAATGAATCATACAGACATATATAATTAGAGAGCCCAACCCATTATAAATTCATTTTATTGTATTCCTTATTTTGTTAGATTTCCAATCCAAACCTTCTTACATTTCACCTGTCAATCAAGTGCCTTATTATCATAAACTCTTCAAATGTGCGCAGTTTTACTGTAACTCGAATGGGGACAGTTGGTTCATGTGAAATGCATTCTGGGGAATTCGTTCTCTCTGTGCTGCCTTATAGTGATTACTGAGCATGCTCACTTGACTCAGAAAGTCATATCAGATGGAAGAAGGAGTCGTTAAAGAGTAAGAAGGGAATACTTGGGCTGAGCAAAACAGGTACTGGATTGAAGAAATGCAGCAACACACGCTTAGAATAAAGTTTTCTTTAATGTATTTATAGATTTAAAAAAAGTCATTTTTACAGTATAGTTGCCCTTTAAATTGCCACCATCTTGGTTGTGTGTAAATGTAAATGTGCACATGCTCAAGCTCAAAAATGCTCAATGAGCAGAGGGAGGAGGAGGAAGAGAACATATTAAATATCTGGTTACAAATCCATGTAATAAACTGATAAAAATAGCAGTTGGGGTTTATCTCAACCTCTGGTTCTGTAGGAATCAATGGCATCCAACACCGTCCTCCACTGTCTTTTGGTACAAACACGGCAGAATTTCTTTCCAGGTTTTCTTTTTTCTATGGAACTTTCACCATAACCAGTTTTCTATGGTGAGTTCAATAAAGAAAATCCACTGAATCATCTGAGCCAATAATGATATCCAGATCCCCATTGACATTGCCATTTCCATGTTTTCTTACCATGAAACAACGAATATGAAACTCAATGGGAAATATTTATTACCAAGTGACTGTACTTGGCCAGTTAAACTCGGGTGTTAATGGCTACCAATGTTAACTGGTGTTAATGGCTACCAATGTTAACTGGTGTTAATGGCTACCAATGTTAACTGGTGTTAATGGCTACCAATGTCAACTGGTGTTAATGGCTACCAATGTCAACTGGTGTTAATGGCTACCAATGTTAACTGGTGTTAATGGCTACCAATGTCAACTGGTGTTAATGGCTACCAATGTTAACTGGTGTTAATGGCTACCAATGTTAACTGGTGTTAATGGCTACCAATGTTAACTGGTGTTAATGGCTACAAATGTTAACTGGTGTTAATGGCTACCAATGTTAGCTGGTGTTAATGGCTACAAATGTTAACTGGTGTTAATGGCTACCAATGTTAACTGGTGTTAATGGCTACCAATTTAACTGTTGTTAATGGCTACCAATGTTAACTGGTGTTAATGGCTACCAATGTTAACTGGTGTTAATGGCAGACATTAATGCAGACAGTGTCCATCAGAATCAGGATATAGAAGGGACATAGTAAGGAGCCAGTAAGTGATAATGTGCCTCATTGCTTTGGGCAAATATGGCTTTTAGTATTTAAAACTGGATTTGCACCTTGTGATAAATCACAAAAGGATTTTACCCCAGCGCCACTTTAAGACCAGCCATTAGCTGCAATTCAGCCAGTGCAATTATGGAATTAAACATGTGCTAATCTATTCAATATACGTTAGCACATTTTAACCCCTATTTTTAGCACAGCACATGTGGGTAAATCAGGTCCAATGAGTTTGATTACACACAAGAGACATATCATTATCAGTCAACTGCCTTAATATAATTATCGAGTTGGATACAATAATATCTGCTAATTGCCCTAGATTCCTGGATTTATAAAACTGTCCTCCAATAGCTCGTGTTAAAACTGCATGGTTGGATTTTCGGTACAAAAGCTTTTAAAGGAAATCGTTATTGCAACATGAAGGGGCCCATTATAAAGACAGGATAAATATTAAATACTCATTTATGCCTATAGTGGTTGGACAAGTTTGAAATGCACATATGAGCCCAATGTTCTTATTCATGCACTGTGGATTTTATATGTACAATAAAAAGGTAAAAAAAAACAAAACATAATGTTATTAAACAGGAAACCTTCATTGCGCTACAAACAATACATGCTGATGGTGTGGATCTCCCTAAACACCAGTACAGGGTTAATGGGATTTGAAACCAATATGTAGTCACATAATCCCCTCTTACATTGTTAATGATTAGTCGCCTGGAGCTATGTGTTACCGTTACGACAGAAACCTGTAAAAACAACAATGATATGTGTGGACCAGCCAGGGGCTCAAGCACTCCACACGGCTACCAGTTATTAACGATGAGGGGAGTCAGCCATGGGCTCAAGCATTTTCCCTGGACTTCCAGTGATTAACGATTTGGGGAATCAGCCAGGGGCTCAAACATTTCCCCTTCACTACCAGTTATTAACAATCTAAGGAGTCAGCTAGGGGCTCAAGCATTTCCCTTCAACTACCAGTTATTGACAATCTGGAGAGGCAGCCAGGGGCTCAAACATTTCACCACGACTACCGATTATTAACAATCTGGTGAGTCAGCCAGAGGCTTAAGGATTTCCCAACGACTACCAGTTATTAATGACCTAGAGGTCTGCCACGGGATCAAGGATTTACCCACGACTACCAGTTAACGATCTGGGGAGTCATCCAGAGGCTCAAGGATTTCACCAGAACTACCAGTTATTGACAATCTGGGGAGTCAGCCAGGGGCTCAAGGATTTAACCAGAACTACCAGTAATGAAAATTGGGGAGTCAGCCAGGGGCTCAAGGATTTCCCCACAACAACCAGTTATTGACAATCTGGGGAGTCAGCCAGGGGCTCAAGGATTTCCCCACGACTACCAGTTATTAATGACCTAGAGAGTCTGCCACGGGCTCAAGGATTTACCCATGACTACCAGTTATTAATGACCTAGAGAGTCTGCCACGGACTCAAGGATTTACCTACGACTACCAGTTAACGATCTGGGGAGTCATCCAGAGGCTCAAGGATTTCCCAGCAACTACCAGTTATTAACAATCCTAGGAGTCAGCCAGGGGCTCAAGGATTTCACCAGAACTACCAGTAATGAAAATTGGGGAGTCAGCCAGGGGCTCAAGGATTTCCCCACAACAACCAGTTATTGACAATCTGGGGAGTCAGCCAGGGGCTCAAGGATTTCCCCACGACAACCAGTTATTGACAATCTGGGGAGTCAGCCAGGGGCTCAAGGATTTCCCCACGACAACCAGTTATTGACAATCTGGGGAGTCAGCCAGGGGCTCACGGATTTCCCACAACAACCAGTTATTGACAATCTGGGGAGTCAGCCAGGGGCTCAAGGATTCCCACAGACAACCAGTTATTGACAATCTGGGGAGTCAGCCAGGGGCTCAAGGATTTCCCCACGACAACCAGTTATTGACAATCTGGGAGTCAGCCAGGGGCTCAAGGTTTCACCAGATCAACCAGTTATTGACAATCTGGGGAGTCAGCCAGGGGCTCAAGTATGTCCCCCGACAACCAGTTATTGACAATCTGGGGAGTCAGCCAGGGCCTCAAGGATTTCACCAGAACTACCAGTTATTGACAATCTGGGAAGTCAGCCAGGGGCTCAAGGGTTTCCCCACGACAACCAGTTATTGACAATCTGGGGAGTCAGCCAGGGGCTCAAGGATTTCACCAGAACTACCAGTTATTGACAATTTGGGGAGTCAGACAGGGGCTCAAGGATTTCCCCACGACAACCAGTTATTGACAATCTGGGGAGTCAGCCAGGGGCTCAAGGATTTCACCAGAACTACCAGTTATTGACAATCTGGGAAGTCAGCCAGGGGCTCAAGGATTTCCCCACTACAACCAGTTATTGACAATCTGGGGAGTCAGCCAGGGGCTCAAGGATTTCACCAGAACTACCAGTTATTGACAATCTGGGAAGTCAGCCAGGGGCTCAAGAATTTCCCCACGACAACCAGTTATTGACAATCTGGGGAGTCAGCCAGGGGCTCAAGAATTTCCCCACGACAACCAGTTATTGACAATCTGGGGAGTCAGCCAGGGGCTCAAGAATTTCCCCATGACACCAGTTAGTTATAGAGAGATTTGGGGCAGTCACGCCAGAGGGTCAAAGATTTCACCAGAACTACCAGTTATTGACAATCTGGAGAGTCAGCCAGGGGCTCAAGAATTTCCCCACGACAACCAGTAATTGACAATCTGGGGCGTCAGCCAGGGGCTCAAGAATTTCCCCACGACAACCAGTTATTGACAATTTGGGGAGTCAGCCAGGGGCTCAAGGATTTCACCAGAACTACCAGTTATTGACAATCTGGGGAGGCGTCTTCTTAAAGGAGAACATTGTGCCCAAACCTCTGGTAGCTTCTCCTAAATCAGTTAAATCGAACAAAGAAAGACTGGACTTTTCTGTCTGATCTTGTCTCATCTTTAAGATCATATTGACTGGAAATATTTTGTTTCTACTGAATCAGAACCACTGATGTTACAATCCCAATAGGACGTGTCAGGTAAAGGGTAAAGTATCACTAAGTCATCATAGAGGTGTCGCTGTTTAATTCTCACTGCAAACTGTCCCCAGCATAAATAGCAATATCTGTGATTTCCCATGGACTACACTATGTCAATGGAGTCAGAAGGTGACACGTCCCCAGACGTTCTACGCTGTACAGTCTGTCTGGAGGACTACAGACCTTATGGGCCAATGAAACCTAGAATCCTCCCCGTGTGTTTGCACACATTTTGTGAGGGCTGCCTGGAGAGGCTGGGAGAAGACAGTGCCTATAGCATCTCATGTCCTATATGCCGGGTGTTTAATGATGTGTTTGGTAAGGACGGGATACAGGCTCTCCCCATCAACACCAGGGTCCCTTATTTTGAGACTGTTGAGGAAGAGATGGAAGAGTCTGACATCTTGGACTTTATTGACCCAAATATGCCCTGTTGCCCCATCTGTGGCGGAATGACTCTCTTTGCCCCTTTTGGCTTGGAGGCAGATGTTACACAATGCCACACCTGCCAGTGGGTCAGTGTAGAGGTCATGGAGGTGTGTGATCCAGAAATGATACCCATCCCAGAGCCAAACTCTGAGAGTCTCAGCAAGGTTATGGATGCAAGTAAACTAAAACGCCCAAGACTGCAAGGTTCCATGGAACCACCTCAAAGAAGGAAAGGTCTAGTCCAAAGGGCTCTTAGTTATATAAGGTATGTGGGGTAATGCTCATTTCTAGATAATATTATAATGGGGGAAACAGTGAATTATATGGGTGTAACAATAGACAAAGACAACACTTGTACTATAAGATTGTTCTAAGATAACATTTAATTACCGTATGTTGGATTGCTTTAACTCTCTATATTACTGTTTATTGATTACCCTACATGTGTGTGCTTAGTAATAATAACAGTAATCAAAAAAAGGAATGTCTACCCTCCAAAATAAACATTAATTTTACACATAGAGCATCTCCCAAACCCTGAAAACGAAATAATCACAAAGAGAGTGGAATAGAATTCCATAGGATGGGAATCAGTGTGAGTGGGGGTCTGTATAGGAGATGGTTCTGTGATGGGTACAGGGTACGGACAGGGACATATGGGGACACGAGAGAAAGGTTTAAGGTGGAGGAAGCAGTGTGAGTGGGGGTCTGTATAGAGATGGTTTTGTGGGGGACAGGGTACGGACAGGGACATATGGGCACATAGAGAGAAAGGATAAGGTGGGGAGGACAGATGTGAGTGGGGGTCTGTATAGGAGATGGTTCTGTGATGGGTACAGGGTACGGACAGGGACATATGGGGACACTAGAGAGAAGGTATAAAGTGTGGAGGAGCAGTGTGAGTGGGGTCTGTATGGAGATGTTCTGTTAGGTACGGGTACGGACAGGGAATATGGGGACACTAGAGGAAAGGTTAAGGTGGGGGAAGCAGTGTGAGTGGGGTCTGTATAGATATTTTTTGTTCTTTGTCCATGTGTCCGTACCATGTACCTGGTGTTACACCTCTCTCTCTCACTTTTCTCCTCATTTTCTCTCTGTGTGTCTTTTTCTTCTTTTTTTTTTGTGTGTACTGGAGATGGTTCTGTGAGGGGTACGGGGTACGGACAGGGACATATGGGGACACTAGAGAGAAAGGTATAAGGTGGAGGAAGCAGTGTGAGTGGGGGTCTGTATAGGAGATGGTTCTGTGATACAGGGTACGGACAATACGTGTGTCAGAGTTAAGTATAGACTGAAGGGGAGAGAGATGGGAAGCAGGAAGACCAGTAAGTAGTAGGTTACAATAGTCCAGGTGTCATAGGTTGAGAGCATGGATAAACATAGCGGTGGGTGGGAGAGAAAGGAACTTGCGGATTTTGGCTATATTTCGAAGGAAGAAGCGTCAGGTTTTCACAACATAGTTAACGTGGTTAGAAAAGGAGAGAGAGGAGTCGATAATTACCCCTAGGCAGCGTGCCAATTGTATAGGGGAAATGGGGGATTGTCAACAGAGATGGAGAAAGATGGGACAGGACCAGGTTTAGGTGGGAAAATGATCAGTTCAGTTTTAGAAAGATTTAATTTGAGGTAGCGTTGAGACATCCAGGGGGAGATGGGAAGGAGGCAGTCGGAGACACGTGATTGGATGACAGGAGGCAGTCGGAGACACGTGATTGGATGACAGGAGGCAGTCGGAGACACATGATTGGATGTCAGGAGGCAGTCGGAGACACGTGATTGGATGACAGGAGGCAGTCGGAGACAAATGATTGGATATCAGGGGTTATAGCGTTGAGACATCCAGGAGGAGACGTGATTGGATTATAAATAAGAAAGGAATTAACCCCTCACGATGCACGTGTGGCGTGACAAACGGCCTTTTTGCCCAATAATCGCACATGTGTATGTGCTTGCTTATACACACGTGCAAAACGCACATCTGTTGCAGGGTGTATCTCCCACTCACACGCGTGACCCTTAGGCTGGATACACACCATACAATATTTCTGGCTGACCAACTGAAATATAATATACCCAATGGGATCACACATCACCAGGACTTTTTCCGCAAGCACCTGACGCAAGTGGCTTTCCCGTTTTGGTCTTAACCATGTCCAGACCTTAGCGGTATATACCTCCACAATGTGCCGTTTGCATATTTTTTTTTTTTTTTTTAGAAACGGATTCCTTTTCGTTTACAGTCACTATGTAATTTTAGTAGAATGCAAGTGGAGGAACGGAACTGCGCGCACAGTCACGATGTGAATATGACGGTTGGCCAACAATCGCCACGACTGGTACCCAGAGATGAGGTGCGTGATGAGAGAGGTGACAGGGTGGTTACCAAATAGTAGGGGGAGGAAGGAGAAGAGGCAGGTGGGGTTGGTACCAAATCGTAGGGGAGAAGTGACAGGTGGTACCCCCCTTCACTCATGCCACGGTCAGGATTTATTTACCAACGGACTACAGTTACGATCTGGGGAGTCATCCAGCGGCTCAGGATATTTCACCAGAACACCAGTTATGACAATCTGGGGAGTCAGCCAGGGGTAAGATTTTAAACCAGAACTACCAGTAAGGAAAATTGGGAGTCAGCCAGGGGGCCTCAGGATTTCCCCCACAACAACCATTATTGACATCTGGGAGTTCAGCCAGGGGCTCCAAGGCTTTCCCCACGACTACCAGTTATTAATATGACCTAGGAGAGTCTGCCACGGGCTCAAGATTTACCCATGATACCAGTTATTCAGACCTAGAGAGTCTGCACCGGGAAGGACCAAGGATTTACCTACGATACCAGTTAACGATCTGGGGAGTCTCCAGAGGCTCAAGGATTTTCCAGCAAACTACAGTATAACAAGCTAGGAGTCAGCAAGGGGCTCAGGATTTCACCAGAAATACCAGTAATGAAAAATTGGGGAGTCAGCCAGGGGCCTCAAGGCTTCCCACAAAACCGTTATTGACCCATTCTGGGGAGTTCAGCCAGGGGCTCAAAGGATTTCCCCACGACAACCCCAGTATGACATCTGGGGCAGGAGTCAAGACAGGGGCTCAAGGATTTCACCAGATTACAATTCTGACAATAGGGGAGTCAGCAAGGGCTCAAGGATTCCCCGACAACCAGTATTTACAATCTGGGAGTCGCCAGGGGCTCAAGATTTCACCAATCTACCAATTATTGGACAAATCTGGGAGGGTCAGCCAGGGGCTCAAGGCTTTCCCCACGACAACCAGGTATGACAATTGGGGAAGTCAGCCAGGCCTCAAGGATTTACCAGAAACTACCAGTTATTGACAATCTGGGAGTCAGCCAGGGGCTCAAGGGTTTTCCCCACGACAACCAGTTATTGAACAATCTGGTGAGTCAGCCAGGGCTCAAGGATTTCACCAGAACTACCAGGTATTGACAAATTTGGGGGAGGTCAGACAGGGCCTCAAGGATTTTACCCACGACAACCAGTTATTGACAATCTGGGGAGGTCAGCAGGGGCTCAAGGATTTCACCAGAAACTACCAGTTATGAACAATCTGGGAAGTAAGCCAGGGGGCCAAGGATTTCACACTACAACCAGTTATTGCAATCTGGGGGTCAGCCAGCGGGGTAAAGGATTTCACCAGAACTACCAGTTATGCAATCTGGGAGGTCAGCCAGGGGCTCAAGGAATTTCCCCACGACAACCAGTTATGACCAATATGGGGAGTCAAGCCCAAGGGGTATTCAAGAATTTCCCACGCAACCAGTTATTGACAATCATGGGGAGTCAGCCAGGGGCTCAAGAATTCCCCATGACAACCAGTTATTGAAACAATTGGGGAGTCAGCCAGGGCTCAAGGATTTCACAAGAAAACTACCAGTATGACATTGGAGAGTACAGTCCAGGGGCTCAAGACTTTCCCACGGACAAACCAGTATATTGACAACTGGGGCGTCAGCCAGCGGTGACGCAAGGGAATTTCCCCACGACAACCAGTTATTGACAATTGGGGAGTCAGCAGGGGTCAAGGATTCACCAAAGAACTACCAGTTATTGACAAAGCGGGGAGGGCGTCTTTAAAGGAGACCATTGGTGCCCAAACTCTGGTAGCTTCATCCTAAATCAGTTAAATCGAACAAAGAAAGACTGGGACTTTTCTGTCTGATCTTGTCTCATATTTAAGATAATATTGACTGGAAAATATTTTGGTTCTACTGAATAGAACCCACGTGTTACAATCCCAATAGGACGTGTCGGTAAAGGGTTTAAAGTACACTAAGTATCATAGAGGGTCGCTTGTTTAAGTCTCACTGGCCACAAACACTGTCCCCAGAATTTAATGCAATATCTGTGATTCCCATGGACTACACTATGTAATGGAGTCAGAAGGTGACACGTCCCAAGGACGTATACGCTGTACCCCCGTCGTTGGAGGACACAGACCTTATGCGGCCAATGAACCTAGAATCCTCCCGTTGTGTGTTTGCAACATTTGTGAGTGAGGGCGCCTGGAGAGGTGGGGAGAAGACAGTGCCTATAGCATCTCATGTCCTATATGCCGGGTGTTTGTTTAAGATTTGTGTTGTAGGACGGGATTACAGGCCTCCCCATCAACACAGGGTCACTTATTTTGAGACGTTGAGGAAGAGATGGAAGAGTCTGACATACTTGGACTTTAGACCCAAAATATGCCCTGTTTGCCCCATCTGTGGCGGAATTGACTCTTTGCCATTTTGGCGTGGAGGCAGAGGTGAACACAATGCCACACCTGCAGTGGGTCAGTGTTAGAGGTCATGGCGGTGTGTGATACAGAAGAAATGATACCCATCCCAGAGCCAAACTCTGCGAGTCTCAGCCAGGTTATGGATGCAAGTAGTAAACTAAAACCGCCCAAGACTGCAAGGTTCCAGGAACCACCGCAAAGAAGGAAAGGTCTAGTCGCAAGGGCTCCCCCCCCTTAGCTTGAGTAGGTACAAGTATGTTGGGGTTAATGCTCATTTCTAGTCGAGATATATTCTAATGGGGAGGAGGGGGAGTCACATTGAATTTATATGGGTGTGGACAACATGACAAAGGAACAGACACTTGGTGACATAAGATTGTTCTAAGTAAAGACCCCATAAAAAAAAACATTTTTTATTACCGAAGTATGTTGGAATTTCTGTTAAACTCTCTCTATTAACGTTTAGGTCGATACCCCTACAGGCATGTGTGTGCTTAGTAATAATAACAGTAATACAAAAAAGGACATGTCTACGCCCACAAGATAAAATCAATTTTTACACATAGAGCACTTCTCCCAAACCAGCTGGAAACCGAATAATCACAAAGAGAGTGGAATAGAATTCATGGAATGGGAAGCAGTGGAGTGGGGGTCTGTATAGGCGATGGTTCTGTGAGGGTACAGGTTACGGACAGGGACATATGGGGACACTAGAGAGAAAGGTTATAACGGTGGGAGGAAGCAGTGTGAGGGGGGGTCTGTATAGGAGAATGGTTCTGTGGATGGTAAGGGTACGGACAGGGACATATGGGGAACTAGAGAGCGAAAGGTCTAAGGTGGGAGGAAGCAGTGTGAGTGGGGGTCTGTATAGGAGATGGTTCTGTGATGGGTACAGGGTACGGACAGGGACATATGGGGACACGAGAGAGAAAGGTATAAGGTGGGAGGAAGCAGTGTGATGTGAGTGGGGCTGTATAGGAGATGGTTCTGTGATGGTACGGGTACGGACAGGGACACTATGGGGACACTGAGAGCGAAAGGTTTATAAGGTGGGAGGAAGCAGGGCAGTGTGAGTGGGGGTCTGTATAGGAGATGGTTCGTGATGGTGGTACAGGGTACGGACACGGGACATATGGGGACACTAGAGAGAAAGTTAGGTGGAGAAGAGGGAAAGCAGTGTAGAGTGGGGGTCTGTATAGGAGAGGTTCTGTGATGGGTACAGGGTACAGACAGGGACATATGGGGACACTAGAGAGAAAGGTATAAGGTGGAGGAAGCAGTGTGAGGGGGGGTCGTATAGGAGATGGTTCTGTGAGGTACAGGGTACGGACAGGGCCATATGGGACACTAGAGAGAAAGTATAAGGTGGAGGAAGCAGTGTGAGTGGGGGTCTGTATAGGAGATGGTTTCTGTGATGGGTACGGGTACGGACAGGGACGTATGGGGACACTACGAATGAGAAAGGTATAGGTGGAGGAAGCAGTGTGAGTGGGGGTCGTATAGGAGATGGTTCTGTAAGGGTTACAGGGTACGGACAGGGACATATGGGGACACTAGAGGAGAAGAAAGGTATAGGGTGGAGGAAGCAGTGTGAGTGGGGGTCTGTTATTATGGAGATTGGTTACTGTGATGGGTCACAGGGTACGGACAGCGTGACATATGGGGACGATTAGAGTAGAGAGGAAGAGGTTTAACGGTGGAGGAACATGTGAGTGGGGGTTGTATAGGAGATGGTTCTGTGAGGGTAAAGGGTACGGGACAGGACATATGGGAGACTAGAGAGAAAGGATAAGGTGTGGAAGCAGTGTGAGTGGGGTCTGTATGGAGATGGTTCTGTGATGGGTACAGGGATGGACAGGGACATATGAAGAGGAGACTAAGAGAAGGTATAGGTGGAGGAAAGCAGCTGTGAGTGGGGTCTGTATAGGAGATGGTGTCTGTGATGGTACAGGGTACGGACAGGGCATATGGGGGACACTAGAGAGAAGTTATAAGGGGGAGGAAGCAGGTGAGTGGGGGGTCTGTATAGGAGATGGTTCTGTGATGGTTACAGGGTACGGACAGGGACAATGGGGCCTAAGAGAGAAAGGTATAAGGTGGAGGAAGCAGTGTGATTGGGGGTCTGTATAGGAGATGGTTCTTGTGGATGGTACAGGGTAACAGGGACATATGGGACTATGGGACACAAGGAGAGAAAGGTATAAGTGGAGGGACGAGAGTGTGAGTGGGGGTCTGTATAGGAGATGTGCTGTGATGGGTACAGGGATACGGACAGGGACATATGGGGACAGCTAGAGAGAAAGGTATAAGGTTGGAGGAGGAACAGTGTGATGGTGGGGGTGTCTGTATAGGAGGATGGTTCTGTGGGTACAGGGTACGGACAGGGAAATATGGTGGCCACTAGAGATGAAAGGTATAAGGGAGGAGCAGTGGGAGTGGGGGTCTGTATAGGAGATGGTTGCTGTGATGGGTACAGGTGTAGGACAGGGACATATATGGGGACACTAAGAGAAAGGTATAAGGTGGGAGGAAGCGTGTGAGTGGGGGTCGTGTATAGGAGATGGTATGTGTGAGAGTACCAGGGGTACGGGACAGGGGACATATGAGGGACCACTAGAGAAGGTTAAGGTGGATAGGAAGCAGTGTGAGTGGGGGTCTGTATGGGAGATGGTTTGTGATGGGTCAGGGTACGGACAGGGACATATGGGGGACACTAGAGAGAAAGTTTAAGGTGGAGGAGCGTGTTGAGTGGGGGTCTGTATAGGAGATGGTTCTGTGATGAGGTACAGGGTACGGACAGGGACATATGGGAGACATAGAGAGAAAGGTATAAGGTGGGAGGAAGCAGTGTGAGTGGGGTCTGTATAGAGAGATGGTTCGTGATGGGTACCAGGGTACGGACAGGGACATATGGGGACACTAGAGAGAAAGGTTTAAGTGGGAGGAAGCAGAGTGTGAGTGGGGGTCTGTATAGGAGATGGTTCTGTGATGGGTACAGGGTACGGACAGGACATAGGGGGACACTAGAGAGAAAGGTTTAAGGTGGGAGGAAGCAGTGTTGAGTGGGGGGTCTGTCTAGGAGATGGTTCTGTGATGGGTACAGGGTGGACAGGGACATATGGGGGACCCTAGAGAGAAAGGTAAGGTGGAGGAAGCAGGTGTGAGTGGGGGGGTCTGTTATAGGAGATGGTTCTGTGACTGGGTACAGGTAGGACAGGGACAATGGGGACATAGAGAGCAAAGGTTAAAGGTGGAGGAAGCAGTGTGAGTGGGGGGTCTGTATAGGAGAGGGTTCTGTGAGGGGTACAGGGTAGGACCAGGGACAATTGGGACACTAGAGAGAGAAGGTTATAAGGTGGGAGGAAGCAGTGGTGAGTGGGGTCTGTTCTGATAGGGAGATGGTTCTGTGTGGGTACAGGGTATGGACAGGGACATATGGGGACTAGAGAGAAAGGTATAAGGTGGAGGAAGCAGTGTGAGTGGGGTCTGTATAGGAGATGTTCTGTGGATGGGTACAGGGTATAGGACAGGGACAATATGGGGACACTAGTAAGAGAAAGGTATAAGGTGGAGGAAGCAGTTGTGAGTGGGGGGTTCTGTCTGGAGATGGTTCTGTGATGGGTACAGGGTACGGACAGGGATATGTGGGACACTAGAGAGAAAGGTATAAGGTGGGAGGCGAGGAAGCAGTGTGAGTGGGGTCTGTATGGAGATGGTTTCTGTGTGAGCGTACGGGTACGACAGGGACATATGGGGACACTAGAGAGAAAGGTATAAGGTGGAGGAAGCAGTGTGAGTGGGGGTTGTATAGGAGATGGTTCTGTGATGGGTACATGGTACGGACGGGACATATGGGACACTAGAGAGAAAAGGTATAAGGTTGGAGGAAGCAGTGTTGAGTGGGGGTCTGGGTTGGATAGGAGATGGTTCTGTGATGGGGTACAGGGTACGGACAGGGACATATGGGACACTAGAGAGAAAGGTATATAAGGTGGAGAAGAAGTGTGAGTGGGGGTCTTGTATAGGAGATGTTCTGTGATGGGTACAGGGTACGGACAGGGACATGAGGGGGACACTAGAGAGAAGGTATAAGGTGGGAGGAAGCAGTGTGAGTGGGGGGTCTGTATAGGAGATGGTTCATGTGGGGGTCAGGGTACGGACAGGGACATATGGGGACACTAGAGGAAAGGTATAAGGTGGAGGAAGCAGTGTGAGTGGGGGTCTGTATAGGAGATGGTTCTGTGATGGGTACAGGGTACGGACAGGGACATATGGGGACACTAGAGAGAAAGGTATGAAGTGGGGAGGAAGCAGTGTGAGTGGGGGTCTGTATAGGAGATGGTTCTGTGATGGTACAGGGTAACGGACAGGGACATATGGGGCACTAGAGAAAGGTATAAGGTGGAGGAAGCAGTGTGAGTGGGGGTCTGTATAGGAGATGGTTCTGTGTGGGTACAGGGTTGGACAGGGACATATGGGGACACTAGAGAGAAAGGTTTAAGGTGGAGAGGAAGCAGTGGAGTGGGGGTCTGTATAGGAGATGGTTCTGTGATGGGTACAGGGGTACGGACAGGGACATATGGGGACCACTAGAGAGAAAGTTAGGTGGGAGGAAGCAGTGTGAGTGGGGAGTCTGATAGGAGATGGGTCAGGGTACGGGTACAGCGGGACATATGGGAGACACTAGAGAGAAAGGTATAAGGTGGAGGAAGCAGTGTGAGTGGGGGGTCTGTATAGGAGATGGTTCTGTGAGGTACAGGGTACGGACAGGGACTATGCGGGACACTAGAGAGAAAGGCTCTGTAAAGGTTGAAGGAGGCAGTGTGAGTGGGGGGTTGTTAGGAGATGGTTTGTGAGGGTACAGGGTCACGGACAGGGGACATATGGGACACTAGAGAGAAAGTATAAGGTGGGAGGAGCAGGTGAGTGGGGGTCTGGATAGGAGATGGGTTCTGGATGGGTACTGGGTACAGACAGGGAATTATGGGGACACTAGAGAGAAGGTATTAAGGTGGGAGGAAGCAGTGTGAGTGGGGGGTCTGTATAGGAGATGGTTCTGTGATGGGTACAGGGTACGGACAGGGACATATGGGGACACTAGAGAGGTTACAATAGTCCAGGTGTGATAGGATGAGAGCATGGATAAGATGAGCAGTAGTCAGAGGAAAGAGGAACCTACCGGTACTGATAGATAGAGGTATCAGTAAGTGTACAAGCACCTTTTTGCTGACAATACATAATGATATATTACCCAGGTGGTTGGGAATGTTACACTGGAGAGGTTGCAAGTCTGATGAACAGTTACTGGACAAGAGTCACTGCATTTCTCTTCCATTTTATGTAAACACCACCGAGACCTCTGGGTAATATCCATGTTCCCATACTAACAATGTCTGAATCCAACAGGAATTAACCAAATGTGTATCACACTTTGTGTTATTTAAAGTCATTTTATTTATGTTCTGAATGCTCCAATAAAACCACTTACCCTTTATCTGTTCATCTAGACAATGCTGAGACACAACAGTTTCATTTAAAGGGAAAGTAAATCTGAAAATAAAGTTCATGCTAAGGTTTCCCCTATTATTCCCTCTCTCGTAGGAAGCTGTTTTCTTCCCGTTAATGTGAAGACCAAACCCACAACATGCAACATGGAGGATCCCACCTGCTTGAGACTTTCTTTTTGGGTCCCTTTAATTGGAATTTCTTATTTTCATCTAATACTTTCCATGTGATAGTTAATTAGGACCCTCCCCCATACCCTCCTAGCCAATCCCATTTGTCTTTATTCCCGTAACAGGGCTGTTACCGCTAAATAAACCTCCATGTTGATTGGATGAGAAAGGTAATTACAAAGTAGCGAATCTGCAATAAAATGAGTTGAAAAGTAACAAGGACTTCCTAGACTTCCAGTTTCAACCAGAAACGTTCGACATGTCGCTGGCGAGATGCCCAGATGAACGCCAAGTAAAAGGGCGAATGAGACCATGGCAGGTGCGTGGGTGACCTTGGGCTATCTGATGCCCTACAACCAAACCAAACACGGCATTCAACTCTATTTAAACAGGTTTAGTGCAACGCTGTACAGTGCGGAACGTCTCACAAAATAAATTCCAATGGTTTATTATCAATCTACAAAATGGAAAATTCAATCAATATCTGGTGTGATCTGCCCTACCTTCAATCCACCATAGGGCCACAGGGCTTGTGACGGCGGGGAGTAACAGGGCCCACAATCCCCTTCCCAAAGGCTCCACGATTAGCCGTTTATAAAGATACAGATCAGCTGTTTTAAAGACTGGAACCGAATTGAAACTTCTGTCGGTTCGATTCCGCTCTTGTAAACAGCTGATCACCCGTATCTTTACTGCATATGTACGATCAACTGTGTAAAAACATCCGATTGCGGAGCTTCAGGGGAGGGGGTGTGTAAGGGGTCCGGCCTCCAATCTGGGGCCCGGACACCCCTCCTGCAAAATTGAAGACCAGGTATACGACACTATGAGGCATATTTAATAAACCACATTATCGGAAACATCCGATATCACGGGTTATTGGTGATTTACAGCCGTCCATTTACTACCACTTCACAATGGTATTGTATAGGATGAGTAGTAAACTACCACAATGGTATTATGGTATTGTATAGGATGTGTAGTAAACTACCACAATGGTATTGTATAGGATGATAATAAACTACCACAATGGTATTATGGTATTGTAGTAGGATGTGTAGTTAAACTACCACAATGGTATTATGGTGAATAGATGTGATAATCAATGGTATTGTATAGATGTAAACTACCACAATGGTATTGGTATGTGATACGGATTTAGTAAACTCCATGGTATTGATAGGATGTGTAGTAAATACCACAATGGTATTGTATAGGATGTGTAGTTAATACTACAATCTAATTGTATAGGATGTTAGTAACTCCACAATGGTATGTATAGGGATGAGTAGTAACTACCACAATGGTATGTATAGGAGTGTGTAGTAAACTACACAATGGTATTATGGTATTGTATGAGTGGTAGATAAACTACCACAATGGTATTATGTTATGTATAGGATGTGTAGTAAATCTACCACAATGGTATGTAGAGGATGTGTAGTAACTACCACAATGGTATTGTATAGGATGTGTAGTAAACTACACAATGGTATTGTATAGGAGTGTGTAAACTACCACAATGGTATTGTATAGGATGTGTAGTAAACTACCACAATGGTATTGTATAGGATGTGTAGTAAACTACCACAATGTATTGATAGGATGTGTAGTAAACTACCACAATGGTATTGTATAGGAGTGTAGTAAACTACCACAATGGTATGTATGGATTGTATAGTAAACTACCACAATGGTATGTATAGGATTTTGGTAGACACTACCACAATGGGCTATTGTTATAGGATGTGTAGTAAACTACACCAATGGTATTGTATAAGATGTGTAGTAAACTACCACAATGGTATTGTATAGGATGTGTAGTAAACTACCACAATGGATTGTAGGGTGGTAGTAAACTACCACAATGGTAATTAGTTATAGGATGTGTAGTAACTACCACAATGGTATATTGTATAGTATGTGTAGAAACTACCACAATGGTATTGTATTAGGATGTGTAGTAAACTACACAATGGTATGGTATAGGATGAGTAGTAAACTACCACAATGGTATTGTATAGGATTGTGCACTGTAGTAGAACTACACAATGGTATTTATTAGGATGTGTAGTAAACTACACAATGGTATGTATAGGTGTGTAGAAACTACCACAATGGTATGTATAGGATGTGTCGTAAACTACCACAATGGTTATGTATAGAGTGTGTAGTAAACTACACAATGTCATTGTAATAGGATGTGTAGTAAACTACCACAATGTATGGTATAGGATGTGTAGTAAACTACACAATGGTTATGTATAGGATGTGTAGTAAACTACCACAATTGGTATTGTATAGGATGTGTAGTAAACTACCACAATGGTATTGTATAGGATGTGTAGTAAACTACCACAATGGTATGTGTATAGGATGAGTAGTAAACTACCACAATGGTATTGTATAGGATGTGTAGTAAACTACCACAATGGTATTGTATAGGATGTGTAGTAAACTACCACAATGGTATTGTATAGGAGGTGTATAAACTACCACACTGATGGTGATGTAATAACCATGTATATGGAGGTGTAGTACAACTACCACAATGATTGTATCTGATGTGTCTAATACTACCACATGGGTTATTGTTATAGAGATGAGTAGTAAACTACCCCATGGAGTATTGTTATAGGATGGACGTAGTAAACTACCACAAGGATTGTATACGTGAGTCGTAAATCGGACCACAAGGTTATGTCTAGGAAGTGTGTAAAACTACCACAATGGTATGTATGATGATGTAGTAAACTACCACAATGGTATTGTGATTAGGTGTGTAGTTAAACTACCACAATGGGTATTGTATAGGATGTGTAGTACAACTACACAATGGTATTTTGATATTACGCCTGATGTGGATTGTAGAAACTCCACACAATGGTCTTGGTAATTGTAGGAAAATCACAGTTGAGTGGTAGTAACTACCACAATGGTGATTGTTAGATGTGTGTAAACTACCGCGACCCAAATGGTATTGTATAGGATGAGTGAGTAAACTACCCACAATGGTATTGTATAGGGTGAGTGTAGAACTACCACAAATAGTGTATGTGTTATAATAAAGGGATGTTAGAGTGTAGTAAACTACCACAATGGTATTTGTAAGGAGGCAAGTAGTAAACTACCACAATGGGCTATGTATAGGTGTGTCGTAAACTACCACAATGGGTTGTATAGGGTGAGTAGTAAAACTACCAAATGGTATTGTATAGGATGTGTAGTAAACTCCACACAATGGATTGATCGGATTGAGTAGTAAACTACCACAATGGGATGTATAGGATGTGTAGTAAAACTACCACAATGGTATTGTATAGGGTGGTATAACTACCACAATGGTATTGTATAGGAGTGTAGGTAAATACCACAGGTATTGTATAGATGAGTCGTAAACTTACCACAATGGTGGTCTTGTATTAGGGTGTGTAGTTAAACTACCACAATGGTATTGTATAGGAGTGTAGGTAAACTACCACAATGTATGGTATAGGATGGTGTAAACTACCCAATGGTATGATAAGGAATGTGTAGAAATACATAATGGTAGTGTATAGGATGAGTAGTCAGACTACCACAATGGGTATTTGTATAGGATGTGTAGTAAATACCACAATGGATTTGTATAGGGTGAGTAGTAAACTACCACAATGGTTATTGATAGGGGAGTAGTAAACTACTACCACAATGGTATTGTATAGGGTGTGTAGTGAAATACCACCAATGGTATTGTATAGGAGGTGTAGTAAACTACCACCAATGGTATGGTATAGGATTGTGTAGAAACTCTACCATGGTATTGATAGGATGGGTAGTAAACTACCACAATGGTATTGTTAATAGGATGAGTAGTAAACTACCACAATGGTATTGTATAGGATGTGTAGTAAACTACCACAATGGTATTGTATAGGATGGTAGTAAACTACCACATATGGTATTGTATAGGTGAGTAGTAAATCCCACAATGGTATTGGATAGGATGTGTAGTAAACGACCACAAGGGATTGTGATAGGAGAGTAGTAAACTACACAATGGTATTGTATAGGATGTGTAGTAAACTACCACAATGGTATGTATAGTGGTGGGAGTAAACTACCACAATGGGTATTGTATAGGATTGGTGTAGTAAACTACCACCAATGGTATTGTAAGGGGGAGTAGTAACTACCACAATGGTATTGTATAGGGGAGGTAGTAAACTACCAACAATGGTATTGTATAGGATGTTTAGTAAACTACCACACTGGTATTGTATAGGAGGTAGAAACTACAGAATGGATTGTATAGGATGGGTAGTAAACTACCACATGGTATTGATAGGGTGAGTAGTAAACTACCACAATGGTATTGTATAGGATGTGTAGTAACTAACCACAATGTATTGTCTAGGAGGTAGTAAAACTACCACAATGGTATGTATAGGATGTGTAGTAAAACTACCCACAATAGGTATGTATAGGATGTTGTAGTAACACTAACCCAATGGATTGTATAGGATGAGTAGTAAACTACCACAATGGTATTGTATAGGATGTGTAGTAAACTACCACAATGGTATTATGGTATTGTATAGGATGTGTAGTAAACTACCACAATGGTATTGTATAGGATGAGTAGTAAACTACACAATGGTATTGATAGGCGTGTAGTAAATACCACAATGGTATTGTAATAGAGATGGTAGTTAAACTACCCAAGGATTGTATAGGATGTGTAGTAACTCCCCACAATTGGTATGTATAGGGTGAGTAGCTAACTACAGTCACAATGGTTGTATAGGAGGTGTAGTTAAACTACACAATGGTTATTATGGTATTGTATCGGAGTGTAGAAACTACCACCACATGGTATTATGTATTGTAATAGGATGTGGTCATAAACTACCAAATGGTATTTGGTAGTAGATGTGTAGTAAACTACCACTGTAATATGGTATTTGTATAGGATTAGAAACCATGTATGTAAAGTGTGTAACTACAATGTGATATTGTATAGGAGTGTAGTAAACTACCACAATGGTATTTGTATAGGATGTTAGTAAACTACCAAAGGTAGTGTATAGATGTGTAGTAACTACCACAATGTATTTATAGGATGTGTAGTAAACTACCACAATGGTATTGTTATAGGAGTGTAGTAAACTACCACAAATGTATGGATGGATGATGTGTAGTAAACTACCACAATGGTATGTATAGGGATGTGTAGAACTAGCCTACAAGGCTATTGTATAGGATTGTAGTAAACTCACCAATGGTATTGTATAGATGTGTAGTAAACTACCACAATGGTATTGTATAGGATGTGTAGTAAACTACCACAATGGTATTGTATAGGGTGAGTAGTAAACTACCACAATGGTATTGTATAGGATGTGTAGTAAACTACCACAATGGTATTGTATAGGATTGATAGTAAACTCCACAATGGTATTGTATAGGGTGTGTAAGTAAGCTACCACAATGGTATGTATAGGATGGTAGTAAACTACCACAATGGTATTGTATAGGAGTGTAGTAAACTACCAATGGTTTTATAGGATGTGTAGTAAACTACACAATGGTATTGTATAGATGAGTAGTAAACTACCACAATGGTATGTATAGGATGTGTAGTAAACTACCACAATGGTATGTATAGGAGCTGGTAGGAAAATACACAATGTATTTATATAGGATTGTGACTCCAGATTTTGATGGGGGTAGAACTACCACAATGTAATGTGTAATAGGATGTGTAGTACTACACAATGGTTTTAGTTGTATAATCCAATGGGGGATGGATGTAGTAAACTACCCCCAATGGTAGTGTGTATAGGATTGGTAGTACACGACCACAAGGTTATTGTATGAATTGTAGTACAACTACCACAATGGTATGGTATAGGATGTGTAGTAAACTACCACAATGGTATTGATAGGATGTGTAGTAAACTACCACAATGGTATTGGTATAGAGTATGTGTGTAGTAAACTACACAATGGTATTGTATAGAGTGTGTAGTAAACTACCACAATGTGTTAGTGAGTAGTAAACTACCAATGGTATTGGATAGGAGGTGTAGTAAAACTACCACAATGGATTGTATGATTTGTGTAATACTACCACAATGGTATTGTTATAGAGGAGTAGTAAACTACCACAATGGGTATTGTATAGGATGAGTAAACTACCACAATGGTATTGTATAGGATGTGTAAAACTACCACAAGGTATTGTTAGGATGTGTAGTAAACTACCACAATGGTATTATAGTATGAGTGATGTAAACTCCACAATGGTATTGTATTAGGTTGTGTATAATAACCTAACACAATGGTATTGTATAGGAGTGTATTAACCTACCACTGGTATGTATAAGTTAGACTCACATGTATTGATATAGGATGTGTATAAACTACCCAAACAAATGGTCTTGGTAGGATGTGTAGAAAACTACTCAATGTATTGTATAGGGATGATGTAGTAAACTACCACAATATGGTATTGTCATAGATGTGGTAAGTAAACTACCACCCAAATGGTATTGTATAGGATGAAGTAAGTAAACTACCCACAATTGGTATTGTATAGGTAGAGTAGTAAACTACAAGACATGGTATTGTATAGGATGTGTCTCAGGTATGTATGCGGATGACGAACACCAACCACATGGATAATTGATTAGGAGGAGGACAAAGGTATGTAAGGATATCTACACAATGGTATGTATAGGCTTGTGTAAACTACCACATGGTATAAGATGATGTTGTAGAACTCAAGGGATGATAGGTGGTAGTAAACTACTCCACATGGGTGATTGATCGAGGATGTGTAGTAAACTACACAAATGGTTTGTATAGGATGATGTAGTAACTACCACAATGGGTAATTGTTAGGATGTGTAGTAAACTACCACAATGGTATTGTATAGGGTTGGTATAAACACCACAATGGTATTGACTAGGAGTGTAGGTATAATACCACACGGGTATTGTATAGATGGTGTAAACTACCACAAGTGGTCTTGTAATAGGATGGATAGTTAAACTACCACAATGGTATTGTAATAGGAGTGTAGGTAAACTACCACAATGTCAGTGTATAGGATGTGTAGTAAACACCCCTGTATTATGTGTATAATACACACATGTGTATTGAAATATAATGGTAGTTAGGATGAGTACAGACTACCACAATGGTATTTGTATGCGATGTGTGCTAAATACCACAATGGGTTTTGTATAGGTGAGTAGTAAACTACCCCATGGATATTGTAGGAAGGAGTAGTAAACTACACAGGTGATACAGTAAACCACAATGGTATTGTATAGGAGTGTGTAGGAAACTACCACCAATGGTATTGTATGGAGGTGTAGTAAACTACCACATGATGATGGATTGTTGAACTTCATTATTGTAGGTGGGTAGTAAACTCACAGTTGATGAGGAACACCACATGGATATGTGGTTCCACACAATGATCTAGGATGTGAAAGGTCTGGATAGGTGAGTCAACTCACTGTTTTATGTTACACCACATGGTATTGTATAGGATGTGTAGTAAACTACCACAATGGTATTGTATAGGATGGTGTAAACTACCACAAGGTAGTTGTATAGGGAGTTATAAATCACACAATGGTATTGATAGGATGTGTAGTAAACTACCACAATGGTATTTGTATAGGATGATGTAGTAAACTACCACAATGGGCTAGTTGTATAGGATGTGTAGTAAACTACCACAATGGTATGTATATGGTGGAGTAGTAAACTACCAAATGGTATTGTATAGGATGGTGTAGTAAACTACCACACAATGGTATTGTGGGGGAGTAGTAACTACCACAATGGTATTGTATAGGGGAGGTAGTAAACTACCAACAATGGTATTGTATAGGATGTTTAGTAAACTACCACACTGGTATTGTATAGGAGGTAGAAACTACAGAATGGATTGTATAGGATGGGTAGTAAACTACCACATGGTATTGATAGGGTGAGTAGTAAACTACCACAATGGTATTGTATAGGATGTGTAGTAACTAACCACAATGTATTGTCTAGGAGGTAGTAAAACTACCACAATGGTATGTATAGGATGTGTAGTAAAACTACCCACAATAGGTATGTATAGGATGTTGTAGTAACACTAACCCAATGGATTGTATAGGATGGTAGTAAACTACCACAATGGTAGTGTATAGGATGTGTAGTAAACTCCACCAATGGTATTTGTATAGGGTGAGTAGTAAACTACCACAATGGTATTGTATAGGGTGAGTAGTAAACTACCACAATGGTATTGTATAGGATGAGTAGTAAACTACCACAATGGTATTGTATAGGATGAGTAGTACCAGTAGGAGTAGGAGATGCCATAGAGTATTGGACCTGGTATCACACTGGGTTTTAGCTTTCTGTGCTTTACACCAACTTATTTTATTTACACAACTGAAAAAAAGTAGAACTGTAACTTCCCCTTGGGATTCATTTTATTATCAAATGGGATTTAAAAGGGGCGGGTCCATACTTCTTGGAAGCAATAGATTAAAGGGCAAGTTATGAAGATCACTTAGCGAAGACAATAAACAAGATCAGGATGATGATGGGGAGGAAGATGATGAAGAAGCACAGAGTCTCTAGGAGCAGTAGGAGGACCAGGGTAGCAAGGTAGAGGCAGCGGCATCGGCCTTCCAGCCTGCGCAGGCAGTTAACGCAGCCCTGGGGGTAGTGGAAACACGGAGCGAAAGAAAAGATGCGGGTCGTGTAGAATCGCTTCTGAAATCTGTACTCCAATGCCCCCCATATCCCGGGTCTCCTGACCGGTGGTTCCGGGGGTAATTCCAGCTGGACGATGGGGGCTCCGCTGTTGTCTATCATTTGTTCTTGCATCTTGAGGATTTCCCATTGCATCATGGGTGTCCTCTGTCTGCATATGGGGCACTTGACGCGTCCCAGTTCGGCGTGGTTGGCTTTGTCCGCTATGGTCTTCAGACAGTTGTCGCAGAAGGTGTGGTTGCAGTTGAGGAAATACTGTTTGTGGGTCTCTGCGTCGTAGGGTTCTGTACAGACTGGACATTCTCTATCTGTGTTCTCATCATCGGGCAGGAGAACCAGACACTGCGCTGGGACCATGTCCTCTCCCATCCCTGGGACCCCATCCACTCCTCCGCCCTCTAATTCCAGACACCGGCACAGACCAGGGGCAGCTCCCTCCACATTCCCAGATCCCTCCTCTTCCTCCCAAGTAGCCTTCACATTGGGACTTGTTTCCCTATGAAGAGGAGCAGACAACTGAGTCTCACAAGGTCCACGGAGCTGCAGTGCACCCTGGGGTTCTCCTCCATAAATACTCCAGCCCATCCCTTCACCTCTATCCCTGTCTACACAATGTCCCTGTACTGGGCAGTCAGTATGTTCCAAAGGGGTCGTGGGGTCCAACTCAGGAGCATCACCTTCCATACATCTCCCATCCCTGGCAGTTGGTTGGGTACCACAGTAGGAAGGGGGTCCATCTAGGGTCTGCCCCTCCCTGTCAGGAAACCCCCCGTCCCGTGTCCCTTTGTGGGGTCTCACAGGTGACAACTCCATACTCTGCAATGACAAAACCTTTCAGTTACTTACAGGCAAGACACACATGGATAATGAGGGACCACAAAACGCTATGATTCTATGGGAGACGGGAGCAGGTCTCCCTGGGTGACACTGTTACAAATAGAGGACGTCCTTTCCCTGTCGGACTCCTGACAAGGTCTGTAATGATATTTTTCATTGAAGTCAGGCAGGAAAACAGAGGAAATGGCAGCTCCATGTCTCCTCACTCCCTAATGTGTAGAGACAGACAGACAGACAGACACAGACAGACAGACAGACAGACAGACACACAGACAGACAGACAGACAGACAGACACACAGACAGACAGACACAGACAGACAGACAGACAGACAAACACAGACAGACAGACAGACAGACAGACAGACAAACACACACAGACAGACAGACAGACAGACACACACAGACAGACAAACACACACAGACAGACAAACACACACAGACAGACAGACAAACACACAGAGGCAGACAGACAGACAAACACACACAGACAGACAGACAGACAGACACACACAGACAGACAGACACACAATGGTATTGTATAGGATGTGTAGTAAACTACCACAATGGTATTATGGTATTGTATAGGATGTGTAGTAAACTACCACAATGGTATTGTATAGGATGTGTAGTAAACTACCACAATGGTATTATGGTAGAAGAGAGAAAAGAGTAAGAGAGAGAAGGAGAAAAGAGGAGAAGAAACGAAGAGAGAGAGAAAGAGGAGGAAGGGAGGGGGAGAAGGAAGAGAAGAGAAAGGTTTAAGGAGAAGAGAGAAGAGAAGAGAGGAGAATAGGAAGTGAGAGAAAGAGAGAGAGAAGAGAAGAGATAAGACGAAGAGAAGAAAAGCAGAGAAGAGAGAGAGAAGAGAAAAGAAAAGAGAAGACAAGAAGAGGAAGAGAAAGAGAGAAAGAGAAGAGAGAAGAGATAGAGAGAGTAGAGAAGAGAAAAGGAAAGAGAGAGGAGAAGAGGAGAGAATGGAGAAAGTTTAAAAAGAGAAGAGAAGAGAGAAGAAAGAGAGAAAGAGAGAAGAGGGAAGAAGAGAGGTATGGAGGACGAGAAAATGGAGAGAAAGAGGGGAGAAGAGAGAGAGAGAAGAGGGAAGAGAAAGATGAAGCGAGAAAGGTTTAAGGTGGGAGGAAGCAGTGTGAGGGTGCGGCCGGGTCTTATAGGAGATGGTTCTGTGAGGGGTACAGGGTACGGACAGGGACATATGGGGACACTAGAGAGAAAGGTATAAGGTGCGGAGGAATCAAGTGTGAGGGGGTTGGTCTGTATAGGAGATGGTTCTGTGATGGGTACAGGGTACGGACAGGGGACATATGGTGACACAGAGAGAAAGTATAAGGTGGGGGAGAAAGCAGTGTGTGAGTGGGGGGTATGTATAGGAGATGGTTCTGTGATGGGAAGGGTACGGACAGGGACATATGGGGAACTAGAGAGAAAGGTTTAAGGTGGGAGGAAGGAAGCAGTGTGAGTGGGGGTGGGGTCTGTATGGAGATTGGGTTTCTTGATGGGTAAAGGGGACGGACAGGGACAGATGGGGCACTAGAGAGAAAGGTATAGGTTGGAGGAAGCAGGTGAGGGGTGGTCTGTCTAGGAGAGTTTCTGTGCTGGGTACAGGGGAAAGACAGGGGAAATATGGGACACTAGAGAGGAGAAAGGTATAAGGTGAGAAGCGAAGTGTGAGTGGGGGTCTGTATAGGAGATGGTTCTGTGAGGGACAGGGTACGGACAGGGACATATGGGGACACTAGAGAGAAGGTAAAGGTGGAGGAAGCAGTGTGTGAGGGGGGGTCTTGTGTATAGGAGATGGTTCTGTGATGGTTACAGGGTACGACAGGGGACATATGGGCGACACAGAGAGAAAGGGGATAAGGTGGAGAGAAGCAAGTGTGAGTGGGGTCGAGCGGAGATGGTTCTGTAAGGGGTACAGGGTACGGACAGGACATATGGGGAACTAGAGAGAAAAGGTTCTAAAGGTGGGAGGGGAAGCAGTGTGAGTGAGGGCACGTATAGGAGGATGTCTTGGATGGGCTACAGGGTACGGAAATGGGACATATGGGGACAATAGAGAGGAAAGGTGTAAGGTGAGGAAGTAGAGGTTTTAGGTGAGGAAGCAGTGTGAGTGGGGGTCTGTATAGGAGTGGTTCTGTGATGGGTAAACAGGGTACGGCAGGGACTCATATGGGGAGACTAGAGAGAAAGGTATAAGGTGGAGGAAGCAGTGTGAGTGGGGGTCTGTATAGGAGATGGTTCGGTGAGGTGTACAGGGTATGGACAGGGACATATGGGGAGACCTAGAGAGAAAGGTATAAGTGGGGAAGGAGAGCAGTGTGAGTGGGGGTCTGTTATAGGAGATGGTTCTGTCCGATGGGTACAGGGTATGGACGGGGACATAGGGGCACTAGAGAGAAAAGGTATATATGGTGGGAGGAAGCATGTGTGAGGGGGGGGTCTGTATAGGAGATGGTTCTGTGAGAGTACAGGGTAGGACAGGGACATTGGGACACTAGAGAGAGAGAGAAAGGTTAGATAAGGTGGAGAAGGAAAGCATGTGATGTGGGGGTATGTATAGAGATGTTGGTGAGGATTACAGGGTACGGACAGGGCATATGGGGACACCAGAGAGAGGTATAAGGTGGAGGAGCAGTGTGAGTGCAGGGGGTCTGTATAGGAGATGTTTCTGTGATGAGTACAGGGGTACGGACAGGGAAATATGGGGACACAGACTAGAGAGAAAGGTATAAGGGGGGAGGAAGCAGTGTGAGTGGGGGGTATGTCTAGAGCTGGTTCGGGATGGAGTATACAGGGTCCGGACAGGGACATATGGGGACACTAGAGGAGAAAGGTTATAAGGTGGAGGAGGAAGCAGTGTGAGTGGGGGTTGTATAGGAGATGGTTTCTGTGATGGGTACAGGGTCGGACAGAGACATATGGGGGACACTAGAGAGAAGGTATAAGGTGGGAGGAAGCAGGGTGAGGGGGGGTCTTCTTATAGGAGAGGGTTCTGTGATGAGTACAGGGTTACGGACAGGACATATGGGACACTAGAGAGAAGGTATTAGAAGGGGGAGGGAAGCAGTCTTGTGAGTGGGGGTTCTGTATAGGAGGAGGTTCTGTGATGGGTACAGGGTATGGACCGGGACATATGGGACACTAGAGAGAAGAGGATAAGGTGAGGAAGCAGAAGTGTGAGTGGGGTCTGCTATAGGAGATGGTTCTGTGATTAGGGTACAGGGTACGGACAGGGAACATATGGGACACTGAGAGAGAAAGTAGAAGGTGGGAGGAAAGGAAGCAGCGTGAGTGGGGGTCTCTAGGAGATGTTATGTGATGGTACAGGTACGGACAGGGACATATGGGGACACTAGATGAGAGACGGTTTAAGGTTGGGGAAGCAGTGTGAGGTGGGGTCTGTATAGGAGATGGTTCTGTGGATGGGTACAGGGTACGGACAGGAACTATAGGGGACACTAGAGAGAAAGGTATAAGGTGGAGGAAGCGGTTGTGAGTGGGGGGTCTGTATAGAGATGGCTACGGATGGGTACAGGTATGGGACAGGACCTATGGGGAGGGACTAGAGAGGAAAGGTAAAGGGGAGGAAGCAGTGTGAGTGGGGGGTCTGTATAGGAGATGGTTCTGTGGTGGGTACAGGGTACGGACAGGGACATATGGGGGACACTAGGAGAAAGGTTTAAGGTGGGGAGCGTGTGAGTGGGGTCTGTATAGGAGATGGTCTGTGATGGGTACGGGTACGGACAGGGAACATATGGGGACATAGAGAGAAAGGTATAAGGTGGGAATGGAAGCAGGAGTGGAGTGGGGGTCTGTATAGGAGATGGTTCTGGGAGGGTACAGGGTATGGGCCAGGGACATATGGGAGGGACTAGAGAGAAAGGTATAAGGTGGAGGAAGCAGGTGTGGTGGGGGTCTGGATAGGAGATGTTTCTGTGATGGTACAGGGCTAAGGCAGGGACATATGGGGAAACTAGAGAGAAAGTATAAGGGAGGAAGCAGTGTGAGTGGGGGGTTGTATAGAGATGGTTCTGTGATGGGTAACCGGGTTACGGATCATGGACTATGGGGAAACTAGAGAGAAGGTTTATAAGGTGGGACGGAAGCAGTGTGGGTGGGGGTTGTATAGGAGATGGTCGTGATGAGAGGATGTGTACAGAAGGGGAAATATGGGGACACTAGAGAGAAAGGTATAAGGTGAGGAGGAGCAGTGTGGTGGGGGGTCTGTATATGGAGATGGTTCTGTGATGGGTACAGGGTACAGAACAGGGAATATGGGACACTAGAGAGAAAGGTAGAAGGTGGAGGATAGGGAAGCAGTGTGAGTGGGGGTCTGTATAGGAGATGGTTCGGATGGGTACATGGTACGGACAGGGACAAGGGGACACTAGAAGAAAGGGATAAGTGGAGGAAGCAGTGGGAGTGGGGGTATGCAATAGGAGATGTCTGTGATTGGGTTACAGGTACGGACAGGGACATGTGGGGGACACTAGAGAGAAAGAAAGGTATAAAGGTGGAGAGGGGATAGCAGTGTGTGGGGGTCTGTATAGGCGATGGTCTGTGGTGGGTTAAGGGTACGGACAGGGACAATGGGACACTAGAGAGAAAGGTATAAGGTGGAGAAGCAGTGTGGTGGGGGTCTGTGATATAGGAGATGGTTCTGTTTTCTGAGGGTACAGGGTGACGGACAGGGACATAGGGGGACACTAGAGAGAAAGGTTAAGGGGGAGGAAGCAGAGTGTGCCGTGTGCGTGGGGGGTATGTATCGGAGATGGTTCTGGATTGGGAGTACAGGGTACGGACGGGACCTATGGGGACAATGGAGGAGAAAGGTTATCAAGGGTGGGAGGAAGCAGTGTGAGGGCGGGTCTGTATAGGAGGCTGGTTCTGTGAGGGTACGGGTTCGGACAGGGGACAATGGGGGACGACTAGAGAGAAGGTTAAGGATGGAGGAAGCAGTGCGAGTGAGGGGTCGTATAGGCGATGGTTAGTGATGGGTTACAGGGTGTACGGACAGGGACATATGGGGACACTAGGAGAGAAAGGTTTAGGTGGGAGGATCCGGGAGGAAGCAGTGTGAGTGGGGGTCTGTATAGGAGATGGGTCCAGGGTACGGACAGGGACATATGGGACACTAGAGAGACAGGTATACGGTGGGAGGAAGCAGTGTGAAGTGGGGTCTGTATATAGGAGATGGTTCTGGGATGGGTTACAGGGGGGACGGACAGGGACATATGGGGTACATAGAGAGAAAGGTAAAGGTGGAGAGGAAAGCAGTGTGAGTGGGGGTCTGTATAGGACGATGGTTCATGTGATGGGTACAGGGTTACGGACAGGGACCATTATGGGGACACTAGAGAGGAAAGGTATAAGGTGGGAGAAAGCAGTGTGAGTGGGGGGGGTCGTATAGGAGATGGTTCTGTGATGGGATACAGGGACAGCAGGGACATATGGGGACACTAGAGAGAAAGGTTAAGGGGGAGGAAGCAGGTGTGAGTGGGGGGTTCTGTATAGGATGGTTCTGTGATGGGTACAGGGGACGGGACAGGGACATATGGGGAGGAAATAGAGAGGTTACAAAGTCAAGGTTGTGATAGGATGAGAGCAGGATAGATGAGCAGTAAGTCAGAGAAAGAGGACCTACCATGGTAATGATAGATAGAGGTATCAGTAAGGGACAAGCACCTTTTTCTCGACAATACAGAATGATATCTTACCAGTTTGGTGGTGAATGTTACAACTGGAGAGTTGCAAGTCTGAGGACAGTTACTGGACAAGAGTCACGCATGTCTCTTCCATTTATGTAAAACACCACCGAGACCTCTGGGTAATATCCATGTCCCATACTAACAATGTCTGAATCCAACAGGAATTAACCAAAGGTGTATCACACTTTGTGTTATTTAAAGTCATTTTATTTATGTTCTGAATGCTCCATAAAACCACTTACCCTTTATCTGTTCATCTGACAAGCTGAGAGACACACAGTTTCATTTTAAAGGGAAAGTAAACGGAAATAAAGTAAGCGAAGGTGTCCCCTATTATTACCTCTATCGTAGGAAGCTGTTTTTCTTCCGTTAATGTGAAGACCCTCCAAACCCACAAATGCAAACATGGAGGATCCCACCGCATTGAGACTTCTTTTTGGGTCCCTTTTAATTGGAATTATATTTTCATCTAAGAATTTCCAGGTGATAGTTAATTAGGACCCGCACCCATACCATCCTAGCCAAGCCCATTTGTCTTTATTCCCGTAACAGGGCTGTTACCGCTAAAATAACACTCCATGTTGATTGGATGGATGAGAAAGGTTAATTACAAAGTAGCGAACTGCCAATAAAATGAGTGAAAAGTACAAGGGACTTACTAGACTTCCAGTTTTCAAACCAGAACGTTAGACATGCGCTGGCGAGATGCCCAGATTAACGCCAAGTAAGTAAAAGGGCGAATGAGACATTGGCAGGTGCGTGGGGGACATTGGGCTATATGGCCATCAACCAAACCAAACACGGCAGTTCAGCTCTATTTAAACAGGTTTAGTGCAACGCTGTGACAGTGCGGACGCTCACAAAATAAATTCCAATGGTTTAGATCAATCTACAAAATGAGAAAATTCCAATCAATATCTGGTGTGATCGCACTATTCATCCACCATAGGGCCACAGGCTTGTGAGGCGGGGAGTAACAGGGCCCACAAACCCTTCCCAAAGGCTCCACGGATTAGCCGTTATAAAGATACAGATCAGCTGTTTTAAAGGGCTGAACCGAATGAAACTTCTGTCCGGTTCGATTCCGTCTTGTAAACAGACTGATCACGCCGTATCTTTACTGATATGTATCGAGTCAACTGGTAAAAAACATCCATTGGGAATGTTCATGGGAGGGGGTGTTTTGTAAGGGTGGCCGCCTCCCAATTGGGGCCCGGCACCCCCCTGCCAAAATTGAAGAACCAGGTATAAGGACACTAGAGGCATATTTAATAAACCACATTATCGGAAAACAATCCGATATACACGGGTTATTGGTGATTCAGCCGCCCGTCCATTTACTACCACTTCACAATGGTATGGTATAGGATGGTAGTTAAACACACAATGGTATTATGGTCGTGTTATAGGAGGATGTAGTAAACTACCACAATGGTATTGTATAGGCTGAGTAGTAAACTACACAATGGATTGTATAGGCTGGGTAGTAAAAACTACCCACAATGGTATTATGGTATTGAGAGGATGTGTAGTTAAACACCACAATGGTATTATGGTATTGATATGGATGTGAGTAAACTACCACAATGTATTGTATAGGATGGTTAGTAAACTACACAATGGTATTGATAGGCGTGTAGTAAATACCACAATGGTATTGTAATAGAGATGGTAGTTAAACTACCCAAGGATTGTATAGGATGTGTAGTAACTCCCCACAATTGGTATGTATAGGGTGAGTAGCTAACTACCACAATGGTATGTATAGGAGGTGTAGTAAACTACACAATGGTTATTATGGTATTGTATCGGAGGGTAGAAAACTACCACCAATGGTATTATGTTATTGTATAGGATGTGTAGTAAATCTACCACAATGGTATGTAGAGGATGTGTAGTAAACTACCACAATGGTATGTATAGGATGTGTAGTAAACTACACAATGTAGATATTGTATAGGAGTGTAGTACAACTACCACAATGGTATTTGATAGGAGGTGTAGTAACTACCACAAGGTAGTGTATAGGATGTGTAGTCAAACTACCCACAAGGGTGTATTTGGATAGGATGTGTAGTAAACTACCACAATGGTATTGTTATAGGAGTGTAGTAAACTACCACAAATGTATGGATGGATGTGTTAGTAAACTACCACAATGGTATGTATAGGGAATTTTTTGTGTAGCACACTAGCCTACAAGGGCTATTGTTATAGGATGTGTAGTAAACTACAACCAATGGTATTGTATAGATGTGTAGTAACACTACCACATGGTATTGTATAGGAGTGTGTAGTAAACTTACCACAATGGATTGTACGGGTGAGTAGTAAACTACCACAATGGTAATTTATAGGAGTGTAGTAACTACCACAATGGTATTATTGTATAGGAGGTGTAGAAACTTCCACAATGGTATTGTATTAGGGATGTGTAAGTAAAATAACACAATGGTATGGTATAGGATGGTAGTAAACTACCACAATGGTATTGTATAGGAGGTGTAGTAAACTACACAATGGTTTTATAGGGATGTGTGTAAAACTACACAATGGGTATGTATAGGTGTGTAGAAACTTACCACAATGGTATGTATAGGATGTGGGTAAACTACCACAATGGTTATGGTATAGGAGGGTAGGAAAATACACAATGTATTGTAATAGGATGTGTAGTTTAAAACTACCACAATGTTATGGTATAGGATGTGTAGTAAACTACACAATGGTTAGGTATAGGATGTGTAGTAAACTACACATGGTATTGTATAGGATGTGTAGTAAACTACCACAAGGTTATTGTATAGGATGTGTAGTAAACTACCACAATGGTATGGTATAGGATGTGTAGTAAACTACCACAATGGTATTGTATAGGATGTGTAGTAAACTACCACAATGGTATTGTATAGGATGTGTAGTAAACTACCACAATGGTATTGTATAGGATGTGTAGTAAACTACCACAATGTAGTTAGGGTGAGTAGTAAACTAACCAATGGTATTGGATAGGAGGTGTAGTAAAACTACCACAATGGATGTATCGGATTGTGTAGTAATACTACCACAATGGTATTGTTATAGAGGAGTAGTAAACTACCACAATGGTAATTGTATTGTTATAGGATGGGAGTAAACTACCACAATGTATTGTATAGGTGAGTCGTAAAATACCACAAGGTTTGTATAGGATGTGTAGTAAACTACCACAATGGTATGTATAGATGAGTAGTAAACTCCACAATGGTATTGTAGATTAGGTTGTGTAGTTAAACTACACAATGGTATTGTATAGGAGTGTAGTTACACTACACAATGGTATTATTGATATTAGGATGAGTAGAAACTACCCACAAAACAAATGGTCTTGGATAGGATGTGTAGGAAAACTACCACATGGATTGATAGGGTGAGTAGTAAACTACCACAAATGGTATTGTCTAGGATGTGTAGTAAACTACCGCGACCCCAAAATGGTATTGTATAGGATGAAGTAGAGTAAACTACCCACAATGGTATTGTATAGGGTGAGTAGTAAACTACAAGAATGGTATTGTAAGGAGTGTAGTGTAGTAAACACCACAATGGTATTGTAAGGGGGCGTAGTAAATACCTACAATGGTATGTATAGGCTGTGTCGTAAACTACCACAATGGGATTGTAGTAGGGTGAGTAGTAAAACTACCACACTGGTATTGTATAGGATGTGTAGTAAACTACACAATGGATTGTATAGGAGAGTAGTAAACTACCACAATGGGATGTATAGGATGTGTAGTAAAACTACCACAATGGTATTGTATAGGGTGGTATAACTACCACAATGGTATTGTATAGGAGTGTAGGTAAATACCACAGGTATTGTATAGATGAGTCGTAAACTTACCACAATGGTGGTCTTGTATTAGGGTGTGTAGTTAAACTACCACAATGGTATTGTATAGGAGTGTAGGTAAACTACCACAATGTATGGTATAGGATGGTGTAAACTACCCAATGGTATGATAAGGAATGTGTAGAAATACATAATGGTAGTGTATAGGATGAGTAGTCAGACTACCACAATGGGTATTTGTATAGGATGTGTAGTAAATACCACAATGGATTTGTATAGGGTGAGTAGTAAACTACCACAATGGTTATTGATAGGGGAGTAGTAAACTACTACCACAATGGTATTGTATAGGGTGTGTAGTGAAATACCACCAATGGTATTGTATAGGAGGTGTAGTAAACTACCACCAATGGTATGGTATAGGATTGTGTAGAAACTCTACCATGGTATTGATAGGATGGGTAGTAAACTACCACAATGGTATTGTTAATAGGATGAGTAGTAAACTACCACAATGGTATTGTATAGGATGTGTAGTAAACTACCACAATGGTATTGTATAGGATGGTAGTAAACTACCACATATGGTATTGTATAGGTGAGTAGTAAATCCCACAATGGTATTGGATAGGATGTGTAGTAAACGACCACAAGGGATTGTGATAGGAGAGTAGTAAACTACACAATGGTATTGTATAGGATGTGTAGTAAACTACCACAATGGTATGTATAGTGGTGGGAGTAAACTACCACAATGGGTATTGTATAGGATTGGTGTAGTAAACTACCACCAATGGTATTGTAAGGGGGAGTAGTAACTACCACAATGGTATTGTATAGGGGAGGTAGTAAACTACCAACAATGGTATTGTATAGGATGTTTAGTAAACTACCACACTGGTATTGTATAGGAGGTAGAAACTACAGAATGGATTGTATAGGATGGGTAGTAAACTACCACATGGTATTGATAGGGTGAGTAGTAAACTACCACAATGGTATTGTATAGGATGTGTAGTAACTAACCACAATGTATTGTCTAGGAGGTAGTAAAACTACCACAATGGTATGTATAGGATGTGTAGTAAAACTACCCACAATAGGTATGTATAGGATGTTGTAGTAACACTAACCCAATGGATTGTATAGGATGGTAGTAAACTACCACAATGGTAGTGTATAGGATGTGTAGTAAACTCCACCAATGGTATTTGTATAGGGTGAGTAGTAAACGACCCAATGGATTGTATAGGGTGAGTATTAAACACCACACTGGTATTGTATAGGATGAGTAGTAAACTACCACCAATGGTATTGTATAGGAGGTAGTAAACAGTCAGGTAGTGAGGAGATGCCATAGAGTATTGGACCTGGTATCACACTGGGTTTTCGCCTTTCTTGCTTGACACCAACTTATATTATTTACACAACTGAAAAAAAGTAGAACGTAAAACTTCCCTGGGATTCATTTTATTATCAAAGGGATTTAAAAGGGGCGGGTCCATACTTCTTGGAAGCAATAGATGAAAGGGCAAGTTTATGAAATCACTTAGCGAAGACAATAAACAAGACAGATGATGATGGGGAGGAAGATAAAGATGATGAAGAAGCACAGAGTCTCTAGGAGCAGTAGTAGAGTAGGAGGGACCAGGGTAGCAGGTAGAGGCCAGCGGCATCGGGCCTTCCAGCCTGCGCAGGCAGTTAACGCAGCCCTGGGGGTAGTGGAAACAGGAGGACGCGAAAAGAAAAGATGCGGGTCGTGTAGAAGAAATCGCTTTGAAATCTGTACTCCAATGCCCCATATCCCGGGTCTCCTGACCGGTGGGTCGGCGGTAATTCCAGCTGGACTGATGGGGGCTCCGCTGGGTCTATTATTTGTTCTTGCAATCTTGAGGATTTCCCATTGCATCATGGGTGTTCCTCGTCTGCATATGGGGCACTTGACGCGTCCCAGTTCGGCTTGGTTGGCTGTTGTCCGCTATGGTCTTCAGGACAGTTGTCGCAGAAGGTGTGGTTGACAGTGGAGAAATACTGTTTGTGGGTGCTGCGTCGTAGGGTTCCGTACAGAGCGGACATTCTCTATCTGTGTTATCTCAGCGGGCAGGAGCACCAGACACTGCCGCTGGGACAAATGTCCTCTTCCCATCCCTGGGACCCATCCACTCTCCGCCCTCTAATTCCAGACACCGGCACAGACCAGGGGGCAGCTCCATCACTCCCAGATCCCTCCTATTACCCCAAGTGCCTTCACATTGGGACTTGTGTCCCTATGAGAGGAGCAGACAACTGAGTCTCACAAGGTCCACGGAGACGAGCTGCAGTGCACACTGGGGTCTCCTCCAGAAAACCTCCAGCCATCCCTTCACCCTATCCCTGTATACACAATGCCCTGTACGGGCAGTCAAGTATGTTCCAAAGGGGTCGTGGGGTGGCCAACCTCAGGAGAACACCCCATAATCTCCCATCCCTGGCAGTTGGTTGGGTACCACAGTAGGAAGGGGGTCCATCTAGGGGTTGCCCCTCCCTGTCAGGAAACCCCCGTCCCGTGTACCTTTGTGGGGTCTCACAGGTTGACCAATCCAAATCGGCAATGACCAAAACCTTTCAGTACGTACAAGGCAAGACACAAATGGATAATGGGAGGGACCACAAAACGCTATGATTTCTCAGGGAGACCAGGGAGCAGGTCTCCCTGGGTGACACTGTTACAAATAGAGGACGTCCTTTCACTGTCGGACTCCTGACAGGTCGTAATGATATTTTTCATTGAAGTCAGGCAGGAAAACAGAGGAATGGCAGCTCCATGTCTCCTCACTCCCTATGTGTAGACGACGGACAGCACAGAAGACACAGACAGACAGACAGACAAGACAGCACACAGACAGACAGACGAAGACTAGACACACAGACAGACAGACACAGACAGACAGACAGACAGCCACAAACAAAGAACAGACAGACAGACAGAACGGACAGACAAAAACCCACAGACAGGACAGACAGACAGACACACAAAGACAGACAAACACAACACAGACAGACCAACACACCACGTACAGACCGACAAACACACAGAGGCAGACCAGACCGACAAACCACACACAGACAGACAGAAGACAGGACCACACAGACAGACAGGGACAGCCAACCACACACAGACAGACAGACAGACAAAACACACACACAGAGACAGACAGACAAACACACACAGAGGCAGACAGACAGACAAACACACACAGAGGCAGACAGACAGACAAACACACACAGAGACAGACAGACAGACAAACACACACAGAGACAGACAGACAGACAAACACACACAGGCAGACAGACAGACAAACACACACAGACAGACAAACACACACAGACAGACAGACAAACACACACAGACAGACATACAAACACAGACAGACAAACACACACAGACAGACAGACACACACAGACAGACAGACAGACAGACAGACAGACAGACAGACACACAGACAGACAGACAGACACACAGACAGACAGACAGACAGACACACAGACAGACAGACAGACACAGACAGACACACACACACACACACACACACAGACAGACAGAACACTCAACATCCTGCTTGATCAGCTGCTTGGACCAAACTGGGCCGTATTCCATAAAAATAACAGAATATAACACAAACAAGAATATAGAACCAACAGAAATAACTTCATAATAAATATATAATACTACCCGCTGATATACTACATACTACACACTATATAATACTACATACTACCCATGATACTACATACTAATATACTACACGCTTTATATTACTACACACTATATAATACTACATACTACCCATGATACTACATAATAATATACTACACGCTTATATTACTACATACTACCCTATTATACTACACACTCTATAATACTACATACAACTTGTGATACTACATACTAATATACTACACACTATATATTACTACATACTACCCTATTATACTACACACTATATAATACTACATACTAACCATGATACTACATACTAATATACTACACGCTTTATATTACTACACACTATATAATACTACATACTACCCATGATACTACATAATAATATACTACACGCTTATATTACTACATACTACCCTATTATACTACACACTCTATAATACTACATACAACTTGTGATACTACATACTAATATACTACACACTATATATTACTACATACTACCCTATTATACTACACACTATATAATACTACATACTAACCATGATACTACATGCTAATATACTACACACTATTTATTACTATATACTACCCTATTATACTACACACTATATAATACAACATACTAACCATGATAATACATGCTTATATACTACACACTATATATTACTACATACTACCCTATTATATTACACACTAAAATGTAGTGTGTAGTATAATATGGTAGTATGTAGTAATATATAGTGTGTAGTATATTAGTATGTAGTTTCATAGTAGGGTAGTATGTAGTATTAGTGACTAAATAATACTACATACTACCCTACTATGATACTACATACTACCTATGGTACTACATGCCAATATACTAAATACTATACACTATATAATACTACATACTACACTATGATACTACAGGCTAATATACTACATACTACCCTATTATACTACACACTATATACTACATATTACCCTACTATGATACTAAAACTAGTCTACTATTATACTACACACTACATATTTTATACTACCCGACTATTACACTACACACTATATACTACCCTAATATACTACATGCTACCCTACTATGATACTACACACTATATAATACTATATACTACCTTACTATACTACCCTATGATACATGCTGATATACTACATACTATATACTACATGCTAATATACATGCTACACACTTTATAGTACTACCCTATTATGATACTACATGCTAATATACTACATACTACCCTATTATTCTACATGCTAATATACTACACACTATATAATACTACATACTACCTTACTATGATACTACATACAACATGCCGATATACTACATACTACATGCTGATATACAATATACTACACACTAATATACATGCTACACAATATATACTATATACTACCCTATTATACTACACACCAATATACTACATACTACCCTATTATACTACACACTAATATACTACAGACTACCCTACTATGATACTACACGCTGATAAACTACATACTACAGACTTGATAAAAGATTGGTAAGATCCGAAACATGTTGTGCTGCAATAAAAGCATGTTTTGGCATACTTGATTAGTATAATTTAATCCATCAGAATCTTCATTTCTTTGTTATTATCTCAAGGACTGGACACAGGAGTATAGGGGATTAGAGATACCTGGTGGTAGCACGTTTGTAGGTCATATTCTTGCAGTTGTTTATTATACTACACACTATATCATACTATATAATACTACATTCTACCCTACTATGATTCTACACGTTGATATACTACACACTATAATACTACATACTACCCTGCCATGATTCTACATGCTGATATACTATATACTACCCTATGATACAACCCGCTGATGTACTACATACTACACAATATATAATACTACATACTACCCAATGATACTACATGCTGATATACTACATACAACCCTATTATACTGCATGCTAATATACATCATACTATATAATATTACATATCACCCTACAACTATACTACATGCAGGTATACTAAATACTACACACTATATCACACTTTATAATACTACCCTATTATTATACTACACACTTTACCTTATTGTATAATATTACATACTACCGAACTATGATTATACATGCTGGTATAATACTATATGCTAATATACTACACACTTTATCATACTATATAATACTACATACTACCCTACTACTATCCTGTAACACTACATTCTATTCTACTATCACACTATTACATTACCATACTATCCTATCATACTACACACTATAATACCATACTACCTACTATCCTTTTATCACACTACACATCCTACACACTATATCATACTGCATCCTATCACACTACAAATCTATTTACATACTATTACACTATAGATCACACTACATACAATTACACTACACATTAAACCAGGGATTCTCAAACTGTGCCTCCAATTGGTTCAAAACTACAACTTCCAGCATTCCCTAGCTTCGCTCTGTTGTTGAGAATTGCTGGGAGTTGTGGTTCTCAAAACATCTGGAGGCACAGCGTTTGAGAATCCCTGCATTAAACAACATACTATTAGACTACACACCACACTGCATACAATGACACTACACATCAAACTACATTCTTCTAGCACTACCCACACTGCTACAATGAACTACAACATCGAACACATACCTATATCACTACAAAACAACACACCCTGCATACCAATGACACTAACCTCAAACTCATATCTATATCACTACACCACTGCATACAATGACACTACACATCAAACTACATACTATATCATCACACACTGCATCAATGACACTACACATCAAACTACAATACTATATCACTACACACACACTGCATACATGACACTACACATCAACTACTACTATATCACTACAACACCCTGCATACAATGACCTACACATCAAACTACATACTATATCCACTACACCACTGCATACAATGACACTACACATCAAACTACATACTATATCACCTACACACCTGCATACAATGACACTACACCATCAAACTCATACTATATCACTACACCTGCATACACACTGACACTACACCATCACAACTACATACTATACTCACTACCACACACTGCATACAATGACCTACCATCAAACTACATACTATAGCACTACACACCCACTGCATCACAATACACTACACACTCAAACTACATACTATATCACTACACACACTGCATAACAAGCACACTACACATCAAACTACATACTATATCACTACACACACACTGCATACAATGACCACACATCAACTACATACTATATCACTACACACACTGTATACAATGACACATCAACTCATACATATCACTACACACACTGCATACACTGACACTACACACAAACTACATACTATATCACTACACACACTGCCATACAATGACACTACACCATCAACTACAATCTATATCACTACACACACTGCATACAATGACATGACACATCAAACTACATACTATATCACTACACACACTGCATACAATACCACACATCAACACTACATATATCACTACACACACGGCACTACAATGACACTAACACAACAAACACGATACTATACTCACTACACACACTGCATACAATGACATACACATCAAACTAATACTATATCACACACACTGCATACCAATGACACTACACATCAAACTACAGACTATATCACTCACACACTGCATACAATGACACTACACATCAAACTACATACTATTCACTACAACACTGCATCCACAATATACACTACACATCAAACTACATACTATATCACTACATACACTGCATACAATTACACTACACCTCAAACTACATATATCACTACACACACTGCATACAATGACACTACACATCAAACTACATACTATATCACTACACACACTGCATACAATGAACTACACATCAAACTACATACTATTCCTACACACACTGCATACAATGACACTACACATCAAACTACATACTATATCACTACACACACTGCGATACAATGACACTACACCTCAAACTCATCCAATCCACACACACACTGCATAGTTACATATAGTTATAGTATTGGGTTGAATAAAGACATACTTCCATCTAGTCCAACCGTTATACCTACCCATAATGTACTGTATAACATTTACATAGTTATAGTATTGGGGTTTGAAATAACGTACACTACTCCATCTAGTCCCAACCTTTATAACCTACCCATAATGTCTGTATAACAGTTACCTAGTTATAGTATTGGCTGTTGAATAAAGCATATGGTCCTATCCATTCAACCTACTCAGGTCAATATTTCCTTATGTCCCCCCTGCCTAACTGTTTAAACACAGAGGAAGCACTACACATCAAACTAACATCTATATCACTACACACACTGCATACAATGACACTACACTCAAACTCATCTATAATCACTACACACACTCGGCATACAATGACCACTACAACACCATCAAGACTACATACATATCACTACCCACAGCTGCATACCTGACACTACCATCAAACTACATACTATATCATTATCACACAACCACTGCATACAATGACACTACACCCAAAACTACATCATACACTACCTCATACAATGACCTAAACATAAACTAATAGCATATCGACTACACACACTGCATACAATGACTACACATCAAACTACATACTAATTCACTACACACTGCATACAATGAACACTACCCAAATCAAACTACATACTATATCACTACACACACTGCATACAATGACACTACATCAAACTACATACTATATCACTACACTGCATACAATGACACTACACATCAAACTACATACTATATCACTACACACACTGGCATTACAATGACACTACACATCAAACTACATACTATATCATACACACACACTGCATACAATGACACTACACATCAAACTATACATACATATCACTACACACACTGCATACAATGACACTACACATCAAACTACATACTATATCACTACACACACTGCATACAATGACACTACACATCAAAATACATACTATATCACTACACAAAATAACACTACACATCGCATTACTTACAATATTACGTGTTATCATACTACACAGTTACTCCAGATACCGTTTGATAGTAGATTTACTACAAGTCTTACTGTAGTAAACCCCCCGGACACCCTGGCAGGGTGTTAAGCTGTGAACCCCATTACCATGTCAGTCTGTTGGCCGGTCTGGATCATTCTGCTTTAGACCCAGTATGAGAGCAGAATAATAAGAACTGTTGGTAAATGAACCAGTAGATCCTGTTCTACCAGTGTCACAGCCACTTGGATACCCAGCAGCACACAGACCTTAAAGGGACACCAGCTATAAAACCTCTGGTTTTAATAAGTGGAAAATGCAAATTTCACTGATGTAACCAAAAGCTAGGTACACACAGTACAGATTTCTGAAAGATGACTTTCCCGAACAAGCGTACGGCCGACCCGATCGTTCGGGAAACGAGCGTACACACAGTAACGATAAAGCCCCGATACCGTCGGATCCGACGGTATCGGGGCTTTATCGTTACTGTGTGTACCCAGCTTAAGGCATACAGAAACAAGACTCCCAGCATGCTCCACAGATACCGCCTGTATATCAATGTCCATATATCTAACTGCCTGATGGAAGAGCAGTGTAGGTGCCATGAAAAAACCCTTTAAAGGGTAAGTCAGCTAAATGACCATCCATTGCATTATTTGATTAAAAGGTAGAACGTGGTATAATTAATCTGCCTTGCAAAGCGAAGCACCATGGACACGGCACATGGGAAACGTTGTACGATACAGCGGAATCTTCTACTGGCCAATGAAAAAAACTGCACATAGAAAAGCAGTCTGTACATGGAGATAACACAGGCATTGTGGGAAATACACCTTGACTGGGTGGGTCACACATGCTCAGATCTACCATTATCCCCCTATTAAGGGTCCTGCAAATGGGAAGTCATTTATTTATTACACACAGAGAAAGCACTGGATAGGCTGATTACGCTCCCCATTCATTAAATTCTCATTGGGTAGAATTGGTTTACTGATCAGTCGTTCCAGGCCTTAGGCTGCCATACACCATAGATCGCCGCATGATGGTGCAGCCAATCGGAAGTCCCAATCTAACTGCCCCACCATCTGTCAAGATAACGTGGCAGCCAAAGGGATTGCTGGGAGTTTTACAATTCCCTATCGTTCGATATTGCTGGGCAGTTATAGATTCACAGGCTGATTGTTCCAACCTGAACCAATCATAACCAATCCACCGATGTTTCCCGTTTTATACGTCACAATATGTAATGACGTAGAAATAATATTTATTTCAGGTTCTGGTTTCCATGTGATACATCTTCCTCCCACGTTGTTACCCCCAATTCCTTTATTATTACGTCTGCGGGTTCTATAAATCACATCCAGATCCCATGGACCACGACGTATCCTGGAGCTTCTCTTAATGTCCCTTCGTCTGACACGATAGGTTCCAGCTGATAATTAGGTCCTAGGGGAGGGTCCAGATTCGGGGGTTACACACAACTCTCCGTATCATGTACATTAGCATTAGAGCTATTTAGCACCTACAGACCATTAACATCCTGGATCTCTGGTTAAAATGAACAGTTCTGGTCCCTGTATCAGGGCAGCACACAAGGAAACATTAACGTGACAATAGTCCATTCACAAAAGGTTGTATACAGGTGTTATTACACTCAAACGTTCTTTTCCACCTGGGTTCCCCACCCCAGTAGTTCCTAGCCCACTGGATAGGGGAGGAGAGAGTCGTTGCTAGCCCACTGGATAGGAGAGGAGAGAGTAGTTGCTAGCCCACTGGGTAGGAGAGGAGAGAGTAGTTGCTAGCCCACTGGGTATGAGAGGAGAGAGTAGTTGCTAGCCCACTGGGTAGGAGAGGAGAGAGTCGTTGCTAGCCCACTGGGTATGAGAGGAGAGAGTCGTTGCTAGCCCACTGGGTAGGAGAGGAGAGAGTAGTTGCTAGCCCACTGGGTATGAGAGCAGCACACAGGGAAACATTATCGTAACAATAGACTCCTCCCCTCGCTCCCTGTTCATTCTGGCCTGGCCCAGTTCTAATACACATAACCAGTTTATTTGGTTCAGGAACAGAAAGTAAAACACGGATCAGGACCACGTCTCAGACTGGAAGCGGCGAGACTTCTCCATTAGGGATAAATATCGTTCTGCATCCGAGGCGGAGATGGCTCCCTCACTCTGAAACGCCGACTTCAGTGCATCAGTCACCTCGCTGGGCATCGATTTGGAATTCCTGTCACCAAACAGGGAAAGACAATCGGTAGAAAACAGGAGTTTAACATTGAGACTTTCATCAATATCCAACCAGATACAAGTAACCACAGCCCCTTTATACAACCAACACAAAGTCTACATTCTCTCACAACTACACTACTTGTTACAAAGCTCCACCCACCTCGACTCACTAACCCCCCAACTCACCAATCACAAGGGGGGATATTAAGTGAGTGATACTGATTGTATCACTGGTCCCATCCAATGCAATCAGTCACATCAGGGTTCCTGGCATCTTGTCATCATTGGCCTCTCTACACTAGTCACCCAACAGAGCCCCAGGCACTGTTAATATGAAACTGGCCTGGTGTGTACAGAAAGGAACCTGGAATGTTATAATCTATCCCTGTGTTAACCCCGACACATCCACTATCGACAGAAGGAGAGAGTCTTACCCAGCGATGTAGAAGAAGCCTTGCTTTTTATCAACCAGTTCCCACAGTAATGCAGCATTTTCCTTAACTCGATGCTGCACGTAAACTTTATCCTCCTGCGGACAATACAAACCAATCTCTATTAGATTATTCTAGATTATCAGGTTATAAAAATGTTTATTACCTTATTGAGCTTATCTAGCTACACTCCCAGAATGCCTTGCATTCCACTGAGATCGGCCATCTTGTTTCTCCCTTGGCATGATTACATTACAGGGAACGCAGGCACACTATGAATCTCTATTAAAATTCCTTTCTGGGAGATTCATTGCCCTCATGTGGTGAAATTTTTCCCTCCCAGTAATTAATTTGTTGCTCAATAAATGCAGTGAAACGGGGCGATAATTATATCCTGTCACTCACCCCATTCACCTTAACTTAACTATGAATTAATAACGTTGCTATCTAAATGTAAGATATGATCTAGAGACCTCTGGGTATTTCCAAACTACAAATGTCTTACACTGCCTGTGACTAGATCCAGTCTAATAACGGATATGTAAGTGTCCTGCACACCAGTTCCATCTTCATACACGGTTAATAAACCAACCTGGTCTCTAGAAAAGGCTGTGAAAAGTGTCAGGTATCCATGGGTCACCAAATCTTCCCATTCCTTCTCAAAATAAAAATCCTTAGATTTCCCTCTGCATCCAAACAACAAACAGTTCCCTAAAAACATAAAGATACCCAATGAGAGACACAATTGAACAAGATAATACCCAAAAACTGCTCCAATGGGGCCTCTATAGATGGGGGCTGGTGGGTTACTTCCTGTATGGACACAGGTACTTCCTGTAGTGACACTGCTCCAATGGAGCCTCTATAGATGGGGGATGGTGGGTTACTTCCTGTATGGACACAGGTACTTCCTGTAGTGACACTGCTCCAATGGAGCCTCTATAGATGGGGGCTGGTGGGTTACTTCCTGTATGGACACAGGTACTTCCTGTAAGGGACACTGCTCCAATTGAGCCTCTCCATAGATGGGTATGGTGGGTTCCTTCCTGATGGACCACATGTACTTCCTGTATTGACACTGCCCCAATGACCTCTATAGATGGGGGCTGGTGGGTTCTTTTCCGTCATGGAACAGGTACTTCCCATGTAGTGTACACCATGCTCCAAAGTGGAGGCCTGCTTAGATGGGGGAGCGGTGGGTTTGACATGTCCGTATGGAAAGTGTAGAGGCGCTGATGTTTAGTGACACTGCTCCAATGGATGCCTCTATAGATGGGGATGGTGGGTTTACTTCCTGTATGGACAAGGTTACTCTTCTGTTAGTGACACTGCTCCAATGGAGCCTCTATTAGATGGGGGATGGGGGTGTGGTTACTTCCTGTATGGATACACGGTAACTTCCTGTATGAACTGCCCAATGGAGCACTCTATAGATGGGGGAGATGGCTGGGTTATACTTCCTGTATGGACACAGGTACTTCTTAGTGACAAGCTGCCAATGAGACCTCCTATAGATGGTGGATGGTGGGGTTACTCCTGTATGACCAATGGTACTTCATGTAGCTTGACACGGCCTCCAATGGACGCCTCATAGAGGGGGACTGGTGGGTTAATTCCTATGGACACAGGTATTCCTGTTAGTACAAATGCTCCAAGGACCCTCTTATAGTGGGGGCATGGGGGGTTACTTCATGTTTGGACAAGGTACTCCTGTAGTGACACTGCTCCAATGGACCCTGTATATGATGGGGGCTGGGGGGTTAGCTCTCGGTTCTGGACACCAGGTACTTCCTGTAGTGATCACTGCTTCCATGGACCCCTCAATTAGATGGGGATGTGGTTACTCCTGTATGGACAACAGGTTACTCCTGTAGGACACTGCTCCAATGCGAACCCTCATAGATGGGGCTGTGGTTACTTCCTGTAATGGACACACGGTAACTATTTCTGTAGTTGACACTGCTCCAATGACCCTTATAGATGGGGGATGGTGGGTTACTTTCTGTAATGGACACAGGTACTTCCCTGTGAGTGACACGTCTCCAATGACCCCTCTATTAGTGGGGGCGTGGGGTTTTACTTCTGTATGGACACAGGTATTCCTGTGGACACTGCTCCAATGGACCTCTATAGATTGGGATGGTGGGTGTCACTCCTGTATGGACACAGGTACTTCCTTTAGTGACACTGCTCCAATGGGACCCTCTATTATGTTGGGGAGGTGGGTTACTTCCTGGATGGAAACGTCCTTCCTTAGTGACACTGCTCCAATGGACCCTCTATAGATGGGACTGGTGGGTTACTTCCTGTATGGACACAGGTACTTCCTGTAGTGACCACTACTCCAATGGAGCCTCTGGAGACGGAGGTGGGTGGGTAACATCCTATATTAACAGCTACTTCCTGTAGTGATGCTTCATTTATGGAGCCTCTAGAGCCAGAGGCGGGGGGGAATCTTTCTGTATGGACAGCTACCGGGCCAATGCTGCGGGCAAACCTCCTGGGAGAGATGCTAGAGGCTGCATGGTAAGTATTTAACACCAGCTATCAGCAAAACAAGCCGTGTAGCCTCTGGTAAAAAGGCTGCAGCACATGCACGAGTGAGACTTGCCCAGCCACGTCAACCTAGGGGTTAAAGTCATTCTAACTGTTCTTAACCGGTTAACAAGACTTTAATCCATTAAGAGAGCGCTGGGCTCCCCCCTCTCCGTAGATCAGCCTGAATGTGGTTTCTGTGGGTGACACACCTGTTTTCTCATTGGAGAATCTTTCCTGGATGGCAGAACGGAATGGAGCTACCCCAGTGCCAGGTCCCACCATCACGATCGGGGAATCGGTGTCACATGGAAACGTCATACTGCCTTTCTTCACCCACATGGGAACTCGCTCTGTATCTGCAAGATAAAGGATTCAACCATCAGGACACGTGGAGACAGGGAACTGTATGTGAATGACAGTACAGGACACGTGGGTTATCTCCAGATCACACTGTCCCAATACACATTTACAAAGATACAACAAGCAGTGTCACCTTTGCTGTGGCTGTTGGTTGATTTATTTATTTATCTTGTTCAGATCCCCATATCCCTCTCTTTTTGTAAGCTAAGTACACATGTGCAGAGCTGGCCGATACATGACAAAGGAACCGTCACTTTGGACGACAATCATGTGTGTTCCTGCTTGGTCATGTGGGGATCCTTCAGGGCAGATTAATGAGTGACACCTGGCCAAACACACGTGATTGTTGCCTGAAACTGCCAATCCAACGCACATCGCACGTGTGCACAGTAGATCAAAACCAGGTAGCTGCAGCCAATCATGTTACAACACAGAGATCCTGCCTCTCTCAGATAAAGGGGGCTTCCATATTGGGGCGGAGACATCGGTGTTGATATACTGTGTTAATAGAGGCTGGGTCAGGGGGCGTGGCCAATAGATGCACATGCTCACAAGGCTTTTTGAAGACTACATGGGTTGTGAGATGTACTGGCAACAACAATGAAGTCTTTTTGGTTACAAAATCCACTTGTGGAATAGTAAATAACAATGTATCAGTGTTCCGGGGAGGGTTAGGTTTAGGGTTTCATGCATTTGAATAAATGAACAGATATTGCAATACAGTCAGAATGGGGCAATGTTTTACCTACCGTGGGGGCAGAGAGAGGCCAGCCACGTAGAGCACAAACCGTGTCGAGGTTCATGCAGCCTGGTCTTGTACTGTACGACAGCCACGAGGATCTGGATTATGTTAGGATGTGCCTGGTCAGTAAAACAAAGAAAACGTTTATAAAGTTTAATAAAACCAACTATAAGACAATCAGATGTAGGAAAGGTGCCCACACATTATAAACTTACCTTCCATCATTCCCCCGATGTAACCGTCTGCAATGATCTAGGTGACAACGAATGGGCTGGAGTTTTCTTAATTGTTGGTTCATTTAATATAAATCGACAATCCGACCTCAAATCTATTGAATGTCTCAATAGCGTATGGCCAGCATTAGAACAGAACTCTGCTACCACGATACCAGTCTGAAGTGGATGTGGGAGGAATTGCCCTGTGCACACTCTCCATTTCCTGGTAGCAGTGTGTAACATAGAACTAGAAAGCGAAAGTTTAAGTATAAACTTTAAATTTGGATTGAAAGGCTGCACTTTGGAAGGGGACGTGTGTGTCTGTGATGCAAGTTTTAAAACTCAACAATCTTGCTTTGGCAATGAAAGAGGATATTGTTGTTGTTTTGTTGTTTTTTACTTGTTACCTTTAAAGGGTATATACACTGGCAAATTAGTTTTTTTAAATTGCCCATTAGTGGAAACAATAAACTAAGACTATGGTTGCCACATGAATGAACGGGTAGCTCAGACTATAGTCACCCTTTAAGTTACCCTTTAAATATGGCTGCCACGGGAATGGAAGGATAGTTCAGTAGGTGTGTGTACCTGAGTCAGGTTGGAAGTTAAAAAAAACAAACTTTTTTGATTATTGATCAAAATTTGTTTTTTTGACTATAGTCACCCTTTAATTACCCTTTAAATATGACTGCCACAGGAATGGAAGGTCAGTAGGTGTGTGTAACTGTCAGGTTGGGGGGTAGAAAAACTTTTTAGATGATTGGTCAAAATTAGTTTTTTTGGCTATAGTTACCCCTTATGTATGGCTTCCACAGGAAAGGGTAGGTCAGTAAGTGTGTGTACCTGTGTTGGGTTGGGGGGCAAAAAAAACTAACTTTTTTTGATGATTGGGCAAAAAATTTTTTCTGACTGTAGTTACCCTTTAAGTAAGGCTGCCATGGGAATGGAAGTGTAGGCCAGTAAGTGTGTGTACATGTGTCTGTGTGGGGGGTTGGGGGTATCAGTGTTTGTGTTTATGACCATGAAACTGTTTTGATCTCATGACCCTTAAACCTCGAATTATCCACATTTGCGGATTGGACCCATTATAGCCTATGGGAAAAAATGTCCCGAAATTTGCCGATAGCGCGGTAACGCTTCCAAGTATTCCTTAGCTAAGTAATAACTTCCCCTATATGTCCCGCACGTCTGTAATGAATGAGTCTCTAGCTGGAAAAATGTGGGTGGAGATACAGTCCAAAAAAGCGGAACAAAAAAAGGGAAGGAGATGAAGAAGGGAAAGGTAGGTTGCGTCATGAAATGACTTCCCCCATTACAAAACAAATAATAGTGTGGTCCTACCCATACTAAACTATTATAAGTGTTATGCACCATGTTGTCATGCTGTCTAAGAAGTGCATCTTTCCATTGACCAAGTCCTGGACCAAGTGTGGGGGCGGGGTTAAACAAGATGGCAATCAGTAAACCTAGAGGTTAGTATCCTTTCATTGGAAAGAGGGAACAATGTTAGTGGTATAGTTGCCCTTTAAACAAAACTAAAGTCAGAGGAAGTGGCTACATAAAAAGGGCATTCAATCCCCCAGAATCCCTTGCAGCTCTTACCTTCATGGACGAGGCAATGGAAAATGCCCGAGGGCGGATCCGGGGAATGAGTTCCAGCAGGTAGTTGGCAGGGAGGCGGCTGGTCGTACAGGGAAAGTCAATAAGAACCTTAAAGACACAGGGATTAATATCTTATTAGAAAACCTTGGATAACTTTACCCCACTGCCGATAAGTGGACCTGATTTGGGGCTTAACCAACAGTCCCAGGTGTAGTTTAACTATAACTGTGCAGTGTCACAAGGCTCTCTCATCTAAATACCCCCCTATCTCCGTACCTCCAGCGTGGTGCGCCGCGGCCGATTACAGTAGCTGTACAGTTCCTCCTGCCCACCAGCAGAACTAAACTCCTTCAGCTTCTCTCTCTCCAACTCATCGGGAGAGAAGAGGGAGAGGAGCTGGAAGAAGGACCTGCGAGGGACACAGCAGATGTCCAGGTAACTCTCCACCAGCTGCTGGACGGTGACGACTCCCGGGAGGTGTGCGGGAAGGGGACAGCCTAGGAAATCAAATATCCCGACATGTGAGGCAGAACAGGAAACGTGGAGACAGAACGTTGTTCAGATGCTAAATTATCCTGAATAGATTCCGTACAGGTAACAGAAACCAGCAGTGGGTCACATGCTCAGTGAATTCTTTACCTCTCTCCCCATACTAGAGCCGTCACATAACTACTCGATGACCTGCCCATGATCCCTGTCTAAAGAAGGCTAAGCAGTAAGAAATCTCAGTAGGCAGTAAAAGGAAGACTATGGAACAGACATATCGTAATCCCTGATTTACGTTCCCCTTATATGCGGACATATTTAATGGTCTCTGGACCCCCCAATCTCCCTCCAGCTGCTTGGCATTTACCGGCATCTCTCGGCTCCACCACCAACTTCCTTTCTGGGTCAAGGCGCAGGAGGCTGCAGAACTGCTGTACAGAGTGTGGGGGATTCTTTGGCTGAATCATGACAACGTCCCCAGGAGAGAACCTGGAGATACAGACAGGGACCTGGGTTCAAATCCACCAAGTAACACAATGGTATTCCTGTTGGATTGAACATTGTATCCAACAAACAACAAGCCAGTGTTAGATACACATGGATACATAGAAGTTGCCATATTAGTCCCCTCCGTAAAGACTTCAGGAACGTGGCAATTAGTTAATGTCTAGAATGGATCTTCTTTAGTAGCAGTCTATTGAATTGCTCTCTATATGGCAGCTCCCGCCCATTCGTCTGCACCGCGGTCAGTGTTTTTATTACACAGGGATTACTTACTCAATACCCGATCCTGTAATATCAAACTCCATTAGTCGGACATCCTGGAAATGATCGCCCGCAGTGACTCGCTTGTTAGAGAGTACGGGTGCCAGGAAGGGACACAGTTCACTAGGAGATTCCGTACGGTTATCCCTGTCTCTTTGTAAGGCGTTTCCTAAATCATCATCTGGGGAGATTTTTTCATCAAGGAACTGAATTGAATATTTTGGGGGTAACCTGCAAAATAAAAGTTTTTTGGAGTCTTTACCTGTGTAACTATGATCTACAAAAAGTGAAGGTTAAAATATAAAGTTGCTGTCTTACCTTTAAAAAAAGCCCTGTCACTTCCTAGTGCAGCCTATCAGAAGATATGGTGGTTACAAGGTTAATGCTCCTGGTACCAAAAAGCTTCTACTGTCCGAGAGCATAAAGCATATCGTCAATGCCCACACCCTTAAGGCCATTAGATGGTTGCAGGATCCCTGGGGACATCACTCAAGGACGGAAGGAAAAGCTAAACCTTTCAGGTCCATCGTTTCTGACTGGTTGCACTGAGAGCAGTGATCAGGGCTTGATTTGAAGATAAGGCAGCAGGATTTTACGTAACCCTAACTTGTTCAGAGACCACAGTTCTCCTTTAAAAAACAAACATTGAATTAAAATACATGAATCATATTGATTTCTATCCATAATCTAAGGTCCCTGCTGTTCCCAATTCACAGTGTTTTGGGTCAGTTCTGTATTATGCAAACACGACCCAACATGCAGAATTTTGCAATTTGTTCCCTAGGTTTAGGGCAATTTAAAGAGCTTCCATGATATTGGGTTCCAAAGACAAAATAAATATTCGTCAGTCCTAACTGACCATTTCCAGGGTTAGATAGATCTACACTAGGTTCCCCATAGAAACACTTCCCTCTTTATAACTTACACAAAATCATCACTGATTATCTCAAGTCCACCAGGTAAAGGATAAACAGAAAGGACCTTCCCCCAGAAATCTCTCATCCACGGGTCAATCACAGCATCAGGGCTACAAGTCAAAAGGTAATTAGGTCTGTCAGACGGTTACAAACTATAACAACCTAGATAGAGACAGAGGGAGAGAATAAATTACCCCAAATCATGTTGATCATCTCCCAGGGCCACGGGGAGAACAGGGGAGGCTCCAAGCTGTAGGAGACGCTTGTGTAATTTCTTGGCTACAAAGTTGAATCTGTTTAAACAAGAAGAAATGACACATTGTGTCTCTTAATATCTTTATAATACACAAGGCTGTGGACTTTCAATGGGGAGGTGCAGTGGAATATATTGTTATAATAATCTCTTGGCTACGTAGCTAAGAGGTTTTTATAAGAACATTTCCCACTGCCCCTCCCCATTGACAGCCTGTCACCTTATAAAGGATTCCAAGATTTCCATTTAAAAACCTACATGAGCACACAGACCTGAACAGTAGAAATCTTCTCAGGCAGCACCGGGGTTACATGATGACTACGTGATGACTCAATGTTCAGTGTAGAAACCAGGGGAGACCCAGACTTGTTTCCTATGAGTAATATGATGCTTACCCACCATGCTACTGTTCAGGTCTGTGCCCTGGTATAAGTGTTTATGTGCAAATTATCAAATTCCTTCATTGTTAATGATGCCATGGTCAGTTACACAGCTTATGTACTATAAGAAACACACAGGGAGATTCAATAAAAGTTCTTATTGTTTAAAATGGTGCTAATTTTGCCCCAACCAATCAGATCTTATTTAGCATTTGAAAGCTAACATCTGATTGGTTGGGGCAAAATTAGCACCGTTTTAACAATAAGAACTTTTATTGAATAACCCTGAATGTGCCCCTATATGTATATTACGCTAACTCAGGAGTTCTCTGCCCTTTATAAAAGCACTCATGCTTCTATATGGGAACTCCTTGTGGCGTAATATCCTTATATTACACCGTAAGGGGCGCATTATCCCTTATTTAATCACCTTGTATTACTGACGGATCTATATGGATATTAGAAAAGAACATAGATTCATTCGCAGGTTGTTTCTTGAACCAAAGCACTCTGGGTAGGAAGCGGAATATAAAAGTGGGATACGATCGTACCTGGACACCCTACATACAGGTTTATAGACCAATCACAGTGCGAGTGATGTTCCTGTGAGAAAACGACTTACTTTGGGTACGAGGAATCACCGAGGCCGAGTACGGAATATTCCACCAGACAGAGGGAATTCTGGGGAAGGTTTTTCCGGAATATAAACTTCCAAAAGTTCTTAGAGAAAAAAAGAAATCGATAAGACGGTAAGAGAGGAATATCGGAATTACCATAGACATTGTAACCGTGCCCAGGACTGGGGAGTCTGGTTAGTGGTACCTTCTGTCAATCACTGTGGATAGTGTCACTAGAGTGTAAATACACCTTCCACCATTCAGAATGGGACCTTGCCCAAACAGTACCTACCTTCATGTTATCAGGAGGGTCCCCCTGTCCAGTAGTGGAACATACAAATATCACCAAGGGCTCGGTAATAAGATTGGCCTGAAAAATAAAGGTTTGATTAGGATAACAAAGTTACAAATCTATCTGGATCGAGCTGATAGGTAACGGACAGGTTACAATAAAAGAAAAACTGTATTTTCCCTGTCTGTGTGGGCACAGTGTAAGATCACTATATATATAGATATTGATGGCACTATTGCTTTAGTACCCTGCATTTGGTTGTTCTGTTCCCAGATTTACCTACACGTGTACAGTATGTATATTTAAAGGACAACTCCACCCTCATAACAACATATTTTAGAATGAATGGCCCCTTTAAAATATGTTGACACTAGCCGTTGTACCTGGTGTTGCTCGTGTACACATGTGGCTATAGTATGTTACTAGCCGTTGTACCTGGTGTTGCCCGTGTACACATGTGGCTATAGTATGTTACTAGCCGTTGTACCTGGTGTTGCCCGTGTACACATGTGGCTATAGTATGTTACTAGCCGTTGTACCTGGCGTTGCCCGTGTACACATGTGGCTATAGTATGTTACTAGCCGTTGTACCTGGCGTTGCCCGTGTACACATGTGGCTATAGTATGTTACTAGCCGTTACATGTGGGTAAAGTATTTTTTACGTGCAGGTCTGTGTTTGGCTTAGATGGGAGAGACAGGCGGAAAAAGAAGTGCACAGTTGGTAATGTCGTCATGTATGTAATAGTTATTTGAAGAGTTGAAGAGGTGACGTATAGCACATATGTATAGGAAATCCTTATATACAACGTTATCAGTTTTTCCACTTGGAGCGTAAATATACAAATGTTGTGGTGAACATTCTACATGGAATTTGCCGTTGGGAAAACATGTTGATTGCAACTGAATATCGCAGCACTTGAGTCTGAGCGTTGTGTGTTTTTATTAAGCGTGCTTAATTTTTTGCACCTGTAATATGTCACCTTGTTTGCATTTAAAAACTTTATCCTTTGGTCCGAATTGAAAGTGCCATGATGTCTTTGTTCTTCTAGTTGTAACTGTCTGTGAAGTGTGACATGTGGGCAGTGTGTCTGGTTCTTAAGTTCAGGTAATGCAGGTAATTCCCGTGTTACCCCACAACTGTCCCGGTTTGAATAGGTGAATGGGACATGTCTGTGATGTTGGTGGGTGGGGACACGGCATTCTAGGGTGTGGACAGTCTGGGGCGTGTCTGTGATGTTGCGGTGGGTGGGGGCACGGCATTCTAGGGTGTGGACAGTCTGGGGCGTGTCTGTGATGTTGCGGTGGGTGGGGACACGGCATTCTAGGGTGTGGACAGTCTGGGGCGTGTCTGTGATGTTGCAGTGGGTGGGGGCACGGCATTCTAGGGGGTGGACAGTCTGGGTCATGTCTGTGATGTTGGGTGGGTGGGGCACGGCATTCTATTGTGTGGACAGTCTGGGGCCCGGTGGGTGAGGGCACGGTTTAAAGGACAACTATACTCACCTAAACTACTGTCCACCGATGTGTAGTACCCAGGGTGAGGACCTAAACCGCCAGGTACTCACAGCTTGGATCACCTTCTAACCTCTGTAATACTTGAAGTTTGCTTTGTGGCTCTGTCCTCCACTCAGTCGGTGACTTCGGCCATGAGAAGACACGTTTTGTAAAACATCACAGAAGGAAGGTGATCCCAGCAGTGAGGACCTGCCGGTTTAGGTCCTCACCCTGGGTACTACAGACGGCCGGGCTGGTGGAACTGGGGAGAGGCGAGTATAGTTCTCCTTTAACTGGATATCTGCTATTTAAGTTACAGTAGGTAGCTTGGTGGGTTTAAATTAATGTGGGTATAGGGACAAGGCTAGAATTAGTATAGTATAGTATAGTACAGTACAGTATAGTACAGTATAGTATAGCACAGTATAGTACAGTACAGTACAGTACAGTACAGTACAGTATAGTATAGTACAGTATAGTACAGTACAGTACAGTACAGAACAGTACAGTACAGTACAGTATAGTACAGTATAGAACAGTACAGTACAGTACAGTATAGTACAGTATAGTATTAGTACAGTACAGTACAGTATAGAATAGTATAGTATAGTACAGTACAGTATAGTATAGTACAGTACAGTATAGTATAGTACAGTATAGTATTAGTACAGTACAGTACAGTATAGTATAGTATAGTATAGTACAGTACAGTATAGTATAGTACAGTATAGTATAGTACAGTATAGTATAGTACAGTACAGTATAGTATAGTACAGTATAGTATTAGTACAGTACAGTATAGTATAGTACAGTATAGTATTAGTACAGTACAGTACAGTATAGTATAGTACAGTACAGTATAGTATAGTACAGTACAGTATAGTATAGTACAGTATAGTATTAGTACAGTACAGTACAGTATAGTATAGTATAGTATAGTACAGTACAGTACAGTATAGAATAGTATAGTATAGTACAGTACAGTATAGTATAGTACAGTACAGTATAGTATAGTACAGTATAGTATTAGTACAGTACAATACAGTATAGAATAGTATAGTATAGTACAGTACAGTATAGTATAGTACAGTACAGTATAGTATAGTACAGTATAGTATAGTATAGTATAGTACCGTACAGTATAGTACAGTATAGTATTAGTACAGTACAGTACAGTATAGAATAGTATAGTATAGTACAGTACAGTACAGTATAGTGTAGTACAGTACAGTATAGTATAGTACAGTACAGTATTTGAGGTTGAATAAAGACATACGTCCATCCAGTCCAACCCATCTAGCAATATCCTCATTTCCTGTCTAACTGTTGATCCAGAGGAAGGAAAAAAAACCACCAAATTTATGAAGGGGGAAAAAATTCCTTCCTGACTCCAAGTGGCAATGGGAAATTTCCCTGGATCAACTCTACTTTATGTATCAATACCAGTAACTTGTAACATTCCTTGTTTGTAGAAACTCATCCAGCTTTTTATTAAACTGACCAATGAACCTGCCATAACAACGTCCACTGGAAGACAGTTCCATAGCTTTCCCGTTTCACAGTGGAACAAACCCTTCCCACTCTACTTATGTATAATACCAGTAACTGTAAACATTCCTTGTTTGTAGAAAACTCATCTAGCTTTTTATTAAACTGACCAATGAACTGCCCATACACAACGTAACTGGAAAGACAGGTTCCATAGCTTTACCGTTCTCACAGTGACAAACCCTTTCCCAACTCTACTTATGATATCAATCCCAGTAAACTTGTAACATTCCTTTTTGTAGAAACTCATCCAGCTTTATATTAAAACTGACCAATGACTGCCCTAACCACGTCCATGGAAGACAGTTCAGAGCTTTCACCGTTCTCACAAGTGACAAACCTTTCACAACTCTACTTTATGTATCAATACCAGTAACTTGTAACATTCCTTGTTTGTAGAAACTCATCTAGCTTTTTATTAAACTGACCAATGAACCTGCCATAACAACGTCCACTGGAAGACAGTTCCATAGCTTTACCGTTCTCACATGTGTTGTGGGTGGGGAAACGGCATTCTAGGGTGTGGGACAGTCTGGGGCGTTGTCTGTGATGTTGCGGTGGGTGGGGGCACGGCCTTCTAGGGTGTGGACAGTCTGGGGGTGTGTCTGTGAGTTGCGGTGGGTGGGGGACACGGCATTCTAGGGTGTGGACAGTTGGGGCGTGGTCTGTGATGTTGCAGTGGGTGGGGGCACGGCATTCTAGGGGGTGAAAGTTGGGTCATGTCTGTGATGTTGGGTGGGTGGGGCACGGCATTCTAGTGTGTGGACAGTCTGGGGCCCGGTGGGTGAGGGCACGGTTTAAAGGACAACTATATCCACCTAAACTACTGTCCACCGATGTGTAGTACCCAGGTGAGGACCTAAACCGCCAGGTACTCACGTTGGATCACCTTCTAACCTCTGTAATACTGAAGTTTGCTTTGTGCTCTGTCCTCCACTCGTCGGTGACTCGGCCAGGAGAGACACGTTTTGTAAAAACATCACAGAGGAAGGTGATCCCAGCAGTGAGGACCTGCCGGTTTAGGTCCTCACCCTGGGTTACTACAGACGGCGGGCTGGGTGGAACTGGGGGAGAGGCGAGTATAGTTCTCCTTTAACTGGATATTGCTATTTAAGTTACAGTAGGTAGCTTGGTGGGTTTTAAATTAATGTGGGTATAGGGACAAGGCTAGAATTAGTATAGTATAGTATAGTACAGTACAGTATAGTACAGTATAGTAAGCACAGTATAGTACAGTACAGTACAGTACAGAGTAACAGTACAGTATAGTAGTAGTACAGTATAGTACAGTACAGGTACAGTACAGACACGTACAGTACAGTACAGTATAGTACAGTATAGAAAGTAAATGACAGTACAGTATAGTACAGTATAGTATAGTAAGTACCAGTAACAGTATAGAAAGTATAGATAGTACAGTACAGTATAGATAGTACAGTACAGTATGTATAGTAAGTATAGTATAGTACAGTACAGTACAGTATAGTAATAGTATAGGTATAGTACGTACACGTATAGGATAGTACGTATAGTATAGTACAGTATAGTATAGTACAGTACAGTATAGTATAGTCAGTATAGTATTAGTACAGTACAGTATAGTTATAACAGTAGTATTTAGTACAGTACAGTACAGTATAGTATTAGTAAGACAGTAAGTATAGTACAGTACAGTATAGTATAGTACAGTATAGTATTAGTACAGACAGTTACAGTAAGTATAGTTAGTCATAGTACAGTACAGTACAGTATAGAATAGTATAGTATAGTACAGTACAGTTATAGTATAGTAAGACAGTATAGTATGTCAGTATAGTATTAGTACAGTACAAACAATTACGTATAGAATAGTAGTAGTATAGTAAGTACAGTATAGTATAGTACAGTACAGTATAGTATAGTACAGTATAGTATAGTATAGTATATACCGTACAGTATAGTACAGTATAGTATTAGTACAGTACAGTACAGTATAGAATCGTTATATTAGTACAGTACAGTACAGTATAGTGTAGTACAGTAAACAGTATAGTATAGTAAGTACAGTATGAGGTTGAATAAAGACATACGTCCATCCGCCAACCCATCTAGCAATATCCTCATTTCCTGTCTAAAGTTGATCCAGAGGAAGGAAAAAAAACCACCAAATTATGAAGGGGAAAAAATTCCTGTCCTGACTCCAAGTGGCAATGGGAAATTCCCTGGATCAACTCTACTTTAGTATCAATACCAGTAAACTTGTAACATTCCTTTTTGTAGAAACTCATCCAGCTTTTTATTAAAACTGACCAATGAACCTGCCCATAACAACGTCCACGGAAGACAGTTCCATAGCTTTACCGTTCTCACAGTGACAAACCCTTTCCCAACTCTACTTTATGTATCAATACCAGTAACTTGTAACATTCCCTGTTGCGGAAACTCATCCAGCTTTATTAAACGACAATGAACCTGCCATAACAACGTCCACGGAAGACAGTTCCATACTTTCCGTTCTCACAGTGGAACAAACCCTTTCCCACTCTACTTATGTATCAATACCAGTAACTTGTAACATTCCTTGTTTGTAGAAAACTCATCTAGCTTTTTATTAAACTGACCAATGAACCTGACCATACAAAGTACTGGAAGACAGTTCCATAGCTTACGTCTCACAGTGACAAACCCTTTCCCAAATCTACTTATGTATCAATCCCAGTAACTTGTAACATTCCTTGTTTGTAGAAACTCATCCAGCTTTTATTAAAACTGACCAATGACCTGCCCTAACCACGTCCACTGGAAGACAGTTCCAAGCTTTACCGTTCTCACAGTGACAAACCTTTCACAACTCTACTTTATGTATCAATACCAGTAACTTGTAAACATTCCTTGTGTAGAAACTCATCCAGCTTTTTTAAACTGACCAATGAACCTGCCAAACAAACGTCCACGGAGACAGTTCCATAGCTTTACCGTTCTCACCGTGAAAACCCTTTCCCAACCTACTATGTCATCAATACCAGTAACTTGTAACATTCCTTGTTGTAGCAACTCATCCAGTTTTTATTAAAACTGACCAATGAACCTGCCAAACAACGTCCACTGGAAGACAGTTCCATAGCTTTACCGTTTCACAGTGTGAAACCCTTTCCTACTTCTTATTTAGTATCAATCCCAGTAACTTGTACAATATCTTGTTTGTAGAAACTCATCCAGCTTTTTATAAACTGACCAATGAACCTGCCATAACAACGTCCACTGGAAGACAGTTCCATAGCTTTACCGTTCTCACAGTGACAACCCTTCCCAACTCTACTTTATGTATCAATCCCAGTAAATTGTAACATTTCCTTGTTTGTAGAAACTCATCCAGCTTTTATTAAACTGACCAATGAAACCTGCCATAACAACGTCCAAACCATACCTCTCTTTATACAAGACAATACCATGCTGGGCTCTGGTGTTTGCCGCCTGGCACTGTTGCTACCTTTAAGTTTGTTATCCACCAAAAACTCCAAGATCCTTTCCAACAGGGATTCACTTAACACAGAGCATTTATAGTATAAGTAGACAAGGATTTTTAAGTCCAAAATGGCATCACCTTCCATTTCTCAACACATTGAATTTCATCTGCCACTAAGCAGCCAATGTGATAATTATCTAATACGCTAACACGGAGATCCCTGCCCTGTATCAAAGAACTTGGTCGCGGCCTCATGTTTCTATATCTTCCCGTCTCCCCACATCTCCCCCACTATGTCCCCCTTACTCTCCCCCACTAGTCCCCCTACATCTTTCCCGTCTCCCCACTCAATGTCCTGTAATGATTTTCTATTATTTAATAATTTTCCCAAAAAGAGACTATGTCTGAAAACCTATCTACCCGACTTATATGTTTTATCCATGGGATCTTTAAGACAGTACTCTGTGCAAGAAATTCCCCTCCAGTCACATTTCTACCCACATTGATCACTTACCACATGTAGTCATCCAAAGCTCTTTTCTGCAGTAAAATGTGCCTCTTGGCTTCCCTTGCATTCTTTCAGCCACATCCTCCGCTGTCCCTGTATGGCTCCCAAACAGAACCAGAATCTTCCTTTCTGACATCTACAGCAAAATACAGAATGAGGAGATAGGGCTGTGTAACCATGGTAACCACAGTAGGGGTACAATGCACCTCAGTTTTAATCCCCTTAACCACTCTACCCTCCATTAACCCACATTTCTACTTCCTCCCCTTTACCATCCTGCCCTATCTTAATTTATATGAACATCAATTTATATAGTTGTATGAAACCCCAAATTATTATTAACTCCATCTATATATTTATATGAACCCCCTGTTTATTATTTATATGACCCCATCTATATATTTATATGAACCCCCGTTTATATATTTATATGAACCCCATCTATATATTTATTTGAACCCCCATCTATATATTTATATGAACCCCCGTTTGTGACAAACCCTTTCCCATCTACTTATGATATCAATCCCAGTAAACTTGTAACCATTCCTTTTTGTAGAAACTCTCCAGCTTTATATTTAAACTGACCAATGAACGTGCCCTAACCACGTCCCTGGAAGACAGTTCAGTACTTTACCGTTCTCACAAGTGACAAACCTTTCACAACTCTACTTTATGTATCAATACCAGAACTTGTAAACATTCCTTTGTTGTAGAAACTCATCCAGCTTTTTAGTATTAACTGACCAATGAACCTGCCAACAACGTTCCCACTGGAAGACAGTGTCCATGAGCTTTACCGTTCTCACAGTGATAAACCCTTTCCCACCTACTATTAGTATCAATACCAGTAACTTGTAACATTCCTTGTTGTGCAACTCTGCCAGATTTTATTAAAACTGACACCAATGACTGCCAGTAACAACGTCCCCTTGAAGACAGTCCATAGCTTTACCGTTCTCACAGTGGAAAACCCTTTCCCTACTCTTACTTTAGTATCAATCCCAGTTAACTTGTACAAAATGCTTGTTTTGTAGAAACTCATCCAGCCTTTTTATAAAACTGACCAATGAACCTTCCATAACACGTCCACTGGAAGACAGTTCCATAGCTTTACCGTTCTCACAGTGACAACCCTTCTCCACTCTAACTTTATTGTATCAATCCCAGTAACTTGTAACATTTCCTGTTTGTAGAAAACTCATCCAGCTTTTATTAAACTGACCAATGAAACTGCCATAACAACGTCCAAACCATACTCTCTTTATACAAGACAAAAATACCACATGCTGGCTCTGGTGTTTGCCGCCTGGCACTGTCTGCTACTTTAAGTTTTGTTATCCACCAAAACTCCAAGTCCTTCCACCAGGATCACTTAACACAGAGCCATTTATAGTAAATTAGCAAGGATTTTTAAGTCCAAAATGGCACTCACCTTCCATTTCTCAACACATTGAATTTCATCTGCCACTAAGCAGCTCCAATGTGATAATTATCTATATTCGCTAACACGGAGATCCCTGCCCCTGTATCAAAGACTTGGCGCGGCCTCATGTTTTCTATGATCTTCCCGTCTCCCCCACATCTCCCCCACCTATGTCCCCCTACATCTCCCCCACTAGTCCCCCTACATCTTTCCCGTCTTCCCCCACTCAATGTCCTGTAATGATTGTTCTGATTATTTACATAATTTTCCCAAAAAGAGACTATGGTTGAAACCGTATCTAACCCGACGTATATGTTTTATACCATTGGGATCTTAAGACAGTACTCTGTGCAAGAAACTTCCCCCTCCAGTCACATTTCTACCCACGATTGATCACTTACCACATGTAGTCATCCAAAGCTCTTTTCTGCCAAGTAAAATGTGCCTCTTGGTACTTCCCGTTGCGATCTTTTCCTCCACATCCTCCGCTGTCCCTGTACTGGCTCCCAACAGAACAGTAATCTTCCTTTCTGACATCTACCAGCACATACAGAATTAGGAGATTAGGGCTGTGTAACCAGGGGAACCACAGTAGGTGGTACAATGCACCTCATGTTTTAATCCACTTCTTAACCACTCTACACCCTCCATTAACCCACATTTCTACTTCCTCCCCTTATACCACCTGTCCCTACTCTTAGATTTATATGAACATCCAATTTATATAGTTTGTATTGAACCCCAAATTATATTAACCCATCTATATATTTATATGAACCCCTGTTTATTATTTATATGACCATGCTATATATTTATATGAACACCATTTTTATATTTATATGAACCCCAATTATTTTAACCCCATCTATATATTTATATGACCCCCGTTTAGTATATGTATAGAACCCCATCTCATATTTATTTGAACCCCCATCTATATATTTATATGAGACCCGTTTATATATTTATATGAACCCAATCTATATATTTATTTGAAACCCCATCTATATATTTATATGAACCCCCGTTATATATTTTTATATAACCCTGACTTATTTATTTGAACCCATTTATATTATATGAACCCCATTTGTATATTTTATATGAACCCCAAATTATTTAACCCCCACTATGTATTTATATGAACCCCCATTATATATATTATATGAACCCCATTATATATCTATATGAAAACCCCCATTATATATCTTATGAACCCCCATTATAATATTTTTTTTGTTCATATGAACCCCCATCTATATCTCTATAATGAACCCCCATCCTATCTATCTATATGAACCCCAGTTCCCCTTTTTACCTTCCCAGGTCAGTTGACAGAGTTCTATTGTGTCCTGGGGAGTGCTTTCCGGGTGTCCGCGTTATGATGGAAGGTAAAGTGTCGCGGGTTATGACGTGGGACTAAGGGCGGAGTGAGTAGCCGCAGAATTTAGACAGATGAGTGTGAGGTACTGGTATCGGGGGACCTGAGGAAGGTCTGTGGCCCCCAAATCAGCCATTTCAAACGGGTTACCGACACCCACAATGGTTGTGTGGTTAAGTGGCTGTAATTGTTGGGAATGGAAGGGTGAAGAGGAAACAGAACCCATGCCAGGATAGTGACCATAACACTCACCACTAGTCCTGGCTGTTAATAGGACACCCCCATGAACCAACCTTACTAACACATGGTAAGGACGAGGGTTAAAGGTTCACTGTGACATCATTTAACCTGCTGGTAACAATCACAGGCAGATAAAGGACTGACCCTCCCACATTTAGATAGTATTTTATAGTTACAGTAGTGACGGAGGTGACTGCTTGGGACTATAGTTTATAGTAACCTTCTATACACGTTACAGTTTTTCCTACAGTACAGTATAGTACAGTACAGTATAGTATAGTACAGTATAGTATAGTACAGTACAGTATAGTATTTGAGGTTGAATAAAGACATACGTCCATCCAGTCCAACCCATCTAGCAATATCCTCATTTCCTGTCTAACTGTTGATCCAGAGGAAGGAAAAAAAAACACCAAATTTATGAAGGGGGAAAAAATTCCTTCCTGACTCCAAGTGGCAATCGGAAATTTCCCTGGATCAACTCTACTTTATGTATCAATACCAGTAACTTGTAACATTCCTTGTTTGCGGAAACTCATCCAGCTTTTTATTAAACTGACCAATGAACCTGCCATAACAACGTCCAAACCATACCTCTCTTTATACAAGACAATACCATGCTGGCTCTGGCTGTTGCCGCCTGGCACTGCTTGCTACCTTTAAGTTTGTTATCCACCAAAACTCCAAGATCCCTTTCCAACAGGGATTCACTTAACACAGAGCCATTTATAGTATAAGTAGCACAAGGATTTTTAAGTCCAAAATGCATCACCTTCCATTTCTCAACATTGAATTTCATCTGCCACTAAGCAGCCCAATGTGATAATTATCTATATTACGCTAACACGGAGATCCCTGCCCTGTATCAAAGAACTTGGCTGCGGCCTCATGTTTCTATATCTCTCCCGTCTCCCCACATCTCCCCCCACTATGTCCCCCTACATCTCCCCCCACTATGTCCCCCTACATCTTTCCCGTCTCCCCACTCAATGTCCTGTAATGATTTTCTATTATTTAATAATTTTCCCTAAAAGAGAACTATGGTCTGAAACCTATTCTACCCTGACTTATATGTTTTATACCATGGATCTTTAAGACAAGTACTCTGTGACAGAAATTCCCCCTCCAGTCACATTTCTACCCACATGATCACTTACCACATTGTAGTCATCCAAAGCTTCCGTTCTGCAGTTAAAATGTCGCCTCTTGGCTTCCCTTGCTATTCTTTCAGCCACATCCTCCGCTGTCCCTGTCTGGCTCCCAAACAGAACCAGAATCTTCCTTTCTGACATCTACAGCAAAATACAGAATGAGGGAGATAGGGCTGTAACCATGGTAACCACAGTAGGGGTACAATGCACCTCATGTTTTAATCCCCCTTAACCACTCTCACCCTCCATTAACCCACATTTCTACTTCCTCCCCCTTTACCATCCTGCCCTATCTATATATTTATATGAACATCAATTTATATAGTTGTATGAACCCCAAATTATATTAACTCCATCTATATATTTATATGAACCCCTTTTATATATTTATATGAACCCCATCTATATATTTATATGAACCCCATTTGTATATTTATATGAACCCCAAATTATTTTAACCCCATCTATATATTTATATGAACCCCCGTTTATATATTTATATGAAGATCACTACCACATTGTAGTCATCCAAAAGGCTTCCGTTTGCAGTAAAATGTTCGCCTCTTGGACTTCCCTTGACTATTCTTTTCCGCACATCCTCCGCTGTCCCTGTATGGCTCCCAAACAGAACCAGAATCTTCCTTTCTGACATCTACAGCAAAATACAGAATAGGGAAGATAGGGTTGTGTAAACCATGGTAACCACAGTAGGGGTAAAATGACACTCATGTTTTAATCCCCTTAACCACTCTCACCCTCCATTAACCCACATTTTTTACTTCCTCCCCCTTTACTCCTGCCCTTTCATATATTTATATGAACACTCAATTTATATAGTGTATGAACCCCAAATTATATAACCCATCTAGTATATTTATATGAACCCCATTTAGAAACCATATATATTTATATGAACACCCCATTGTATATTTATATGAACCCCAAAGTATTATTAACCCCATCCTAATATTATATGAACCCCCGTTTATATATTTATATGAACCCCATCTATATATTTATTTGAACCCCCATCTATATATTTATATGAACCCCCGTTTATATATTTATATGAACCCATCTATATATTTATTTGAACCCCCATGATATACTTATATGACCCACCCTGAACCCCCATCTATATATTTATATGAACCCCATTTGTATATTTATATGAACCCCAAATTATTTTAACCCCATCTATGTATTTATATGAACCCCCATTTATATATTTATATGAACCCCATTTATATATCTATATGAACCCCCATCTATATATCTATATGAACCCCCATCTATATATCTATATGAACCCCATCTATATATCTATATGAACCCCCAGTTCCCCTCTTTACCTTCCCAGGTCAGTGACAGTTTCTATTGCTGTCCTGGTGAGTTGTTTCCGGGTTGTCGCGTTATGATGACGTGTAACCGGTCGCGGGTTATGACGTGGACTAAGGGCGGAAGTGAGTTAGCCGCAGAATTTAGACAGACTGAGTGTGAGGTACTGGTATCGGGGACCTGAGGAAGGTCTGTGCCCCCAAATCAGCCATTTCAAACGGGTACCGACACCCAGCAATGTGTGGGTAAGTGGCTGTATTGTTGGGGAATGGAGGGTGAAGGTAACAGAACCCAATGGACCAGGATAGTGACCATAACACTCACCACTAGTCCTGGCTGGTTACTAGGGACACTTCCCCATGGAAACAACCTGTACTACACATGGTAAGGAAGGGGTTAAAGGTCACTGTGACATCATATTAACCTGCTGGTAACCAATCACAGAGCAGATAAAGACTGGACCCTCCCCCACTATTATATAGTATTTTATAGTTACGAGTTGAGGAGGTGACATTGCTTGGGGGACGTATAATGTTTATAGTAAACCTTCTATACAACGTTATCAGTTTTTCCACATGGAGCGTAAATATACAAATGTTGTGGTAAAACTACACGTGAACATGCTACATGGAGTTTGCCGTTGGGAAAACATGTTGATTGTAACTGAATATCACAGCACTTGAGTGACTGACAGTCACTGTTAAGGTCGGGCGTCATTCTGTTGCGCTGTCTGAGCGTTGTGATGAAGAGGGTCTAGACCCTCGAAACGTGATTATTTGATAGTGAGCAGTGTGTCACCGTGTTTGCACTTTATCCTTGCACAAGGACCACTTTATATTGACTATTAGATCCCAATCAATAACGTTACTTTCTGGTCCGAATTGAAAGTGCCATGATGTCTTTGTTCTTTTAGTTGTAACTGTCTGTGACGTGTGTGACATGTGGGCAGTGTGTGTCTGGTGCTTGAGTTCAGGTGATGCAGGTAATTCCCGTGTAGTCCATACCCCCCAACTGCATTCTAGGGTGTGGACAGTCTGGGTCGTGTCTGTGATGTTGCGGTGGGTGGGGACACAGCATTCTAGGGTGTGGACAGTCTGGGTCATGTCTGTGATGTTGTGGTGTCCAGGAGGCTTGGACCTGACGTTTGGTGGTCATGATTTTTGGGGGCCTGGCCACTCAGTTTCAAAGCGTGGGCATGGGTATGATGTTTTGGGGCATGTCAAGTTTGGAAGTGTGCACTTGATGTCTGGGGGCATGGACAGGATGTTAGTCGATGTGGACGTGATTTTGGGATATAACTATAATGTTTGGGGGTGTGGCCATGATGTATGGGGGGGATGGTAATGGTTTGGGAGGGGGGTGACCACAATATCTGGTAGCGTGCTCGCAACATTTGGGGGCACGGTTGCGATGTCTGGGGTTGTGGTCACATTCCAGGAGGCTCTGCTTTAAATTTAATAATGACAATAACCGCAAATGTGATTCATATCACCAATAGTAACATAGT
>CM033476.1:106999555-107033902 GCA_019447015.1 Hymenochirus boettgeri | reverse complement strand
AGCAAATTGTAATGTGTGACAGACCTTAAGGGAAATGTCTGGTTCCCTCTGTTGTAGAAGCTGTTGTTCTGTGTGTGCAGCTCTCTGAGTTGTGTAGCCGTACATTACGCTGTTTTTGTGTCACTGAAGTGGACTCTGTGTCTGTGTTGTTCAAGTCGGGCAGCACACAGAGCCCAGGCCCTTCATCTGAGTTACTGAATTGGGAATCATACTCTGCAAGTGATGTGCAGGCTTTTAATTGGGCAAACTGGACTTCACGGGCATCGGCCCTTTCAGAGGGAGTCGCCGTTATGTGGATCCATTCAGGGGCGCACATACATACATACATACATACATACATACATACATACATACATATATACAAGATTTCTACTTTATATAGTAGATATTTGTATCTTCATAGGAGATTGCATTGAGTTTTTAAAAGCTACCAATGAGGTGGGGGGTATAGGATATTACATATAGGAAAGGTGTATATGTATGTCCGCACTATCTCACTATATACCATTTAAATGACCATCAATAAATGTGTATAAAGTATAGCACTGACTTATATTAGGTACAAGACAAAATATATAAACTTAATTACAGAGCTGAGATTCCTATTTTAATATGGGATAGCCTAAATGGGAGGTTAAACCACACCCCTTTGACTGCTAAGGGGTCTCCATGTGGATACTGAAAGGAAGTGGTAATGTCAGTATAACATCCAATGATGTGCTGTTTGGGAAAAAGGAAGAAGAGGAGAAATGGGAAAAAAGAAAAATAAAAAAGGAGAAAAGAAGGAAAAGAAAGGAAATAGAAAAACTTCTAGCTAACAGATAGGGATATTAAAACACGCTGAGAAGGAAGAGAGTACAGTAAACAGTGTAAAGAGAAAACTGAAAGGTGGAAACTGTGGAGGGAAGGCGTTAAACTGAGTGTCAATGATAAGACGGCCGAAGAGGAGGGGAAGGATAGGGGAGAGGGAAAGAAGAACAATAGGTAGGTAGCGGATCACCATCAGACGGGCACCGAGAGTGCTAGCCCTGGTTGAGAGAGAGAGTCGTTGCTAGCCCACTGGGTTAGGAGAGAGAGAGTATTCTACCCCTGGTATATAGGAGAGTCTTGCTATCCCGGTCAACTGGGTTAGCAGATGAGGCTTCGTTGCTAGCCCACCTGGTGAAGTGAGAGTATTGCTATCCCACCTGCGGCGGAGAAGGAGAGAGTAGTTTGCTTCACCCACTGGCCTTCTTAGTCTATTCAGTATGAGGCGTAGTGTTGGCTAGCCACCTGGGTATGAAAATAAAAAAGCTAGAGTAGTTTCTAGCCCACTGGGTAGTGAGAGGTAGAGAGTAGTTGCTAGCTCGCCTACTGGGGTGAGCTGAGAGAGTAGTTTGCTAGCACCCCTGGGTTACGTGAGAGGATATAGTAGTTGCTAGCCCACTGGTGTATTAGAGGAAGAGTAGTTGCTAGCCCACTGGATCGGATAGAGTATTGCTAGCCCATGGTAGATAGTATAGAGTATTTGCCCCACTGGCTAGGAACAGAGGAGAAGTAGTTTGCATCCCCCTGGGTATTAGGGGACACACAGAGTAGTTGCTAGCCCACTGGGTAGGATAGTAGAGAGTAGTTGCGATCCCACGGGTAGGAGAAGAGGGAGTATTTTCTATCCCACTGTTATAGGAGAGGAGAGAGTAGTTTCTAGCCCACTGGGTGGGAGATAGGAGTATTTTCTGCCCACTGGGTATTGAAGAGAGAGTAGTTGCTAGCCCACTGGATAGGAGGTAGAGTAGTTGCTAGCGTCACTGGGTAGCTACCGGATAGGAGAAGTAGTTGCTAACGAGCCCCTGTTGATTATAGGCGATAGTAGTTGCTAGCCCACGGAGATGAGAGATAGAGTAGTTGCTAGCCCCCTGGATATGATAGAGTAGTCTAGCCACTGGTATGATAGGATAGATTAGTTGCTAGCCCACTGGATTGATAGGATATAGTAATTTGCTCAGCCACTGGGTTGAGGGAAAGAGTCATGAAGTTAGTTGCTGAAAGCCCACCTGGGGTAGGAGATAGTCTTTTGCTACCGCAACTTGTTAGGGAGACGTCTAGAGTAGTCGAGATTGCTAGCCCACTTGGTAGTAGAGATAGAGTAGTTGCTAGCCCACTGGGTATAGAGGAGAGAGTAGAAAGATTGCTACCCTACTACTGTCGTAGATAGGAGAGAGTAACTTGTTGCTAGCCCCCTGGGTAGGATAGGAGAGAGTAGTTGCTAGCCCACTGGGTAATGAAGTAGATAGTCGTTGCTAGCCCCCTGGGTAGTAGAGGAGGATATATGCTAGAGCCCACTGGGTATGAGAGGAGAGAGTAGTTGCTAGCCTACTGGGTATGAGAGGAGAGAGTAGTTGCTAGCCCACTTGATCTGAGAGGAGAGAGTAGTTTGCTAGCCCACTGGTATGAAGGATAGATTAGTTGCAGCCCACTGGTAGGAGTAAGATAGTATTTGCTAGCCACTGGGGTAGGAGAGGAGAGCGGTAGTTGCTCGCCCCACTGGTATGAGAGGAGTAGAGAGTTTGCTAGCCACTGGGTAGAGAGGAGAGAGTAGTTTGCTAGCCCACTGGGTATGAGGAGGAGAGAGTAGTTTCCTAGCCCACTGGTAGTAAGATGAGAGGTAGTTGCTAGCCCCCTGGTATGAGAGGAGAGAGTAGTTGCTAGCCTACTGGGTATGAGAGGAGAGAGTAGTTGCTAGCCCCCTGGATATGAGAGTAGAGAGTATTGCTAGCGACTGGGTAGGAGAGGAGAGAGTAGTTGGCTAGCCCACTGGGTAGAGAGGAGAGATTAGTTGCTACCCCCTGGTTAGAGAGAGAGAGTAGTTGCTATCCCACTGGGTATGAGATGAGAGAGTAAGTTTCTAGCCCACGGGTAGGAGAGGAGAGAGTAGTTGCTAGCCCACGGGTATGAGAGGAGAGATAGTTGCTAGCCCACTGGTTTGAGAGAGAGAGTAGTTTGCTTAGCCAGGGTAGGAGAGGAAGAGTAGTTGAGCCCACTGGTGCATAGAGAGAGAGTCGTTGCTAGCCCACTGGGTAGAGAGGAGATAGTCGTTTGCTAGCCCACTGGGTATGAGAGGAGAGAGTAGTTGCTGAGCCCACTGTGTAGGAAGAGGAGAGAGTAGGTTTTCTAGCCACTGGGTAGGATAGGAGAAGAGTCGTTTGCTGCCCACTGGGTCTGAGAGAGAGAGTAGTTGCTAGCCCACTGGATAGTAAGAGAGAGTAGGTGCTTAGCCACTGGGTAAGGAAGGAGAGAGTCGTTTGCTACCACTGGTATGAATAGAAGAGAGTAATTGCTAGCCCCCTGGGTAAATGAGAGCAGCACCCGAGGGATAACTTATCGTAACATAGACTCCTCCCCTCAGCTCCCTGTTCATGGGTCTGGCCTGTCCAGTTCTAATACCATAACCACCGTTTACTTTGGTCAAGTGAACATAGAACGTAAAAACACTGATCATGAGCGCGGAGTCAGTCAGACGTGAAGGCGTCGAGACTTCTCCATTAGGGATAGCATAATGTTCTGCTCCTAGGCGGTGAGAGGCTCCCTCACTCTGAAACTGCCGACTTCAGCTGCCTCATCACCTCGCTTTGCATCGATTTGGAATTCCGGTGACACCAAACAGGGACGACATCGGTAGAAAACAGGAGTTTTAACATTGGACTTTCTCAATATCCAACCAGATACAATGTAACAACAGCCCCTTTACTACACCCACACAATGTCCGTCTATGAAACAGAATTCTACATTCTCTCACAACCTACAACTACTTGTGTCAAAGTCTCACCCACTCGACTCACTAACCCAACACCCCCCAACGCACCAATCACAATGGGGATATTAGTGAGGATACTGATTGTATCACCCCTGGTCCCATCCAATGCAAGTAGTCAATCAGGGTTCCTGCATCTCTGTCATCATTGGCCTCTCTACACTAGTCACCCAACAGAGCCCCAGGCACTGTTAATATGAAACTGGCCTGGTGTGTACAAAAGGAACCTGAATGTTTAATCTATCCTGTGTTAACCCCGACCCATCCACTAATCACTATCGGCCTAAGGGAGAGTCTTATCTTTACCCACCCACGCGGGGTCAAGAATCCTTGCTTTTTATCAACCAGTTCCCATAGTATGTCAGCATTTTTTCCTTAACTCGAATGCTGCACGGAAACGTTATCCCCTTCCTACCTGCGGCATACAAAACCAATCTCTATTAATTATTCAGATTAATCAGGTATAAAATGTTTATTACCTTAGTGAGCCTTATCTAAGCTAACTCCCAGAATGCCTTGCATTCCCACTGAGATCGGCCATCTTGTTTTCTCCCTTGGCATGATTACATACAGGGACGCAGGCACCCAATATGAATCTCTATTAAAATTCCTTCTGGGAGATCATTGCCCCTCATGGGTGAAATTTTTTCCCTCCCAGTAATTAATTTGTTGCTCAATAAAGGCAGTGTCAAACGGTGCGATAATTATATCCTAGTCACTCCCCCCATTCCACCTTAACTTAACTATGAATATAACGTTTTCTATCTAAATGTAAGATATGATCTAACGACCTCTGGGTATTTCCCAACTCAAATGTCTTACCTGCCTGTTACTAGATCCAGTCTAATTAACGGATATGTAAGTGTCCTGCACACCATTCCAATCTTCATACACGGTAATAACCAACCTGGTCTCTAGAAAGGGCTGTGAAAATGTCAGGTATCCATGGTGTCATCCAAATCTTCCCCATTCCTTCTCAAAATAAAATCTTAGATTTCCCTCTCTCCACAACAAACTTCCCTAAAAAACATAAGATACCCAATGAAGACAAATTGACAAGATAATACCCAAAACTGCTCCAATGGGCCTCTATGATGGGCGGCTGTGTGGGTGACTTCCTGTATGGACACCGGTACTTCCTGTAGTGACACTGCTTCAATGGAGCCTCTAGAGATGGGGGATGGTGGTTCTTCCGTATGGACACGGTACTTCCTTTTTGACACTGCTCCATGGAGCCTCTATAGATATGGGGGATTGTGGTTACTTTCCTGTTATGGACACAGTACTCTCCTGTAGAGGGGGGGGGGGGGGGGGGGGTGCCTGCTCCAATGGAGCCTCTATAGATGGGGGATGTGGGGTTACTTCCTGTATTGACACATGTACTTCCTGTAGTGACAACTGCTCATGAGCCTCTATAGATGGGGCTGGTGGTTACTTCCTGTATGGACACAGGTACTTCCTGAGTGACACTGCTCCAATGGAGCATCTATAGATGGGGCTGGTGGGGTTTACTTCCACCTGATTGACACGGTACTTCCTGTAGTGACACTGCTCCCTGGAGCCTCTATAGATGGGGGATGGGTGTACTTCCTGTTGGACACAGGTACTTCCTGTAGTGACACTGTCTCCAATGGAGCCCTCTATAGATGGGGGATGGTGGGTTACTTCCTGTACTGGCACAGTACTTCCTGTAGTGACACTGCCTCACTGGCAGCCTCTATAAGATGTGGGATGGGTGGGTTACTTCCTGTATGGACACAGGTACTTCCTGTAGTGACACTTGCTCCAATGTACCTCTATAGATTGGGGCTGTTGGGTTACTTCCGTTATGGACACAGGTACTTCCTGTAGTGACACTGCTCCAATGGTCCTCCTATAGATGGGGGATGGTGGGTTCACTTCCGGTATGGACACATTGTTACTTCCTGTAGTTACACGTCTCCAAGGACCCTCCTATAGATTGGGGATGGTGGGTTACTTCCTGTATGGACAGAGGTACTTCTGTAGTTACACTGCTCCAATGACCCTCGATAGATGGGGGCTGGTGGGGTTACTTCCTGTATGGACACAGGTACTTCTGTCTGACACTGCTACCAATGGACCCTCTATAGATGTGGGATGGTGGTTACTTCCTGTTGGACACAGGTACTTCCTGTAGTACCTGCTCCATGGACCCTCTATAGATGGGGGCTGTGGGTTACTTCCTGTATGGACACCGGTCCTTCCTGTATTGTACCGCTCCAATGGACCCTCTATAGATGGGGGGAGGGGGGTTACTTCCTGTAGGGACACAGTCTTCCTGTAGTGACACTGCTCCAATGGACCCTCTATAGTATGGGGCTTGTGGGTTCTTTCTGTATGGACAACAGGTCTTCCTGTAGTGACACTGCTCCAATGGACCTCTATAGATGGGGGATGGTGGGTACTTCCTGGTCATGGACACCGGTACTAAAAAACTCCTGTATGACACTGCTCCATGGGACCTCTATAGATGGGGGATGGTGGGTTCTTCCCTTATGGACACCAGGTACTTCCTGTAGGACACTGCTCCAATGGACCCTCTATAGATGGGAACGGTGGGTTCTTCCTGTATGGACAAGTACGCTCCTGTAGTGACACTACTCCATGGAGGTCCTCTGGAGACGGAGTGGGTTGGTACCTCCTATATTAACAGCTACTTCCTGTAGTGATTCTTTCAGTTAGGAGCCTCTAGAGCCAGATGCGGGGGGGAATCTTTCTGTCTGGCAGCTACCGGCCAATGCTGCGGGCAAAACCTCCTGGGGAGAGATGGTAGAGGCTGCATGGTAAGTATTACACCAAATCTAATCGCAAAACAAAGCCGTTGTATGCCTCTGGTAAAAGGCTGCGCACTGCAACGAGTGAACGTGCCCAGCCACGTCACCTAGGGGTTAAGTCATTCTACACTGTTCTTAACCGGGTTAAAAACTTGAATCCATTAAGAGAGCGCTGGGCTCCCCCCTCTCCGTAGTATCGCCTTATGTGGTTTCTGTGGGGACCACACCTGTTGTCTCATTGGGTCTTTTCCCCCTGGATGGCGAACGGAATGGAGCTACCCAGTGACAGGTCCCCATCACGTCGGGGGAATCGGTGTCACATGGACACGTATACTGCCTTTCTTCCCCCACATGGGCACCGCTCTGTATCTGCAAGATAAAGGATTCAACCATCGACACGTGGAGACAGGGAACTGTAATGTGAATGACAGTACTGAACTTGGGTATCTCCAGATCACACTGTCCCAATACACATTACCAAGAACAAAAGCATTGTCACGTGGCTGTGCTGTTGGTTGTTTATTTATTTAATCTTGTTCAGATCCCCATATCCTCTCTTTTGTAATCTAAGTACACATTGCATAGCTGGCCGATACATGACAACGGAACCGTCACGTTGGACGACATACATGTGTGTTCCTGGCTTGGTCATTGGGGATCCTCAGGGCAGATTAATGAGTGAACACCTGGCCAACACCCGTGATTGTTGGGCCTGACCTGCACATCCCACTCACATCGCACGTGTGGCACCTAATCAAAACCAGGTAGCTGCAGCACATCATGTCAACACGAGATCCTGCCTCTCTCATTAAAGGGTGCTTCCTCCATATTGGGGCGAGACATCCGTTTGATATACTGTGTTAATAGAGGCTGGGTCAGGGGCGTGTCCAATATATGCACATGTCCAAGGCTTTGTGAAGACTACATGGGTTTGTGATATGTGACTGGCCAACAATTGAGTCTTTTTGGTACAATCCCTTGTGGAATAGTAATACAATGTATCAGTGTTCCGGGAGGGTTTTAGGTTTAGTGTTCATGCATTTGCATAAATGAACAATATTGCATACAGTCAGAATGGGGCAATGTTTTACCTACCGTGGGGGCATAGCGAGGCCAGCCACGTAGAGCACCAACCCGTGTCGAGGTCATGCAGCCTGGTCTTGTACTGCGACAGCCCGAGGATCTGGATTATGTAGGATGTGCCTGGTCGTAAAAAAGAAACGTTTAGAAAGTTTAATAAAACCAACTAATAGCACTCAGATGTAGGACAGGTGCCCACAGATTATAAACTTACCTTCCATCATTCCCCCGATGTAACCGTCTGCAATGATCTAGGGACAACGACTGGGCTGGAGTTTCTTAATTGTTTGTTCATTTTAATATAATCGACAATCCGACCTCAAATCTAGTGAAGTCTCAATAGCGTATGGCCAGCCTTAGAACAGAACTCTGCTACCACGAACCAGTCTGATTGATGTGGGAGGAATTGCCGCTGTGCACCCTCTCCATTTTCCTGGTATCAGTGTGTAACATAGAACTAGAAAGCGAAAGTTTTGAAGTATAACTTTAAATTTGGTGAAGGCCCTGCACTTGTTGGAAGGGGACGTGTGTGGTCTGTGATGCATTTTTAAAACTCACAATCTGCTTTGGCAATGAAAGAGGATATTGTTGTTGTTTTGTTGTTTTTTACTTGTTACCTTTAAAGGGTATATAACCTGGCAATTGTTTTTTTAAATTGCCCATTAGTGGAAACACTAACTAAGACTATGTTGCCACATGAATGGAACTGTAGCCTCAGACTATATTCACCCTTTAAGTTTCCCTTTCAATTGGCTGCCACGGGAATGGAAGGATAGTTCAGTAGGTGTGTGTACCTTAGTCAGGTTGGAAGTTAAAAAAACACAACTTTTTTGATATTGATCAAAATTTGTTTTTTTGGACTATAGTCACCCTTAATTAACCCTTTAAATATGACTGCCACAGGACTGGAAGGTCAGTAGGTGATGGTAAACTGTCAGGTGGGGGGTAAAAAACTTTTTAGATGATTGGTCAAATTAGTTTTTTTGGCTATAGCTACCCCTTATTTATGGCTTCCACAGGAAAGGGTAGAGTCGTAAGTGTGTGTACCTGTGTTGGGTTGGGGGGCAAAAAAACTAACCTTTTTTGGATGATTTGGCACAAAATTTTTTCTGACTGTATTACCCTTTAATTAAGGCGCCCTGGGAATGGAATTGAGGCCAGTAAAGTGTGTTTACATGTGTCTGTGTTGGGGGTTGGGGTCTCAGTTGTTTGTGTTTATGACCCTGAAACTGTTTTGATCTCATGACCCTTAAACCTCGATTATCCACATTTGCGGATTGGACCCTTTAGCCTATGGGAAAAAAGGTCCCGAAATTTGCCGATACGCGTAACGCTTCCCAGTATTCCTTAGCTAAGTACTAACTGTCCCCTAAATGTCCCGCACGCTGTAATGAATGAGTCCTAGGCTGGAAAAATGTGGGACTGGAGATACAGTCCAAAAAGCGGAACAAAAAAAGGAAGGAGTGAAGAAGTGAAAGGTGGTTGTCGTCATGAAAGACTTCCCCCATTACAAAACACATAATAGTGTGGTCCTACCCATCTAAACTCTTATAAGTTTTAGCACCATGTTGTCATGCTTCTAAGAAGTGCATCTTCCATTGACGCAAGTCTGGACCAAGTGTGGGGGCGGTGTTAAACAATGTCAATCATTTAACCTAGAGGTTAGTATCCTTTTCATTGGAAAGGGGAACAATGTTTAGTTGGTATAGTTGCCCTTTAAACAAAACAAAGTCAAGAGGAAGTGCTACATAAAAAGGGCATTCATCCCCCAGAATCCCGCAGCTCTTACCTTCATGGATGAGGGGGGAGGCAATGGAAAATGGCCGGGGCGGAGCTCGGGGAAGATTCCAGGCAGGTATTGGCAGGGAGGCGCTGGTCGTACAGGAAATTCAATATAACTTAAAGACACAGGGATTAAATCTTATTAGAAACCTTGGATAACTTTACCCCACTCGCCGATAAGTGGACCTGCTTTGGGGCTTAAACCAACAGTCCAGGTGTTAGTTTAACTATAACTGTGGCAGTGTCCAAGCTCTCTCAATCTAAATACCCCCCTAATCTCCGTATCCTCCAGGCGTGTGCGCCGGCTGCCGATTACAGTAGCTGTACAGTTCTCCTGCCCCCTCATAACTAAAACTCACTTCGCTCTCTTCTCTCCAACTCCTCGGAAGAAAGGAGAGAGCTGAAGAGACCTGCGAGGGACACAGGCAGATGTCCAGGTACTCTCCACCGCTGCTGGACGTGACGACTCCGGGAGTGTGGCGGGAAGTGGGGACAGCCTGGAAATCAAATATCCCGACATGTGAGGCAGAACAGGAAACGTGGGACAGAACGTTTTCAGATGCAAATTATCCTGAAATAGATTCCGTACAGGTAACAGAAAACCAGCATGGGTCCCATGCTCAGTGAATTCTTACTCTCTCCCCTACAAAGCCGTCACATACTACGCGATGACCCGGCCCCATGATCCCTCGTCAAAGAAGGCTAATTCAGTAAAATCTCAGTAGGCAGTAAAAGGAGACTATGGAAAGACATATCTTAATCCCGGATGTTACGTTCCCCTTATATGCGGACATATTAATGGTCTCTGGACCCCCCAATCTCCCTCATGCTGCTTGGCATTTACCGGCCACTCTCGGCTCCACACAACTTCTTTCTCCGTTCTGGTCAAGGCGCAGGAGGCTGGCAGACTGCTGTAAGAGTGGGGGGATTCTTTGGCTGATCATGACAACGTCCCAGGAGCCGAACCTGAGCATACAGACAGGACCTGGGTTTAAATCCACCAAGGTCACACAATGGTATTCGCTCCTCTATGGATTGAACATTGTTATCCAACAAACAACAAGCCAGTGTAGATACAATGGATACATAGAAGTTGGCCATATTAGTCCCCTCCGTAAAGACTTCAGGAACCTGGCATTAGTTAATGTCTAGAATGTATCTTCTTTAGTAGCAGTTCTATTGAATTGGCTCTCTATAATGGCAGCTCCCGGCCCTTCGTCTGCACCGCGGTCAGTGTTTTTATTACCAGGGATTACTTACTCAATACCCTTCCTGTACTATCAACTCCATTAGTCGGACATCCTGGAATATCGCCCGCATGACTCGCTTGTTTAGATAGTACGGGTGCCAGGAAAGGGACACACGTTCACTAGGAATTCGTAGTTATCCCTGTCTCTTTGTACGGCGTTTCCTAAATCATCATCTGGGGAGATTGTTTCATCAAGGAGCGAATTGAATATTGGGGGTAACCTGCAACATAAAAGTTTTTTTTGTAGTCTTTACCTGGTGTAACTATGATCTACAAAAAGTGAAGTTACAATATAAAGTTGCTGTCTTACCTTTAAAAAAAGCCCTGTCACTTCCAGTGCAGCCTATCAGAAGATATGGTGGTTCAAGGTTAATGCGCCTGGTACCAAACAGCTTCTACTGTCCGAGAGCATAAAGCATATCGTCACTCCGCCCACACCCTTAAGGCCATTAGTATGGGTTGCAGATCCCGGGGACATCACTCCATGACGGAAGGCAAAGCCCCCCTAAAACCTTTCAGGGTCCATCGTTTCTGACTGTTGCACTGAGAGCAGTGATCAGGGCTAGATTTGAAGATAAGGCAGCAGGATTTTACGATAACCCTACTTGTTCAAGACCACAGTTCTCCTTAAACAAAACAAACATTGAATTAAAATACATATCATTTGATTTCTATCCATAATCTAAGGAAAGGTCCCTGCTGTTCCCAATGTCACGTGTTTTGGGTCAGTTCTGTATTATGCAAACACGACCCACATCAGAATTTTGCAATTTGCTTTCCCTAGGTTTAGGGCAATTTAAAGAAGCTTCCATGCTATTTGGGTTCCAAAGACAAATAATATTCGTCAGTCCTAACGACCATTTCCAGGGTTGATAATCTACACGAGGTTCCCCCATAAAACACTTCCCTCTTATAACTTACAACAAATCATCAACTGATTATCGCAAGTCCACCAGGTAAAGGAGAAACAGAAGGACTTCCCCAGAAATCCTCTCATCCACGGGTCAATAACACATCAGGGCTACAATTCAAAAGTTAATTAGGTTTCTGTCAGACGGTTTACAACTATAACAACCGAGATAGAGACAGAGGGGAGAATAATTACCCCAATCATGTTGATCATCTCCCTAGGGCCACGGGAGAACAGGGGAGGCTCCAAGCTGTAGTAGACGCTTGTGTAATTTGTCTACAGTTTAATCTGTTTAAAAACCAGAAGAAATGACACATTGTGTCTCTTAAATCTTTATAAACACAAGGCTGTGGCCTTCAATGGGGAGGTGTCAGTGGAATATATTGTTATAATAATCGCTTGGGCTTACGTAGCTAAGAGGTTTTTATAAGAACATTTCCCACTGCCCTCCCATTGACAGCCTGTCACCTTATAAAGGATTCCAAGATTTCCATTTAAAAACCTACATGAGCACACAGACCTGAACAGTAGAACTCTCTCGGAGCACCGGGGTTACATGAATGACTACCGTGATGACTCAATGTCAGTGTAGAACCAGGGGAGACCGACTTGTTTCCTATAGTAGTTTATATGATGCTTCCCACCATTCTACTGTTCAGGTTCTTGCCCTGTATAATGTTTATGTGCAAATTATCAATTCCTTTCATTTGTTAATGAGCCATGGTCAGTTACACAGCTACTTACTATAAGAAACACACAGGGAGCTTCAATAAAATTTCTTTATGTTTAAAATGGTGCTAATGTTGCCCCAACCATCAGATCTTGAATTACTCTACACTCATTTGAAAATAACTACATCTGAAACGTGGCTGGGCAAAATTACACCGTTTTAACAATAAGACCTTTTATTGAATAACCCTGAATGTGCCCTATATGTACATTACGCTACTCAGGAGTTCTCTGCCTGTATAAAAGCACTCATGCTTCTATATGGGAACTCCTTGTGGCGTAATATCCTTATTTACCCGTAAGGGGCGCATACCTTCTTAATCACCTTGTTTACTGACGGATCTATCTGGATATTAGAAAGAACATAGATTCCTTCGCAGGTCGTTTCTTGAACCAAAAGCACTCTGGGTAGGAGCGAATATAAAAGTGGGATCATCGTACCTTGACACCGACATACGGTTTATAGCCATCACAGTGCGAGTGATGTTCCTGTGAGAAAACGACTTGACTTTGGGTACGAGGAATCACCGAGGCCGATAACGGAATATTCACCAGACAGAGGGAATTCTGGGGAAGGTTTTTCCGAATATAAAAAACTTTCCCAAAGTTCTTAGAGAAAAAAGAAATCGATAAGACGGTAAGAGATTAATATCGGAATTACCATGACATTGTAACGTGCCCAGGACTGGGGAGTCTGGTTAGTGGTACCTTCTGGTTCATCCTGTGGATAGTGTCACTAGAGTGTAAATACACTTCCATCCATCAGAATGGGACCTTGCCAAACAGTAACCTACCTTCATGTTATCAGGAGGGTCCCCCTGTCCCAGTAGTGGAACATACAAATAATCACCAAGGGCTCGTAATAAGATTGGCCTGAAAATAAGGTTTGATTAGGATAACAAGTTACAAATCTATCTGAATCGAGCTGATAGGTTTTTTTTTTGTTTTTTAAAAACGGCGGACAGGTTACAATAAAAGAAAACTGTATTTTCCGCTGTCTTGTGGGCACAGTGTAGATCACTATAATATAGATTTGGATGGCACTATTGCTTTAGTACCCTTGCTTTGGTGGTTCTTTCCCAGATTTACCTACACGTGTACAGTAATGTATAATTTAAGGAAATCCACCCTCATAACAACCTAGTTAGAGAATGAATGGCCCCTTTAAAATATGGTGACAACTAGCCGTTGTAACCTGTTTTGTCTCGTGTACACATGTGCTATAGTATGTTTACTAGCCGTTTGTACCTTGTGTTGCCCTTGTACCATGTTGGCTATATTATGTTACTAGCCGTTGGACCTGGCGTTCCCGTGTACACATGTGGCTATAAGTATGTTACAGCCGGTGTACCTGGTGTTGCTCGCTCGTGTACAACATGTGGCTCTAGTTTTATAGCCGTTGTACCTGTGTTGCCCGTGTACACATGTGGCTAAGTATGTTACTAGCGTTGTACCTGGTGTTGCCTGTGTACACTGTGGCATAGTAATGTTACTAGCGTTTTACCTGGCGTTGCCCGTGTACACATGTGGCTATAGTATGTTCTAGACGTTGTACGCTGGCGTTGCCGGCGTGTACACCTGTGGCTTAGTCTGTACTAGCCTGTTGTACCTGGCTGCCCGTGTACACTGTGGCTATAGTATGTTACTAGCCGTTGTACCTGGTGTTTCCTGTGTACACTGTGGCTTATATTATGTTACTATCGTTGTACCTGGCTGTTGCCCGTGTACACTGTGCTATAGTATGGTACTAGCCGTTGTACCTGGCGTTGCCCTTGTACACATGTGCTATAGTATGTTACTAGCCGTTGTACACCTGGTGTTGCCCGTTACACATGTGATATATAATGTTACTACCCTTTGTACCTGGCGTTGCCCGCGTGTACCATGTGGCTATAGTATGTACTAGCCTTTGTACCTGGTGTTGCCCGTGTACACATGTGGCTATATAGATATGTTACTAGCCTTGTACCTGGTGTTGGCCCGTGTACACAGTGGCTTAGTATGTTACTAGCCGTTGACCTGGCGTTGCCTGTGTACACATGTGGCTATAGTATGTTACTAGCCGTTGTACCTGGCGTTGCCCGTGTACCATGTGGCTATGTATGTTACTCTAAGCCGTTGTACCGTGGTGTTGCCCGTGTACACATGTGGCTATAGTAGTTACTAGCCGTTGTACTGGTGTGCCTGTGTACCACCTGTGGCTATAGTATGTTTACTAGCCGTTGTACTGGTGTTTGCCCGTGTAATCACATGTGGCTATAGTATGTTTACAGCCGTTTACCTGGTGTTGCCCTGTCACATGTGGGCTAAGTATATTACTGCCGTTGTAACCTGGCGTTGCCCGTGTACATACATTTGGGCTATAGTATGTTACTACCGTTTGTACCTGGTGTTCCCGTGTACACATGTGGCTTATAGTATGTTTACATCCCGGTGTACCTGGCGTTGCCTTGTACACATTGGCTATAGTAGTTACAGCCTTGTACCTGGTGTTGCCCCGTGTACACATGTGCTATAGTATGTTACTAGCCGTTGTATCTGGTGTCTGCCGCGTGTCACATTGGCTATAGTATGTTACTAGCCGTTGTACCTGGTTTGCCCGTGTACACATGTGGCTATAGTATGTTACTAGCCGTTGTACCTGTCGTTCCCGTTAAAACACATGTGGCTATATTATGTTCTAGCCTCTGTTACCTGGTTGTTGCCCGTGTACACATGTGGCTAGAGTATTTTACTAGCCGTTGTACCTGGCGTTGCCACGGTACCATTGGCTTAGTATGTTACTGAGCGCTTTGTACCTGGCGTTGGCCCGTGTAACATTTGGCTATAGTTGTTACTAGCCGTTACATGTGGGTAAGTATTTTTTTACGTGCAGTCTGTGTTTGCTTAGATGGGTAGAGACATGCGGAAAAAGAAGTGCACAGTTTGTAATGTCGTCATGTATGTATAGTTATTTTGAAGAGTTGAAGAGGTAACGTATAGCCATAGTTATAATCCTTATATACACCCGTTATCAGTTTTTCACTTGGAGCTTAAATAATACATAAGTTGTGGTGACATTCTAACATGGAATTTGCCGTTGGGAAAACATGTTGATTGCAACTGAATTCATCGCGCACGTGAGTCTGAGCGTTGGTGTGTTTTTTCATTAGCGTGCTTAATTTTTTGTCACCTGTAATATTGTCACCTTGTTTGCATTTAATAAAAACTTTAATCCTTTGGGTCTCGAATTGGAAGTGCCATGATGTCTTTGTTCTTTCTAGTTGTAACTGTCTGTGAAGTGGGGGGGTTGTTGAAAAACATGTGGGCAGTGTGTCTGGTTCTTAAGTTCATGTATGCAGGTAATTCCCGTTTACCCCACAACTGTCCCGGGTTTGAATAAGGTGAATGGGACATGTCTGTGATTTGGTGGGTGGGGCACGCATTCTAGGTGTGGACAGTCTGGGGCGTGTCTGTGAGTGCGTGGGTGGGGGCACGGCATTCTAGGGTGTGGACAGTCTGGGCTGTCTGTGATGTTGCGGTGGGTGGGGACACGGCATTCTAGGGTGTGACAGTCTGGGGCGTGTCTGTGATGTTGCGTTGGGTGGTGGCACGGCATTCTATGGGGTGGACAGTCTGGGGTCATGTCTGGGTGATGTTGGGTGGGTGGGGCACGCATTCTATTGTGTGGACAGTCTGGGGCCCCGGTGGGGAGGGCACGGTTTAAAGGACAACTATTCCCTAAACTAATGTCCACCGCTGTGTAGTACCCAGGGTGAGGACGCTAAACCAGTCCAGTTACTCAACAGCTTGGATCACCTTCTAACCTCTGTAATATTGAAGTTTGCTTTGTGGCTCTGTCCTCCACTCAGTCGGTGACTTCGGCCATGAGAAGACACGTTTTGTAAACCATCACAGAAGGAAGGTGATCCCAGCAGTGAGGACCTGGCCGGTTTAGGTCCTCACCCTGGGTACTACGACGGCCGGGCTGGGTGTAACTGGGGATAGCGGTATAGTTCTCCTTACTGGATAGCTGCTATTTAAGTTACAGTAGGTACGCTTGGTGGGTTTTACATTATGTGGGTATAGGGACAAGGCTAGAATTGGAGTAATAGTAATAGTATAGTACAGTACAGTATGTACAGTATAGTACTGCACAGTATAGTCAGTACAGGACAGTACGTACAGACAGTATAGTATAGTACAGTAATAGTACAGTCCATACAGTACAAGAACCGTACCTTACAGTACAGTATCGTGTACAGTAAGAACATTCACAGTACAGTACAGTATGGAGTACAGTATATATTAGTACCGTACAGTACATTATAGAATAGTATAGTATCTACAGTAACAGTTAGTATAGACAGTACGTATCTTAGTACAGTATAGTATTAGTACAGTACAGTACATATGTATAGTATAGTATAGTAAGTACAGTAATGTATAGTACAGTATAGTATATAGTAGGCAGTATAGTAAGACAGTACAGTATAGTATAGTAGCAGTATAGTATTAGTACAGTACAGTATAGTATAGTAACATATAGTATTAGTACAGTACAGTACAGTATAGTAAGTCCAGTACAGTATAGTATAGTCCAGTACAGTATAGTATAGTACAGTATAGCCTTCATCCCTATATTCGATGATACCCTGTACCAGTGTAGCCATTCCTTTACGCTGTATAGTGTTATAGTATAGTACAGTACAGTACAGTATAGAAGTATAGTATAGTATAGCAGTACAGTATATATAGTACGTACGTATAGTATAGTACAGTATAGTATTAGTACAATTTATCAATAGCCATTTATAGGACCATCAGTATACGTATAGTATAAACGTACGGTACACGTATAATATAGTTACAGTACCAGCGTATAACAGTTATAGATCTGCATCAGCGCTTCTCGGTATAGTCAGTATAGCCGTACAGTATAGTACAGTATAGTATTTACAGTACAGTACCGTATAGAATAGTATAAGTATAGTACAGTACAGTACATTATACTGATTGCGGAGCCGGAGAGTGTAGTCATCTCTTAATCCCGCTATCGCAAGTCACGTGAGCCTACGGCATTAAAAGGAAAAAAATTTAAACTCTACCCACCGGGGAATATGTACAGCGACGATAATCACATAAGGTGAGTTTATCGGTCGGCGCTACCTCTGCATAAACCGATGCGCGAAAAAAATAAGAAAGAACCACGTGTTCCCCCCTAGTGCGCTAACCCATCACGTAGGTTCGATATCCTCATTTTCCTGTCTAAAGTTATCCAGAGGCAATGTGTGCGAAGCAAAACGCGGGCAGCATAGTAATGATGTGAATAGGTGAGGGGGCGAGAATCACTCATGGCGACAAGCTGCGCGTGATGTCAGCGTGGCTGGGAAATATTAGTTTCTATTGGTCGCGTCATCCCGGCTTAGGCTGTAAGGCGCTGAGATCGTAAAAGTGGACCGCAGTGTAATGGGGGGGGTGTTACTGGGTGGGGAGAGGAAGTAGGCAGCGGTGTACGCCTAGGTGGTGGGTGCGCGCTCAGCACTACGGAGATCTCTCACGGATCCATTCCTTCTGTTTAGCTAGCTCTGAATTATCTCGAGCTCGCTTGGAGCACATAGGCGGAGACAGTCTGCTATCCTGGTCGTCATGGCTCACTCTGCTGTGTGAAGAATAGTTCCATAAGCTTAACCGTCTTCTCCGGTTCGTACAGTGACAAACCCTTTCCCACGCTACTTTATGTATCATACAGTAACTTGTAACATTCCTTGTTTGCGGAAACTCATCCAGCATTTTTAGTTTTTACAACTGAACCACCGTTAACCTGCGATTTCCGCTCAAGCCTTCTATTACCCCTTGTTCTCTAACCAGCTTGACCACGACAACCCTTCCTGTCAGACCGTAACTCGACGTTTATGTCGGGAGATCCAGCACTCCACCCGAGACGCACGCTGCCACAACTGGTGAAGCGTTCGAAGTTGGTGTCGTCTTCAATCCAGTCGCACAACTGCTCATCCGTGATAAGTGCCTCTTTGATTCTAACAGCTAGACACGTGTCATCAGCGCGCGCCCATCCCTCGCAGCGTCCTACATGAAGCACGTTGTTCACTTCGCTTTCACCGGTGCTCACCAGGACAGAAGCCCCTATTCCTCCAACTCTACCTAGGTGCAGGTACGGGGCACCTCGTAACTTCTGTACTCCTGCTTGTGTTGTCTAAGAAACGCCTCCATCTTTTTAATTAACTGACCAAGGAACGCCCATAACAACGTCACTGAAGACAGTTCCATAGCTTTAGCCGTTCTCACAGGAACAAACTCCGGCCCAACTCGACTTTATGTCTCAAGACCATATCTTGTAACATTCCTTGTTTGTAGAAACTCATCAGCTTTTTATTAACACTGACGCAATGAACCTGCCATAACAACGTCCACTGGAAGACATTCCCTAGCTTTATTAACCCGGTCTCAACAGTGACAAACCCTTTCCCACTCTAACTTTGTGTATCCATACCAGTAACTTGTAACATTCCTTTTTGTAAGAAACCATACACTTTTTATTAACGACCAAGAACCTGCATAACAACGTCCACTGGAAGACAGTTCCATACTTTACCGTTCTCACAGTGAAACCCTTCCCTACTCTACTTTATGTATCAATCCCAGTAACTTTACTTCATTGTTTGTGAGAAACTCATCCAGCTTTTATTAAACTGACCAATGCACCTGCCCTAACAACGTCCACTGGAAGACAGTTCCCATAGCTTTACCGTTCTCAAGTGACAAACCCTTTCCCACTCTACTTTATGTATCAATCCAGTTAAACTTGTAACATTCCTGTTTGTGAAACTCATCCAGCTTTTTATTAACTGACCATGAACCTGCCATAACAACGTGCAAACCATCCTCTCTTTATAAACAGACATCACCATGCTGGCTCTGGCTGTTGCCGCCGGCAACGTGCTTTTCTACCTTTAAGTTTTGTTATCCACCAAAAATCCAGATCCCTTTCCAACATGGATTCACTTAAACATAGCCTTTATAGTATAACGGTAGTCACAAGGATTTTTAGTCCAAAATGCATCACCTTCCATTTTCTCAACATTGAATTTCATCTGGCCACTAAGCAGCCCAATGTGATAATTATCTATATTACTCTAACACGGAGAAAGCCCTGCCCTGTATCAAAGAACTTGGCTGCGGCCTCATGTTGCTATAATTCCTCCCGCCTCCCACATCTCCCCCCACTATGTCCCCCTACATCTCCCCACTATGTCCCCCTACATCTTTCCCGTCTCCCCACTCATGTCCTGTAATGAGTTCTATTATTTAATAATTTTCACTAAAAGAAGAACTATGGGCTGAAACCTATTCTACCCTGACTTATATGTTTTTACCATGGAGCTTTAAGACAAGTACTCGTGACAGAAATTCCCCCTCGCAGTCACATTTCTCCCCCACATGATCACTTACCACATTGTGTCATCCAAAGCTTTCCGTTCTGCAGTTAAAATGTCGCCTCTTGCTTCCCTTGCTATTCTTTCAGCCCATCCTCCGCTTCCCTGTCTGCTCCCAACAGAACCAGAATCTCCTTTCTGACATCTACAGCAAAATACAGAATGAGGGAGATAGGGCGTAACCATGGTAACCACAGTAGGGGTCCAAATGCACCTCATGTTTAATCCCCCCTTGAACACTCTCACCCTCCATTAACCCACATTTCTACTTCCTCCCTCCTCCCCCTTTACAATCCTGCCCTATCTATATAGTGTATATGAACAACATCAATTATATAGTGTTGATGAACCCCAAATTATATTAACTAACTCCATCTATATATTTATATAACCCCTTTAATATATTATATGAACCCCATCTATTATTTTATATGAACCCATTTGTATATTTATAATGAAACCCCAAATTATTTACCCCATCTATATATTTATATGAACCCCACCCGTTTATCTATTTATATGAACCCCATCTCTCTATTTATTTGAAAACCCCCCATCTATTATTTATATGAACCCCCGTTATATAAAAGGGATTTATATGAACCCCATCTATATATTTATTTGACCCACCATCAATATTTATATGAACCTCCCCGTTTTTTATAATGTATATGAACCCCATCTATTATTTATTTGAACCCCCATATCTAGATATTATAGAACCCACCATTTGTATATTATATGAACCCTCCAAATTATTTAACCCATCTATGTATTTATATGACCCCCCATTTAATATATTTATATTGAACCCCATTTTATATCTATATGAACCCCCATCGTTTCTATATGACCCCCATCTATATATCTAATGAAAACCCCATCTTATATTATATGAACCCCCATCTATATATCATATGAAACCCCCAGTTCCCCTCTTTACCTTCCCAGGTCAGTGACATTTCTATTGCTGTCCTGGTGAGTTGTTTCCGGTTGTCGCGTTATGAGGACTGTGTAACCGGTCGCGGGTTTATGAACGTGACTAAGGGCGGAAAGTGAGTTAGCCGCAGAATTAGACAGAACTGAGTGTGAGGTACTGGTATCGGGGACCTGAGGAGGTCTGTGCCCCCAAATCAGCATTGCAAACTGGTACGACCCCCGCAATGTGTTGGGTAAGTGGCTGTATTGTTGGGGAATGTAGGGTGAAGGTAACCGACCACTGGACCAATGATAGTGACCATAACACTCACCACTAGTCCTGGCTGTTACTAGTACACTTCCCCATGGAAACAACCTTACTACACATGGTAAGGAAGGGGTTAAAGGTCACTGTGGACATCATATTAACCTGCTGGTAACCAATCACAGAGCAATAAAGACTGGACCCTCCCCCACTATTATATAGTATTTATAGTTACGAGTTGAGAGGTGACTTGCTTGGGGGACGTATATGTTTATAGTAAACCTTCTATACACGTTTTTATCAGTTTTTTCCACATGGAGCGTAAATATACAATGTTGTGGTAAACTACCGTGAAACATGCTACATGATTTTGCCGTTGGGAAAACATGTTGGTCGTGTACCTGAATACACAGCACTTGGAAGTGACTGACAGTCACTGTTAATCGGGCGTCATTTCCTGTGCGCTGTCCTGAGCGTTGTGAGGAAGAGGTCTAGACCCTCGAACGTATTATTTGATAGTGATCAGTGTGTCACCGTGTTTGCATTTATCCTTGCACAAGGCCCCTTTATATTGACTATTAGATCCCAATCATAACGTAACTTTCTGTCCGAATTGAAAGTGCCATGATGTCTTTGTTCTTTTAGTTGTAACGGTCTGTGACGTGTGTGACATGTGGGCATGTGTGTCTGGTGCTTGAGTTTCATGTGATTCAGGTAATTCCCGTGTAGTCATACCCCCCCAACTGCATTCTAGGTTGTGGACACTGGGTCGTTGTCTGTGATGTTGCGGTGGTGGGGACACAGCATTCATGGTGGTGGACAGTCTGGTCATGTCTGTGATGTTGTGGTGTCCAGGAGGCTTGACCTGACGTTTGGTGGTCATGATTTTTGGGGGCCTGGCCACTCAGTTTCAAAAGCGGGGCATGGGTATGATGTTTTGGGGCATGTCAAGTTTGGAAGGTTGTGCACTTGATGTCTGGGGGCATGGCCAGGATGTTTAGTGGATGTGGACTGATTTTGGATATACCTATAATTTTTGGGGTGTGGCCAGGATGTATGTGGGGGATGGTAATATGGTTTGGGAGGGGGGTGACACAATATCTGGTAGCTGTGCTCGTCAAAACATTTGTGGGCATCGGTTTGCGATGTTCTGGGTTGGGTCACATTCCAGGAGGCTCTGCTTTAAATTAATATGACCAATAACCCGCAATGTGATTCATATCACCAATAGTAACATATTTCTTTCCTCCAGGGTTTATATGTGTATATAAATGTCATTCAATCACCGATATGTAACCAGTCTTTCCAGGGTTATATTTGTATATAAATGTCCAATTCATATCACCATAGTAACACAGTGATCTTTCCAGGGTTTATATTGTATATAAATGCATTTCATATCACCACGATAGTAACATAGTCTTTCCAGGGTTTATATTTGGTATATAAATTGATCTCTATCACCGATAGTAACAACGTCTTTCCAGGGTTTATGTCTGTATAATATGTGATTCATAGCCCGATAGTAAACACGTCTTTCCAGGGTTTTAGATTTGTATATAAATGTCATTCATATCCGATAGTAACACAGTCTTCTACCAGGGTTATATTGTATATAAATGTATTCATGCCACACCGATAGTAACACGTCTTTCCAGGGTTTATATTTGTATATAAATGTCATCATTCAGTATAACACCGTCAGGTAATTTAGTGTCATCTACACTGTAGTAGCAACATCTAGGTGTAATAACATTCATATCCCAAGAGTAGTTCTTTAGTTATTGGTTATTATATACCGTATAACCAGTCTCAGGTTTATATTTGATGAATTCATTCATATGCACGATAGTAATCAAGTCTTTTCCCAGGGTTATATATTTGTATTAATGTATTCATTCACCGATAGTAACACGTCTTGTCCAGGTTTATATTGTATAGAATGTCATTCACTATCACGATAGTAACATTAGTCTTTCCAGGGTTTATATTGTATATAAATGTCTCATTCACATAGAACATGTCCAGGGTAGGTTATGCTTCATCCGATGAACAAATAGGGTATTTTGAATTCCTCATTCCCATGTAAACCATCTTATGGTTTATATTTGTAATTAATAAGTCGATGTACAATCTTTCAGTCTATTTGATATACATCATCCGATAGTACACAGTCTCAGGTTTATGATTTAATCATTCTTCACGTGAACACAGTTTAGGTTATTTTGTATATAAATGTCATTTCATATCACCGATGATAACATAGTCTTTCCAGGGTTTTATTTTGTATATAAATGGTCATATCCCGATATAACACAGCTTCCAGTGTATATGTATAAAGCTCATACAGAATGTCTTTCCAGGGTTAATATGTACCGTTTTAGGGTTTGTATATAAATGTGATACATATCACCAATAGAAACACAGTCTTTCCAGGGTTTATATTTGGTATATAAATGTCATTCTATATCACCCTAGAAACACAGTCTTTCAGGGTTTATATTGTATATAAATGTCATTATCACGATGATATCACATTCGGTGTCTTTTGTATTATGTCATCAGACAAAAACACGTCTTTCCATGGTTTATATTTGTATATAAAATGGTCATTCATATCACCGATAGTAACACAGTCGTCCAGGGTTAGTTTGAAACCTCCAGGAGCAAATTGTAAGTTGTGACAGACCTTAAGGGAACAGTCTGGTTCCCTCTGTTGTAGAAGCTGTTGTTCTGTGTGTGGCAGCTCTCTGAGTGTGGTAGCCGTAATTACGCTGTTTTTGTGTACACTTGAAGTGGCTCTGTTCTTGGTCAGGTCGCGGGCAGCACACGAGCCCAGCCCTTCATCTTAGTTACTGAATTGGGAATCATACTCTGCAAGTGATGGCAGGCTTTTATTGGGCAAACTGGACTTCAACGGGCATCGGGGGGCCCTTCAGAGGGGCGCGCGTTATGGGATCCATTCAGGGCCAGCAACATACATCATCATTACATACTCAAGATACAAGTTTCTACTTTATATAGTAGATTTTGTATCTCATAGGCGATTGCATGAGTTTTAAAAAAGCTACCAATGAGGTGGGGGGTATAGGATATGTACATATAGGAAAGGTGTATATGTATGTCCGCACATCTCACTATATACCATTTAAATGAACATCAATAAAAATGTGTATAAAGTATAGCACGGACTTACTTTAGGTACAAGACAAAAATATATAAACTTAATTACCGAGCTGAGATTCCATTTTATATGGGATAGCCTAAATGGGAGGTAACACCACACCCCTTTGACTGCTAAGGGTCCTCCATGTGGATACTGAAAGGAAGTGGTAATGGTCAGTATACATCCAATGATGTGCTGTTGTTGTAAAACATGTGACAGTTTTAGCCAATAAAAAAACTTCTCTGTATGCTACCACAGACGTGATTGTAGATGAAAGAGGATTATCAATTTTCTCTAGTAACTGGGAGTGAGAAAACATGTTATTCGTTACATTATTAGGGAAATGCTATTATAATAAACATGAGGCTGTGAAGTACATTCTGTTGTAAGAAGGCTCTATTCCCATTTATATCTCTGTGGGGAGCTTTTAGCTCCTTTAAACCCACCTCTAACATTAACTTATAAAGGCTATAATATCCTGTGCTCCCATTTCCTAACCCTATAGGTGACCTGTAATTTCGAAAATAGCATCATAACGTTAAAAATCCTCGAAAATACAAGTTGAAAATCGAAATGGTCTCCAGTCGTATCTTTCCGAGAATTTTATCAGCTTTTGAGGCTATTTCAAAAATTATCGACAAATAGCTACGTAGATTTAAAAATTATCGAAAATTCGGTCCGGTTTCGATTTTTCTGGATTCTGAGAATCCGAAAAGCGAGTTGAGTTGTCGGGCCATCTTACTGTATAATCTAGAACTTGTGTGGTAAAGGTCAATTAATAAGTATGACTACGCTGTTAATCTGGATCACTGTAAGGGTCACAGGTCACTCCAATGGCCTGTTTAGTTTGAACACACAACTGAGCAGAGTGTCCTGCGTCTATTCTCAGACCTGCAGTTTATTTTTATTTAGTTTCCCTGATGTAAATGAGAGTAATAGTTTAAATTGGTAAGTTAACTCATAGCAAAATACACATTTCACTGGACAAAGGACTTGCTAGTTCATATTGTTATAACCCCTGAGATTATATTATAATATTCCCCTGTATTATAGCATAATTATACAGTATTATATTATAGATTATTATAACAGGCCACATTGTAGATTATATTATAGATTTATACCCACAGGTTAATGATTATACCCCCATGGGGTAGATTTTATTTATAGATTTATTATACCCCCACAGTAGATATTATTATAGATTATTCTACCCCACGTAGATTATATTATAGATTATTATACCCCACAGTAGCTATGTAGATATACTACTTAGTCGATTATATTATAGCCAGGATAAAGATTATTTACCCCACAGAGATTTTATAATTGCCATTATATATCTTTTATAAATGCTATTATATATCTATTGGAAATGCTATTATGGATAATAAACCTATTACGTATAGATGGCTTGGGGTATTATCCATCTATTGACTGTTACATTGTTTTTTCTGATGTTCATATTACTTAAGTCTCTATCATATTTCCTCCTCTCTCGAATAAAAGAGAGTCGTCCGCTATCTGGGAGTCCAAGTGAAAAGTAAAGGTCGCATTGCCCATAGGAGACGATGCCTCTCTTTGCTTGAGTGTGCAGTGGTTGTTTCGCCCAACGGGAAAATCTTCATTCATATTTCCGGCGCTGTTAATTTTTTACGGTCCTATTGGCCCTGAGTTGGTGGGCTGGTTTGGGCCTAACCTGTGGAAACGTGTTCATACCCTCTTTACAGCTGATGGGCTGAGCCCTATTTAACAACATTGGTACGCGTAGGCTTTTCCAGAGGAGAGGAACGCCCAAGTGCGGTCCTGCGTTCTTCTGGATCCTCAACTATTCTTCACCCTTAGTTTGTCTTGGAGAGCTTTTGTGTCATGAAAAAACTGGTGGAAACAGTCCAGGGAGCGTGGTTCGGTCTGATTATGTCTCCGTCTTTATTCTGCTCCGTTGCCTGATGAAACTACCGGGGGCACTGCAGAGTTAACTGAGGAAATGGGTTTCGGGGGAGATTGACGGGTAGACCTTCCTGCATGTGGTTTTATTGCGGGCTGAATAAAACTAGTTTATAGATTTTTTATTGGGTGTGATAAAAAGTTGGAAATGTATTTCCTCCCAGGCAGATTAGGGATGTTTGAAGGCTTATAGACCTAACATCATGGGGAATGTGTATATTAAACATACATTCTGACATTGTCGTAAGTAATAAAGAAATTCAACTCCAGAACCAAAATGGTCCTTGATTGATCAATGTCTCTCCATCAGTCTCTAACTAGGCCTATTGGTCTGGATCTCCTTTGTACCTACAGTTCCTTTATTTGTCCAGTAGAAGGCGCTACTGTATTATTTTTATTATATATTGCTGAAATAATACACAGACTTTTATATTTACTCCATTCCGATCAGGCCCTGCCCCCAAGATCTTACAGTCTAAAGCTGGGTACACCAATACAGATCGTTAAACCATGTGCGTTCTTACTATGTCACTGTATCGTAGAGTTGGGTATTGGTGAACGCTCGGGACTGCACATTTCCTTCAGCCAAGGGCTACTAAACTTTTAGTACGGTAGATGACCACAGGCAATCCCTAGCCCAGGGAACGTACGTCAGCTTGGAGAAGCTCGGAACTGCAATACATACATCACCGCTAATGGGCCAATCATGTGGTACCTGTATCAGTAATGTTTTTTACCCAGCTTAAAATACCACATCACGAGACACTACAACTGATATATTTGTGGTACCCTCCAGCAATGCAGCTAATGTATTATCCTTTGTGGGGTCAGCAACAAACGTTCCTATCGCTGGCTGTCACGGGTTTCTTACCTTGGACTTTGGATAATCTTGGATTACATTACACTTTGTGTTGGTCAAAAAGGAACTTGCTGGTCAGTGTTGTGTATTGTTGAGGGGACCTGGCAGGTTTCCAGCCTATGGAACATCCACCATACAGCCGCAGTTTACCCAGATGACACTGCAGGAGTTGTACAATGTAGATTAACATTGTTAATGTGTTGTTTGGCCTGTTAGACGGAGTTTCAAGGTCCGTACAGTGTGATTGCCAAACCGTGACGCACGGGTGTGTTTCCGATGGACCGTTTGGAGGTTTGGTTCCGTTCTTTAAAGAATCGGGGGGTTTACTGGTTTTGTTCTAGATAAGAAACCGTGTTGTGTCCATGTGTACGCATGGAGAACGGGACTCACCAGGTCACTACTAAGGCAATAAGGGCTAGTATTCCGTGCCCGAGTATAATAACATTATTACATGCACCTGGACATGTTCCATCTCACCCCATTGTGTAATCAGTAGGAAATGTCGCTATAGTGAAGCTAAGCAGATGACTCAGAGTTTCATTTAAAGGGCAAGACTCGCGTGTTACCGTGTTTGGTCATTGCATCACATGGCCCACACCCACATAACCCTGTTTCCATGTTAATCTGACATCACCAACTTACCAGGTCACTGTGTAGGGTTGGAATGGATTCATACACCATTACAGTAACCGTTACACCCATGTGGGGACCAGTCGTGGGTGGAAATACCGTACGTGTGTTCCCAGACTATGGAGGCAACAGAAAGGCAGATCCAGTTGTTTGACCTGTGACCCCCCTGCCCGCATGTGCTGTAATCAGTGGCGAAGCTACATGCTTAGGGCCCTGCAAACAGCTTTGGGCATGGGACCCCCGCAAGCAGGCCGCCCAAACACAAATCGGCACTGCAAACCAAAAAATTTCTTGGTAAAAAATGCTTTGATGTAACCACTGGTAAAATCAGACTGGTTAATGGCTTAGGGCATGGCGGACACTGATATAACTGGTTGGGAAACTGGCACTGCACACAGCCATGCACTGGTTAAATGCTTTAGCATCAGACAACTGTATAAACTGGTTGGGAAACTGGCACTGCACACACGCCCGAAGTGCACCTGGTTAAATGCTTGGCACACAGACAATGGTAAAATGCTTTGTACATAGACCACTGGTAAAACAGTTGGCACACAGACTGGTGATTTGGAACCTTAGCACAAAATGGGCCCCTTCTTGGCAAGGGCTTCCGTGCGGTCGCATCCCCCTGCACCCTGGTAGCTACGCGCCAGGCTGTAATGTCCACTGTTAGGTACAACTAACACATGAAACAAACTAGGAAAAAGCACATTGTCAGCTCCTTTTCATAGTGGAAAAAATCACAAGCCCAACATCTTAGCCGATAAAGGCGAAACCAAGCCGTATTTCCCATCTGCAGGCCTTGCATTGTGAAGAAAAGAATCGCGCTTTGTGTTGGTGATTTTTGCACTGAAACATTTATTGACTCACTTTTTAACGGTTACAAAGCGTCGCACAGACAGAACGGACACACAATCATCTTACAAAACAATCGACAACCTACACCAATTTGGCTACAACCACAACTGGTTGGAATAAACATTAACTCTACAATCCGACGTTGATTTACCCTTTACATAATAACAGACATTAGGAATGGAGTGCAAATAGATTTTTTTTTTAAGTGAATATTTAATTGAAATAATTGTTTTATTTCTATAAAATAGAGATTTTATCATCAGGAAAAGACAGGAATATGGGGCCATAATCTCCTGGGGCCCTCCATTTTGCGTACTGCAGGGACCATAAACAGGATTTTGCTAGAGCAGATGCCCAAAGTCTAGATGTTGTAGTTTTCACCCATCCTAGAGGCTGCAGGTTGGAGCCCCCCAGCATAGAGCCGGTGCCTGTAATGAATGGACACCACCCCCAATGTACCTGTCACTACCGGGTTAGCTCCTTTATATCACCCCCAATGAAGGGTTAACATATGGTGCTGCACACAAAATAAAAATAGGAGTGTATATCAATGACAGCCACAGAACATAAATTACTGTTGAATACAAAATCACCATGCCAGGCAAAGGAGTTGCCATACTGATCAATAACGGCTGGGGCTGTGGCAAATTATTTCTTTAGGTTGCTTAGTTACAAGGGCAGATTCCTCCCTCTCTACACCAATGATTGACGGATCCCTGCATCATCCAATCACACGAGATAGAATGTGTTCTGGTAAACTCCCTGCAGACTTTGGTATCCATATTATTTACAACTGCCCTGAATGTTTACCAGCTCGTTACACACTTTCTACTTGTACATAGGAGCTATAAGGGCAGGAGGACACGGCAGGTTGTGCCTATTAGCAAATCTAGTAGCTTTATCTAGGAACCGGATCAACCAGGGAGGAACCATTACAGAATTTCTCCACCAGGGGGAGTGTTTAATGTATTTTCCTATATTCGTTTCATTAAGTGTAATGTCAGAGAATGAGCAGAGGAACAAGGTTGGTAACTTGATATCCGGACACGTTAATGGTCTCCTATTATTACACATGGGAACTATAATCCTCACCTACTGTGATAACAGAAGAGAGAACATCACGAAGGGGACTAAGTCATTCCCTCTAACACGGTGGTTGTTCTGGTTACATAGACCCAAGCTTACCAGGGACACCCACAGGCGCTAACAACATGGCGGTTATCTGTCCTTTGTCCCGGACATTACCAGAGAGGCATCTTAGCCAAGTGCACAGTAATCATTAGAGCTTTCCTACATTATAATAATCATCAGACCATACATACATGGGCAGGGTACTCCCATAGGCTTACAGGGTACTCGCATAGCTAATAAGTACCCATAGGCTATCAGGGTACCTTCATAGCCACAGGGTAACTCCTAGGCCTAACAGGGTACCGTTCATATCCACACAGGGTACTCCCATAGGCTACAGGGTACCTTCATAGCCACAGGGTACTCCATAGGCTACAGGGTACCTTCATAGCCACAGGGTACTCCATAGGCTACAGGGTACCTTCATAGCCACAGGGTACTCCATAGGCTACAGGGTACCTTCATAGCCACAAGGTACTCCATAGGCTACATTGTACTCCATGCCGACAGGCTACTCCACAGCCACAGGGTACTCCATAGGCTACAGGGTACTCCATGGGCCATAGGCTACTCCACAGCCTTCTTCATAGCCACAGGGTACTCCATAGGCTACAGGCATAGCTCCGTGTGGTACCCATAGGCTACAGGCTACTCCATGGGCCATAGGCTACTCCACAGCCTTCTTCGTAGCCACAGGGTACTCCATAGGCCGCTCCCTTGCACGGATCCATCTAGTCTCATTCAACAACCAAAACACAATCCATCCCACAGACAGTGTTGGAATGTTCATCAACATGGGCATCTTGCTAATTAATATAATTAACACAGCTCCACTGAATTCACCAACTAACACAGAGGGGTCAATGCCTTTACCACGGCCAGTACAACATTGGGATGGGGCCCACAGTGCTAAATTTTTAAAGGGAACAAAGATGATGATAACGGAGACTTCACTCTGCTTCCCACAGTCCTTTGCAGCATAGCGAGGGTTAACAGTGAAGCCCAGACAGGAAGACGATCCAGGCTGCGTTGGGATGGACATCTGGGCAGTGACGACATTTCTAAAGGTGCAGTTTCTGCTGGAGTGTTTCTGGGAAATGTCCCGGATGCTTTAGAAGTACAAAGCCAATTTACTGCTGTCATCTGGACTGACCTGAAAGAGAACAAAGGCAAATCTCCATCATTTGTATAAGCGGCAAATACCCAAACAAACAGTATTGTATTACCAAAAGGTTTAAAGGGAAATATACTTAACATAATCCATAGAGGACATGAAACAGACAGAATGCAACAACCTTCCAATAGCCTCTCCCCTGGACACACATACTGCCCAGATAAAGTGGGGATAATACTGCTACTGTAAATTATAAGGATATTAGACGTCACTGAGGGGTTCTGTGTCTAATTAAGTTACAAGGCACAGACGTGAGTTATACAGGGAACTCTGGGTACCATCATGTATTATAAGGGATAGTTCCCCTCTGTAATTATAGGATATAGAAGTCACTGAGGAGTCTTGTCTCTATAAAGTACAAGGACACATACTGAGTATAAAGGAACTCTGGGTACCACTCTGTATTATAAGGGATTGTTCCCTACTGTAAATTATAAGGATATTAGAAGTCACTGAGGAGTTCTGTGTCTATATAAAGGTACTAGGACACAGACTGAGTTATACAGAACTTGGGTACCACTCATGTATTATAAGGGATAATGTATCCACACTGTAAATTATAAGGATATTAGAAGTCACGAGGGTTCTGTGTCTATAAAAGTGTACAGAACACAGACGGAGTTAACAGGGAACTCTGGGTATCACATGGTATTATAGATGGATATGTACCCCTACTGTAATTATAAGATATTAGAGGTCACTGAGGAGTTCTGTGTCTATATAAAGTACAAGGACACAGACTGAGTTATACAGTGAACTCTGGGTACCACTCATCTATTATAATGGATAATGTATCCCCTACTGTAAGTATAAGGATATAGAAAATCACTGAGGAGTTCTGTGTCTATTAAAAGTACAAGGACACAGACTGAGTTATACAGGGAACTCTGGGTACCACTCATGTACTTATAATAGGATATGTATCCCCTCCTGTAAATTTAGGATATTAGAATCAATGGAGTTCTGTGTCTATATAAAGGTACAAGGACACAGACTGAGGTTATACAGGGAACTCTGGGTACCACTCATGTATTATAAGGATAATGTATCCCTACTGTAATTATAAGGATTTAGACGTCACTGAGGGGTTCTGTGTCTATATAAAGGTACAAGGACACAGACTGAGTTTACAGGGAACTCTGGGGTACACTCATGCATTATAAGGGATAATGTATCCCCTACTGTAAATTATAAGGATATTATAAAGTCCTGAGGAGTTCTGTCTCTATTATAATGTACAAGGCCCCAGACTGAGTTTATACAGGGAACTCTGGGTACCACTCATGTATTATAAATGGATACTGTATCCCTACTGTAAATATAAGGATTTAGAAGTCACTGAGGAGTTCTGTTTCCATATAAAGGACCAGAGAACAGACTGAGTTATACAGGAACCTGGGTACCACTCGTGTATTAAAGGGATATGTATCTCCTACTGTAAATTATAAGGATATTAGAAGTCACTGAGGAGTTTCTGTGTCTATATAAAGGTACAAGGAACGCAACTGAGTTATACAGGAACTCTGGGTACCACTCATGGATTATAAGGGATAATGTATCCCCTACTGTAAATTATAAGGATATTAGACGTCACTGAGGAGTTCGTGTCTATATAAGGTACAAGGACACAGGCTGAGTTATACAGGGACTCTAGGTACCACTCATGTATTATAAGGGATAATGTTCCCCTTACTTAAATTATAAGGATATTAGAAGTCACTGAGGAGTTCTGTGTCTATATAAAGGTAAAGGACACAGACTGGTTTACAGGGAACCTGGGTACCACTCATGTATTAAGGATAATGTATCCCTACTGTAAATTATAAGGATATTAGAAGTCACTGAGAGTTCTGTGTCTATATAAAGGTACAAGAAACAGGACTGAGTTATACAGGGAACTCTGGGTACCACTCATGTTATTATAAGGGATAATGTATCCCCTACTGTAATTATAAGATATTAGAAGTCACTGAGGAGTTCTGTGTCTATTAAAGTTACAAGGACACAGACTGAGTTATACAGGAACTCTGGGTACCAATCATGTATTATAATGGATAAGTATCCCTACTGTAAATTATAAGGATATTAGAAGTCACTGAGGAGTTTGGTGTCCTATATAAAGGTACAAGGCGCACAGACTGAGTTATACAGGGAACTCTGGTACCACTCATGTATTATAAGGATAATGTATCCCCTACTGTAACATTATAAGATATTGAAGTCACTGAGGAGTTCTGTGTCTATATAAAGGTACAAGGACACAGCCTGAGTTAAACAGGAACTCTGGGTACCACTCAATGTATTATAGGGATAATGTAATCCCCTACTGTAAATTATAAGGATATTAGAAGTCACTGAGGAGTTCTGTGTCTATATAAAGGTACAAGGACACAGACTGAGTTATACAGGGAACTCTGGGTACCACTCATGTATTATAAGGGATAATTATCCCCTACTGTAAATTATAAGGATATTAGAAGTCACTGAGGAGTTTTGTGTCTATATAAAGGTACAAGGACACAGACTGAGTTATACAGGGAACTCTGGGTCACCACCCATGTATTATAAGGATATAATGTATCCCTACTGTAAATTTAAAGGATTTTAGAAGTCACTGAGGAGTTCTGTGTCTATATAAAGGTACAAGACACAGACTGAGTTATACAGGGAACTCTGGTACTCATTCATGTATTATAAGGGTAATGTATCCCCTACTGTAAATATAAGGATATTAGAAGTCCATGAGGAGTTCTGTTTCTATATAAAGGTACAAGGACACAGACTGAGTATACAGGAACTCTGGGTACCACTCATGTATTATAAGGGATAATGTATCCCCTACCTGTAAATTATAAGGTTTTGAAGTCACTGAGAGTCTGTTCTTATAAAGGTACAGGACACAGACTAGTTATACAGGAACTCTGGGTACCACCACATGTATTATAAGGGATAATGTATCCCCTACTTGTAAATTATAGGATATTAGAAGTCCTTAGGAGTTCGTGTATCTATATAAATTACAGGACACAGACTGAGTTTACAGGGAACTCTGGGTACCACTCATATTTTATAAGATAATGTATCCCCTACTGTAATTATAAGGATATTAGAAGTCACTTAGGGTTCTGTATCTATATAAAGGTACAAGGACACAGACTGAGTTTATACAGGGAACTCTGGGTACCACTTCATGATTTAAATCAGGGAAATCCAGGTTACATTACGCACACCAATAAATCCCAGTTGACCTAGTTATTCCGGTGTCGGACTTGGTAAGTCTCCTCCTATAGTGCACACTGGGAACTAACTAGGTCAACTGGATTTATTGGTGTGCGTATGTAACCCTGGATTTCCCTGATTTTAAATAAATGAGTGGTACCCAGAGTTCCCTGTATAACTCAGTCTGTGTCCTTGTACCTTTATATAGATACAGAACTCCTAAGTGACTTCTAATATCCTTATAATTTACAGTAGGGGATACATTATCCCTTATAATACATGGGTGGTACCCAGAGTTCCCTGTATAACTCAGTCTGTGTCCTTGTACCTTTATATAGATACAGAACTCCTCAGTGACTTCTAATAACCTTATAATTTACAGTAGGGGATACATTATCCCTTATAATACAT
>CM033476.1:106934676-106999450 GCA_019447015.1 Hymenochirus boettgeri | reverse complement strand
GGGACCCCAACGCCACACCACCCAGGCCACCGGAACTCACCACACAACCCACACGGAACACAGGCACCCCACGGAATTCGAGGGTGTGGACAGTTGGGGAGTGTCTGTGATGTTGCGGTGGGTGGGGACATGCATTCTAGGGTGTGGACCGTCTGGGGCGTGTATGGGATGTTGCGGTGGGTGGGGACACGGCCATTCTAGGGTGTGGACCAGTCTGGCGCGGGGCTGTGATGTGCGGTGGGTGGGGACACGGAATATTCTAGGGGGTGGGGACAGTCTGGGTCCAAGTTGGAGTTGCAGTGGGTGGGGGCACGGCATTCTAGGGTGGGGACAGTATGGGCGGGTGTCTGTGATGTTGCGGTGGGTGGGGGCACGGAAATTCTAGGGTGTGGACAGTATGGGGCGTGTCTGTGCGTTTTGCGGTGGGTGGGGACACGCATTATAGGTTGTGGACAGTCTGGTGCGTTGTCTGGGATGTGCGGTGGGTGGGGGCACGCATTCTAGGGTGTGTGGACAGTCTGGGTCATGTCTGTGATGTTGCAGTGGGTGGGGGCACGGCATTTAGGGGTGGACAGTTCTGGGTCGTGTCTTCTGTGATGTTGGGTGGGTGGGGCACGGCCTATTTATGTGTGGACAGTCTGGGGCCCGGTGGGTGAGGGCACGGTTTTTTTAAAGGACAAAACTAGTGACTCACCTAAAAACTACTATGGTCCACCGATGTGGTAGTACCCAGTGGTGAGGACCTAAACCGCCTAGGTAATTACACTGGATCACTTCAACTCTGTAATACTTGAAGTTGCTTTGGGGCTCTGTCCTCCACTCAGTCGGTGACTTCGTCCATGAGAAGACACGTTTTGTAAACATCACAGAAGGAAGTGATCCCAGCAGTTGAGGACCTGCCGGTTTAGGTCCTCACCCTGGGTACATACAGACGGCGGGTGTGGAACTGGGGAGCGGCGAGATAGGTCTCCTTAACTGGATATCTGCTGTTAAGTTACAGTAGGGTAGCCTGGTGGGTTAAATTAATGTGGGTTATAGGGACAAGGCTAGAATTAGTATAGTAGAGAATAGTATAGTATAGTACAGTATAGTACCGTACCGTACAGTATAGTACAGTACGTATAGTACAGTGTATAGTACAGGACAGTATAGGATAGTCAGTATAGTACAGTATAGTATATAGTATAGTTACAGTACGTATGTATATAGTTATAGTACAGTATAGTACAGTAACGTAAAAGTTATAGTATAGTTTAGTACAGTATAGTACAGTATAGTACAGGTATCGTATAGTAAAGTAGAGTACAGTCTGTATAGTACAGTATAGACAGTATAGTTACATATAGTATAGTAACATATAAGTACAGTATAGTTACAGTATATAGTATAGTGCATTATAGTAGTAGTACAGTACAGTACTATAGTATAGTACAGTATAGTACAGTATAGTATAGTACAGTATAGTATAGTACATTATATGTCAGTACAGTCAGATAGTATATGAGTGTGAAGGTTCTCATTCATAAAGGTCAGGTATATTGTTGTATCAATTAGATCAATGGACTTGAAATTAGTTCTTGAAGACGTTCGCTAGTCATCCGACGGCTTTCTCAATTCAGAAATTGATCGGAATGACTAGCGAAACGTCTTCAAGAAAAATTCAAGTCCAGTTGATCTAATGAATCAAACAGATATAGTATATAGTTATAAGTACAGTATAGTACCGTACAGTATAGTACAGTATAGTTTACAGTATAGTTATAGTACAGTATTATAGTATAGTACAGTACAGTACCTTATAGAGAGTACAGGATAGTTAGTACAGATATTAGTACAGTTAGTACAGTATAGTACAGTTAGTATGAGTACGTATAGTTAAGTACAGTACAGTACAGTATAGTTACAGTACAGTAAAGTATAGTAAGTCTAGTACAGTATAGTTAGTTATAGTACAGTACAGTAATAGACAGTACAGTATGTACGAGTTACAACAGTTATAGTGACAGTATACTTGTGACGGTGAAGGTTCTCATTCATCCAGGTCATAGGTTATTCTGTTTATTCAAAGTAGATCACGGACTTGAAATGTAGTTCTTGAAGACGTTTCGCTAGTATCCGACTGGCTTTCTCAATTCTGAATTGAGAAAGCCAGTCGGTCAATGACTAGCGACACGTCCATTAAGAACGTACTTCAGTCCAGTTGATCTAAGTGAATACACAGATATAGTACAGTATATGTATAGTACAGATAGTTACAGTATAGTACAGTAACAGTACAGTACAGGAACAGGACAGTACAGTACAGTTACAGTACAGTACAGTTACAGCTAGTACAGTATAGTATAGTACGTACAGTCAGTCAGATAGTAGAGTACAGTACAGTACCAGTACCAGTATAGTACAGTATAGTATGTACAGTTATAGTATAGTACAGTACAGTACAGTACAGTACAGTACAGGTAACCAGTATAGTACAGTACAGTATAGTATAGTAAAGTACAGTATAGTACAGTTTATAGTACAGTATAGTACAGTAAAGTATAGTATAGTACAGTACCGTATAGTATGTACAGTATAGTATAGTATAGTACCAGTTATAGTACAGTAAGTATAGTTACAGTATAGTACAGTATAGTATAGTTACAGTATAGTATAGATAGTATAGTATAGTACAGTATTAGTATAGTACAGTATAGATACAGTTATAGTGATAGTACAGATACAGTATAGTACAGTACAGTATAGTACAGTACAGTAATAGTACAGTTATAGTTAGATAGTACAGTAACAGTATTAGTACAGTATTAGTAAAGTACAGGACAAGTATTAGTACAGTACCGTTAGTTGCAGTACAGTATGTTATAGTATAGTAAGTACAGTACAGTATAGTACAGTATAGATAGTACAGTATAGTACAGTATAGTAAAGTACAGATAGTCATAGTACAGTAGTAGTAAGTATAGTTATAGTATAGTACAGATGTATAGTACAGTAAGTACAGTTATTAGAAGCTACAGCTACTTTCCTAGTATAGTACAGTACAGTATGTACAGTACAGTTATAGTACAGATATAGGATAGTACGTACAGTATTAGTACCAGTATTAGTACAGTACAGTACAGTATTTAGTACAGTACAGTACAGTATAGTGCAGTACAGTTATAGTATTTTGTTTTATAGTTATAGTACAGTACAGTTTTTATAGTTTTATATTACAGTACAAGTACAGTACAGTATAGTACAGTATAGTCCAGTACAGTACAGTATTAGTACAGGACAGTACCGTACAGTACAGTATAGTGCCTAGACAGTACCAGTATAGTACAGTATAGTATTAGTACAGTACAGCTATTAGAATAGTCTAGTATAGTACAGTACAGTATAGTAACAGTACAGTATAGTATGAGTCAGTATAGTATAGTAAGTACAGTATAGTATTTGAGGTTGAATAAAGACATACGTCCACAAGTCCCAACCCATCTAGCAATATCCTCATTTCATGTCTAACTGTTGATCCAGAGGAAGGAAAAAAAAACACCAAATTATGAAGGGGGAAAAAATTCCTTCCTGACTCAGTGCAATCGGAACATTTCACTGGATCAACTCTACTTTATGTAGTCCAATACCAGTAACTTGTAACATCCTTGTTGCGGAAACTAATCCAGCTTTTTATTAAAGGACCAATGAACCTGCCATAACACGTCCAAAACATTACCTCTCTTATACAAAGACAAGACCTGCTGCCTCTGGTGTTGCCGCCAGCTTGCTACTGCTTGCTACCTTAAGTTTGGTATCACAAAACTCCAAGATCACTTTCCAACAGGGATTCAACTTAAACAGAGCCATTTATAGTATAAGTAGCACAAGGATTTTAGGAGTCCAAATGAATACCTTCCATTTCGAACATTGAATTTCATCTGCACCTAAGCAGCACAATGTGATTAATTATCTATATTACGCTAACACGGAGATCCATGCCCGTACAAAGAACTTGCTGCGGCCCTCATGTTTCTATATCTTACCGTTCCCCACTCTCCACCCCTATGTCCCATAAAATCTCCCCCCACTATGTCCCCCTACATCTTTACCGTCTCACCCACTCAATGTACTTAATGATTTTATATTATTAATTAATTTTCCCTAAAAGAGAAAATATGGTCTGAAAACATATTCTACCCTGACTTCTAGTTTTATACCATGGATCTTTAAGGACAAGTACTCTGTGACAGAGGAATTCCCCCTTTCCAGTAACATTTTCTACCCACTATGGATAACTTAACACATTGTAGTCATCCAAAGGCTTCCGTTTGCAGTTTTAGAAAGGTAGCCTCTTGCTTCCCTTGCTATTCGTTTCAGCCCACATCCTCAGCGTACCTGTCTCTGGCTCCCAAACAGAACCAGAATCTTCCTTTCTGACATCTAAGCAAAATACAGGATGAGGGAGATTAGGGCTGTAAACCATGGTAACCAACCAGTAAGGGGTACAATGAACCTCAGTTTTAATCCCCCGTAACCACTCTCACCCTCATAACCCACATTTCTACTTCTCCCCTTTACATCTGCCCTATCTAGTATATTATATGACATAAATTTATATGTTGTATGAACACCAAATGATTATTAAATCCATCTATATAGTAGATGAAACCCTTAATTGTATATGAACCCCCATTGTATTATTTATATGACCCCAAATTATTTTAACCCCATCATTATAGTATATGAAACCCCCGTTTATATATTTAATGAACCCCATCTCTCTATTATTTGAACCCCATCATATATTTATATGAACCCCCGTTATTATATATGAACCCCATCTAATATTATTGATCCCCCATCTATATATTTATATGAACCAATATATATATTATAGGAACCCCAGTGTATATTTTATATGAACACCAATTATTTTAACCCCATCTAGTATTTAGAGAAAACCCCCATTATATATTTATATGAACCCCATTTATATATCTATAGGAAACCCCCATCTTATATCTATATGGGAACCCCCAGCTCTATCTAATGAACCCCCATCTATTTAATCTATATGAACCCCCCATCTATATATCTATATGAACCCCCCATCTATATATCTATATTGAACCCACATCTATATATCTATATGAACCCCATTTATATCTCTCATGAACCCCCAGTTCCACTCTTTACCTTTACCAGGTCAGTGACAGTTTTCTATTGCTGGTCCTGGTGAGTTGTTTCCGGGTTGTCGCTGTTATGATGACGTGTACGGGTCGGGTTATGACGGGACTAAGGGCGGAAGTGGGGGAGTTAGCCGCAGGAATTTTGACAGACTGAGTGTGAGGGTACTGGTTACGGGGATGAGGAAGGTCTGTGCCCCCAAATAGCCATTTCAAAAACGGGTACCGACACCCAGCAATGTGGGGAAGTGCTGATTGTGGGGGGATGGAGGGTGAAATGGTAACCAGAAACCCAATGGACCAGGATAGTGACCATACCCCTCACCATAGTCCTGGATGGTACTAGGGACACTTACCCTGGAAAACACCTGTACTACACATGGTAAGGACGGGTTAAAGGTCACTGTGACATCATATTAACTGCTGGTCACCACACCAACAACACACAAAAACAAAAAAAAAGCCAGATACCGACCTGGACCCTCCCCCCCCTATTATATCGTATTTTATAGTTTACGCGTTGCGGAGGTGGACATTGCTTGGGGGACGTATAATGTTTATAGTAAAACCCTTTCTATACAACGTTATCAAGTTTTTCCACTGGGAGCGTAAAATATACAAATGGTTGTGGTAAAACTACACGTGGAACATGCTACATGGAAGTGTGCCGTTGGGAAAACATGTTGATTGAAACTGAAGATCGACAGCACTTGAGTGACGACAAGGCGTCAGTGTCTCTGATCATGTGACGTGCGGCTCTTTGTCTGCGTTGTTAAGGGTCGCGGGCGTCGGGCGTCATTATGTTGCGCGGTTGAGCGTTGTGATGAAGAGGGTCTAGACCCTCGAAACGTGACTTGTTGATAGAGAGGCAGTGGTCACCGTGTTTGCACTTTATACTTGCACAAGGACCACTTTATATGACTATAGATCCCAATCAATAAACGGTTGAATTTCTGGTTCCGAATGAAAGTGCAATGTGTCTTTGGTCTTTCAGTTGTAACGTCTGTGCCGTAGGTGACATGTGAGGCTGTTGTGTTCTGGTCGCTTAAGTTCAGGTGATGCAGGTTAATACCATGTAGTCCATACCCCCCAACTGCATTCTAGGGTGTGGGACAGTATGGGTGTGTCGGTGATGTGCGGTGGGTGGGGGAAACGGCCTCTAGGGTTTGTGGACAGGTATGGGTCATGTCTGTGATGTTGTGGGTCCAGGAGGCTGACTGACGTTGGTGGTCATGATTTTTGGGGGCCTGGCCACTCAGGTCCAAGCGTGGGCATGGGTATGATGTTTGGGGCATGTAAAGTTTGGAAGGTGCACTGATGGTGGGGGCATGGGGACGATGTTAGTCGATGTGGATGTGATTTGGGATATAACTATAAGTTGGGGGTGGTGTGGCCATGATGTAGGGGGGGAGGGATGTGAATGTTGGGAGGGGGGTGACCAACAATATCTGGTAGCGTGCTCGCAACATTGGGGCACGTGCGATGTATACTGGGGTTGTGGTCACATTCCAGGAGGGCTCTGCCTTTAAATTTAATTAATGACCAAATAACCGCAAATGGATTCATATCACCAATAGTAACATAGCTCCGGGTTTATATTTGTATATAAATGTCATTCATATAACCGTAGTAACACACGTGATTGTCAGGGTTTATATTGGTTATATAAATGTCATTTCATATCACCAGATAGTAACACAGTCTTTCCAGGGTTGATATTGGTAATAGTAAAGTCATCCTATCACCAATAGTAACATAGTCTTCCAGGGGTTTATATTTGTATATTAAATGTCATTCAGTATCACCGATAGTAACCTAGTCTTCCAGGGTTTATATTTTGTATATAATGTTCATCAAGCCCCGATAGTACAACAGTCTTTCAGGGTTTATATTGTATATAAATGTCAGATATCACCGATAGTAAACCACAGGCTTTCCAGGTTTATATTTGTATATAAATGTCATTAATTATCCCCGATAGTAACACAGTCTTGGTCCAGGGTGTATAGTTGTATATAATGTAATTCATATCACCGAAGTAACACAGTCTTTACAGGGTTTAGATTTGTATATAAATGTCATTATATAACCGAGTGTAGCACCGTCTTTTCCAGGGTTTAATTTGTATATATAAATGTTCATTCATATCCCGATAGTAGCATAGTCTTCCAGGGTTTATATTTGTATATAAAGTCATTATCTCACCGATAGTAACACAAGTCTTCCGGGTTATATTTGTATCTTAAATGTCATTCCTATCACCGTAGTAAACAAGCCTTTCCAGGTTATTTTTACTTTTTTTATTTTAACGGGGGTGGCTGTGTGGGGGGGGGGGGGGGGGGGGAGGGGGGGGGGGGGGAGGGGGGGTGGGTGGGGGAGGAGGGGGGGGGTGAGGGGTGGGGAGGAGAGGGGGGGGGTGGGTGGGGGGGGGGGGGGGGGGTGGTGGGGAGTGGTTGGTGTGAGGGGGGGATAGGGGGGGTGGTGGGGGGTGGTGTGTGGTTTTTGTGTGTTGGGGGGTTGGGGTGGGAGTGGGTTGTGGGGGAGAGTGGGGGTGGGGGGTGGTGGGGTGGAGGGGGGGAGTGGGTTGAGGGGGTTTTTGTGAGGGGTTGGGGGGTGGGAGGTTGTGGGGATTGGTTGGTTTGGTTTGGTTTAGTTTGGTTTGTGTGTGTGGGGGTGCAGAGGGGGGGATATGTTGGGGGGGGGGGAGGGGTGTGTGGTATGATTGGGGGGAGGGGGAGTTATTTGGGTTTGGGAGGGGGGTTTGGAGTTGGGTTGGGGGAGGGATGTGATGGTTAGGGAGTGGGTGGGAGTGGTTTTTTTAGAGTTGTGGGGTGGTGAGTGGTTTGGGGGGGGGGGGGGGGTTGAGGGAGGTAGGGATGGGGGGCAGTGGGGGGGGGGTTGAGGGGGGGTGTGGTTTTCGGGAGGAGGTAGGAGGATGAGGTGGGATACTAGGGGGGGGGTTGTGGTGGGGTGGGGAGGATGTGGGGTGGGAGCGTGGGGTTTTGGGGTTGGGGCGAGACGGGTGGTGGGTGGGGTGGGGGGGCTGTCTGGGGGGGGGGAGGGAGTTGAGTGGGGTGGGTTTGGATGTAGATTGTTTTGTGGATGGTGGGTAGATGGGAGGGGAAGGGGTAGGATGTTTAGAGGTTGATGAGGGAGTGAGGGGGGTGAGGTGGGTGGGTGGGGTGTTTGGAGGGGGAGGAGGGAGGGTTTTTGAGAGTGGGGGAGGGATTGAGGGGGTAGAGGGGAGGGGTGAGGGTTGGTGTATGGGGTGGCGGGGGGGGTGGGGGGGGAGTGGGGGGTGGGGGTGGGTGGGTGGGGGGGGGGAGGGAGGTGGGGGAGGGGGGGCGGGGGGGGGGAGAGGGAGGGGTGGGGTGGGAGGGGGGGGGTTAGTGGCGGGGGGCGGGGAGGGGGGGGAGGAGGATGTGGGGAAGATTTTTTGTTTATTTGTATATAAAGTCATTCATATCACGATAGTAACCACAGTCTTTCCAGGGTTATATTTGTATATAAATTGTCATTTCATATCACGATAGTAACACTAGTCTTTAAGGGTTTATATTTGATATAAATGTCATTCATATCACCGATAGTAACATAGTCTTTTCCAGGGTTTATATTGTATATAAATGTCATTCATATCACCGATAGTAAACACAGTCTTTCCAGGGTTTATATTTGTATATAAATGTCATTCATATCCCACGATAGTAACACAGTCTTTCCAGGGTTTATATGGATATAAATTCATTCATATCACCGATAGTAACACAGTTCTTTCCAGTGTTTATATTGATATAAAGGTCATTCATATCACCGATAGTAACACAGTCTTTCCAGGGTTTATATTATATATAAATGTCATTCATATCACCGATGTAACACAGTCTTTCCACAGGTTTTATTTGTATATAAATGTCATTTCTATCACCGATAGTAACACAGTCTTTCCAGGGTTTATATTTGTATAAAATGTCATTCATATCACGATAGTAACACAGTCTTTCCAGTGTTATATTGTGTATATAAAGGTCATTCATATCACCAATGTAAAATAGTCTTCCAGGTTTATATTGTAACACAGGTCTTTCCAGGGTTTATATTGTATAAAATGTGATTCATATCACCAATAGAACACAGTCTTCCAGGGTTTATATTTGTATATAAATGTCATTCATATCACCGATAATAACACAGTCTTTACAGGGTTTATATTTGTATTAAATGTCAGTCATATCACCGATAGTAACACAGTCTTTCCAGGGTTTATAGTGTATATAATGTCATTATATCACCAATAGTAACACAGTCTTTCCAGGGTTTATATTTGTATATAAATGTCATTCATATCACCAATAGTAAAACAGTCTTCCAGGGTTTTATATTTGAAACCTTACAGGAGCAAATTGTAATGTGTGACAGACCTTAAGGGAAAATGTCTGGTTTCCCTCTGTTGTAGAAGCTGTTTTCTGTGTGCAGCTCTCTGAGTGTGTGTAGCCGTACATTACGCTTGTTTTGTGTCATGAAGTGGACTCTGGTGTCTGTGTTGTTCAAGTCGGGCAGACACAGAGCCCAGGCCCTTCATCTGAGTTACTGAATTGGGAAATCATACTCTGCAAGTGATGTTGCAGGCTTTTAATGGGCAAACTGGACTTCACGGGCATCGGCCCTTTCAGAGGGAGTCGCCGTTATGTGGATCCATTCAGGGGCGCACATACATACATACGTACATACATACATACATACATACAAATATATACAAGATTCTACTTGTATATAGTAGATATTTGTATCTTATAGGAGAGTGCATGAGTTTAAAAGCTACCAAGGTGGGGGGGGTGATAGGTTATAGGATATTACATATAGGAAAGGTTGTATATGTATGTCCGCACAATATCTCACTATATACCATTTAAATGACCATCAATAAATGTGTATAAAGTATAGCACTGACTTATATTAGGTACAAGACAAAATATATAAACTTATTACAGAGCTGAGATTCCTATTTTAATATGGGATAGCCTAAATGGGAGGTTAAACCACACCCCTTGACGCTAAGGGGTCTCCATGTGGATACTGAAAGGAAGTGGTAATGTCAGTATAACATCAATGATGTGCTGTTTGTAAAAACATGTGACAGTTTTAGCCAATCAAAAAAAAACTTTCTGTATGCTACACAGGACGTGATGTGTATGTATGAAAGAGGATATCAATTTCTCTAGGTAACCTGGGAGTGAGAAATACATGTTTATGTGTTACATTATTAGGGAAATGCTATTATAATAACATGAGGCTGTGAAGTACATTCTGTTATAAGAAGGCTCTATTCCATTTTATACTCTGTGGGGAGCTTTTAGCTCCTTTAAACCCACCTCACCTTAACTTATAAAGCTAATAAGTATCCTGTGCTCCCAATTCCTAACCCTATAGTGACTGTAATTTTCGAAAATAGCATCAAACGTTAAAAAATCCTCGAAAATACAATTGGAAAATCGAAAATGGTCTCCAGTCGTATTTTCGAGAATTTTATCACGTTTGAGGCTATTTTCAAAAATTATCGAAAATAGCTACGTAGATTTAAAAATTATCGAAAATTCGGTCCGGTTTCGGATTTTTCTGAGATTCTGGAATCCGAAAACGGGTGAGTTTCGGCCATCTCTACTGTAAATCTAGAACTTGCTGTGGTAAATATTAATAAGTATGAACCTAGCATGTTAATCTGGATCCTGTATAGGGTCACAGGTCACCCAATGGGCCTGTTTAGTTTGAACCACACACTGAGGCAGAATTGTCTGGTCTATTCTCAGACCTGCAGTTTATTTTATTTAGTTCCCCTGGATGTAAATAGTAATAGTTTAAATTATCCCTGTGTAAAGATTTTATATCCACACATAGCAAAACATACACACACATAATTTCCACTGTGCACAAACAGGCACACGTTTGCTAGTTATATATAGATTATTATATCCCATTGTAGATTATTATATTATATATAGATTATTATCCCCCATGGTAGATTTTTATATTATAGATTATATTATACCCCCACAGTAGATTATATTATAGATTATTATACCCCCACAGTAGATTATATTATAGATTATTATACCCCCACAGTAGATTATATTATAGATTATTATACCCCACAGTAGATTATATTATAGATTATTATACCCCCACTGTAGATTATATTATAGATTATTATACCCCCACAGTAGATTATATTATAGATTATTATACCCCCACAGTAGATTATATTATAGATTATTATACCCCCACAGTAGATTATTATAATTGCACATATATATCTTTTATAAATGCTATATGATATCTATTGTGAATGCTATTATGGATAATAAATCCTATTACAGTATAGATGGTTGGGGTATTATCCATCTATTGACTGTTACATTGTTTTTCTGATGTTCATATTACTTACAGTCTCTGTGTATTTCCTCCTCTCTCTAGATTAAAGGAGAGTCGTCCCTAGACCTGGGAGTCCAAGGGAAAGTAAAGGTCGCAGTGCCCATAGGAGACGATGCTCTTCTCTTTGCTTGAGTTGGTGCAGTGGTTGGGTTTCGCCCAACTGGAAATCTTCATTCATATTTCGGCGCTGTTAATTTTTACGGTCCTATTGGCCCTGAAGTTGGATGGGCTGGTTTGGGGCCTAACCTGGTGGAACGTGTTCATACCCTTCTTTACAGCTGATGGGCTGAGCACCTATTTTACCACCATTGTAACGGTGAGGCTTTTCCAAGAAGGAGAGAAACGCCAAGCGGTCCTGCGTCTCTTCTGGATCCTCACTATTCTCACCCTTAAGTTTGTCTTTGAGATGCTTTTGTGTCAGAAACTGGTGGAACAGTCCAGGGAGCTGTGGTTCGGTCTGATTATGTCTCCAGTCTTTATTCTGCTCCAGTTGCTGATGATACGGGCCTGCAGAGTTAACTGAGAACTGGGTTATCGGGGGAGATTGCGGGTAACTTCCTGCATGTGTATTTATTGTCGGCTGATAAATATTTATAGATTTTTTTATTGTGTTGATAAAAGTTGGAAATGTCATTTCCTCCCAGTGCAGATTAGGATGTTTGAAGCTTATAGACCTAACAGCATGGGGAATGTGTATATTAAACATACATTGCTGACATTGCAGTAAGTAATAAAGAAATTCAACTCCAGAAACCAAAATGGTCATTGATTGATCAATGTCTCTCCATCAGTCGTCTAACTAGGCCTATTGGTCTGGATCTCCTTTGTACCTACAGTTACTTTATTTGTCCAGTAGAAGGCGCTACTGTATTATTTTTATTATATATTGCTGAAAATAATACACAGACTTTTATATTTACTCCATTCCGATCAGGCCCTGCCCCCAAGATCTTACAGTCTAAAGCTGGGTACACACAATACAGATCGTTAAACCATGTGCGTTCTTACTATGTAACGTATATAGAGTTGGGTATTGGGTGAACGCTCGGGACTGCACATTTCCTTCAGCCAAGGGCGACTAAACTTTTAGTACAGGTAGATGACCACAGGCAATCCCTAGGCCCACAGGGAACGTACGTCAGCCTTGGGAATGCTCGGAACTGCAATACATACATCACCGATAATGGGCCAATCATGTGGGTACCTGTATCAGTAATGTGTTTACCCAGCTTAAATACCACATCACAGACACATACAACTGATATTTGTGGTACCTCCAGCAATGCAGGCTAATGTATTTATCCTTTGTGGGGTCAGCACAAACGTTCCTATCGCTGGCTGTCACGGGTTTCTTACCTTGTGACTTTGGATAATGCTTTGGATTAACATTACACTTTGTGTTGGTCACAAAAGGAACTTGCTGGTCAGTGTTGTGGATTGTTGAGGGGACCTGGCAGGTTTCCAGCCTATGGGAACATCCACCATACAGCCGCAGTTTACCCAGATGACACTGCAGGAGTTGTACAATGTAGATTAACATTTGGTTAATGTGTTGTTTGGCCTGTTAGACGGAGGTTAAAGGTCCGTACATGTGTGATTGCCAAACCGTGACGCACGGGTGTGTTCCGAATGACCGTTTTGGCAGGTTTGGTTCCGTTCTTTAAAGAATCGGGGGGTTTACTGGTTTTGTTCTAGATAAGAAAAACCTGTGTTGTGTCCATGTGTACGCATGGAGAACGGGACTCACCAGGTCACCTACTAAAGGCAATAAAAGGGTTAAGTATTCCGTGCCCAGTATAATAACATTATTACATGCACCTGGACATGTTCCATCTCACCCCATTGTGTATCAGTAGGAAATGTCGCTATAGTGAAGCTCAAGCAGATGACTCAGAGTTTCATTTAAAGGGCAGACGTCGCGTGTTACCGTGTTTGGTCATTGCATCACATGGCCACACCCACATAAACCTGTTCCATGTTAATCTGACATCAACACAACTTACCAGGTCACTGTGTAGGGTTGGAATGGATTCATACACACATTACAGTAACGTTACACCCATGTGGGGACCAGTCGTTCGGGTGGAAATACCGTAACGTGTGTTCCCAGACTATGGAGCAACAGAATAGCAGATCCAGTTGTTTGACCTGTGACCCCGCATGTGCTGTAATCAGTGGCGAAGCTACAGGCTTATGGGCCCTGCAAAATTTGGGCATGGGCCCCCCAACACCGCCGCAAACACAAATCGGCACTGCAAACCAAAAAATTCTTGGTAAAATGCTTTGTATGTAACCACTGGTAAAATAGACTGGTTAAATGCTTAGCATGCGGACACTGATAAACTGGTTGGGAAACTGGCACTGCACACAGCCAGGCACTGGTTAAATGCTTAGCATGCAGACACTGATAAACTGGTTGGGAAACTGGCACTGCACACAGCCAGGCACTGGTTAAATGCTTGGCACACAGACAATGGTAAAAATGCTTTGTACATAGACCACTGGTAAAACAGTTGGCACACAGACTGGTAGATTTGGAACCTTAGCACAAAATGGGGCCCCTTCTTGGCCAAGGGCCCTGGTGCGGTCGCATCCCCTGCACCCTGGTAGCTACGCGCCAGGCTGTAATGTCACACTGTTAGGATCAAGCTACACATGAAACAAACTAGGAAAAAGCAGCATGGCAGCTCCTTTTCATAGTGGAAAAAAATACAACAAGCCAACAGCTTAGCCGATAAAGGCGAAACCAAGCCGTATTTCCCATCTGCAGGCCTTGCATTGTGAAAGAAAGAATCGCAGCTTTGTGTTGGGTGATTTTTGCACTGAAAACATTTATTGACTCAACTTTTTACGGTTACAAAGCGTCGCACAGACAGAACGGGACACACAATCATCTTACAAAACAGATCGACAACCTACACAATTTGGCTACAACCACAACTGGTTGGAATAAACATTATACATCTACAATTCGACGTTGATTTACCCTTTACATTAATAACAGACATTAGGAAATGGAGTGCAAAATAGATTTTTTTTTTTAAGTGAATATTTAATTGAAATAATTGTTTATTTTCTATAAAAATAGAGATTTTATTCAGCAGGAAAAGACAGGAATATGGGGCCATAATCTCCCTGGGGCCCATCCATTTTGTACTGCAAGGGACCACATAAGACAGGATAATTTGCATAGAGCAGGGATGCCCAAAGTCTAGATGTTGTAGTTTTCACCCATCCTAGAGGGCTGCAGGTTGGACGCCCCCCCAGCATAGAGCCTGGTGCCTGTAATGAATGGACACCACCCCCAATGTACCTGTACACTAGCGGGTTAGCTCCTTTATATCAGCCCACCCAATGAAGGGTTAACAATATGGTGCTGCACACAAAATAAAAAATAGGAGTGTATATGCAATGACAGACACAGAACAATAAATTACTGTTGAATATCAAAATCACAATGCCAGGCAAGAGGAGTTGCCATACTGATCAATAACGGCTGGGGCTGTGCAAATTATTTTCTTTAGGTTGCTTAGTTACAAGGGCAGATTCCTCCCTCTCTACACCAATGATTGACGGATCCCTGCATCATCCAATCACACGAGATAGAATGTGTTCTGGTAACTCCCTGCAGACTTTATGTATCCAGTAATTTACACTGCCCCTGAATGTTACCAGCTCGTTACACATTTCTACTTGTACATTAGGAGCTATAAGGGGCAGGAGGACACGGCAGGTTGTGCCTATAGCAAATCTATAGCTTTATCATAGGAACCGGATCAACCCAGGGAGGAACCATTAACAGAATTTCTCCACCAGGGGGAGTGTTATAATGTATTTTCCTATATTCGTTTCATTAAGTGTAATGTCAGGAGAATGAGCAGAGGAACAAGGTTGGTACTTGATATCCGGACACGGTTAATGGTCTCCTATTAATTACACATGGGGAACTATAATCCTCACCTACTGTGATAACAGGAAAAGAGAAACATCACGAAGGGGACTAAGTCATTCCTCTAACACGGTGTGTGTTCTGGTTACATAGACCCAAGCAGTACCAGGGACACCCACAGGCGCTAAGCAACATGGACGGTTATCTGTCCTTTGTCCCGGACATTACCAGAGAGGCATCTTAGCCAAAGTGCACAGTAATCATTAGAAGCTTTACCTACATTATAAATAATCATCAGACATACATACATGGCAGGGTACTCCATAGGCTACAGGGTACCTCCATAGCTACAAGGTACTCCATAGGCTACAGGGTACCTTCATAGCCACAGGGTACTCCAAGGGGGAGGGTTAGGAGCAGTTTGTATTGGGTGCTACCTAGTTTGCTGTCACTCCTTCTGGATGTCACTAGCCAATGAGCCTTGTCAGCCCCGCCCCCCACACACTCCCCTTAAGTTTGGTTGCACCGTCAGGCTGTGTCATGTGATGTGGGGATGTTTCCTGTATGGAGATTCCACTTCCTGTATCCTGACCCTGGTGCAGGTTGGTGAATTTCTGTTTTTTTCTGTTCAGATATGGGGGAACTGTCATGGGGGTCAGTCACACACATACACTGATCTTAATGGGCATGGGAATAATTATCATATGGTATGGAGTTATACAGGGAACTCTGGGTACCACTCATGCATTATAAGGGATAATGTATCCCCTACTGTAAATTATAAGGATATTAGAAGTCACTGAGGAGTTCTGTGTCCTTGTACCTTTATATAGACACAGAACTCCTCATAGTTAGTTCCCAGTGTGCACTATAGGAGGAGACTTACCAAGTCCTCTGGTAGAGATTTGCGGTGTTGTGACACTTGGTTTACATCGGACGGTTCATCCTCCGTCCATGCTTTGAACCGTACACTAGACTTTGGGGTGTAATTGGACAGACCTGCATCAAAGAAAAACGGGAAACCTTTATCATTTTTTTCCATTTACGTGTTAATCTGATCCACTGAGGGGGGATTTTCCATAAAGTCTTGTATCTGAACATAAATGGAAACTGGGGTCAATGTCACAGTGAATTCCTCCTCCTCCTCGTTTAATTACTGCACAATAAACAGAAATCAGAGTCCTATCGAGTCAACAGCCACTAACAAAGGTCAAGTTCATGTAACGATCCATCTTATTAGTGAGAGATTAACCAATCCCTGGGGACAATGGCCCTGCATTGGGGTAATTGATATCCAGCATTACTCACATATCTTAACTATAGATATCACTATTGTGTAACCAAGGGGAATTCCCTCCAGGTTCTGTAGTAGAAATTACCTTTTTTATATTTAAATGTTCCTGGTTTTCTATGTCACAGACTGTGACTGCACAGATCTACTCTGACATCACAACCATAATCCCCATTACATCACTTCCTGTTTCCCAGGTATAAGGGCATTCCCCCTCGAAGGGTCACACGTAACCACAGAATGAGAGCTTAATACACCCCCAATAGGAATCAAGGAAAATCTATTTCTGTTTAATTAATTACAGGAAACAAGTCCAGGAAGTCAAATGTTATGTAAAACAGCAATGATCATTTGGTGAATGTTCACTGACCCATCACACGGGTGGGATCTGAACCAATCTGTAGCATTTGCAATTATATCTCTAAGGTAGACAGCCCAATGGGTATTAAGCAATAGAATTTTTACGCTGGCACCCGACTGCCTATACATACCATATACAGACCAGATTGACTATCCCATCTGTGATTGGTTGTTGGGACTATACAACATGGCTACCATTGTCCATACACAATAACCCTTTACAGACAGAGTCCTGGGCTCTATGACAGTTGTTTGTTGAAGGAAGAAGACGGTGTAAAGGTTAAACCAGAGTAATTCAGGTTAATCATCTATGTGGGAGTGTTGGCTGACAATGGAAATTCTATTATTAGATATAGAGAGAATGACATTATTTCTAACCATAGAACGAGCCTGTACATTTGGTGTTATTGGGGGGAGACATTCCCAGCAGGTTCCATTAACCAGTAGGATCTGTCCGCTGCTTTACAATAGGAAGGGGATGGTAACGTCTCACTGGTGTTACCTGAGTTTGTAGCATTGGCTCGGACAGAATTATCAAGTATTGTGGCGCTGGCGAATTTTACTCGTGGAAAGAGGCGGTCCAGAGGCCTCTCGTCTTCCTCAGATTCTGTGCCGGACCCTTCATCCCCCTCTTCATCCACTAGTGAGCTCTCCGACGGGTACTCGAAGATTCTTTGGATGTTCCTTTCATCAAAAGTGATTTTCAACTGCCAGAACAAAGGAATACGGTTAATCCAATGATAGGATATCACTAGCCAAAAGGGAGCCACAAGCCAGGAGCCAAACAGACAGGACAAAGTGACACATTCTACAGCACTAATGCAGATTACTAGATAGTCAGGGACCAATATTAACAGTAATAACAGCCCAATAACAGAGGGGGCGCTCTTTACACTGTGTGAAAAATTGGTTGCTTGGAGTGGCACACAGTAATAGAATGTGAAGCAGGTGGGCGATTTCCCAGAATTCTTGCTCGCTCTAGAAGCTACATTAGGTTTAGATTTTTACCCAGAATTCTCGCTTGCTCTAGAAGCTACGTTCGTTTCCGATTTTTACCCAGAATTCTTGCTTGCTCTAGAAGCTACGTTCGTTTCCGATTTTTACCCAGAATTCTTGCTCGCTCTAGAAGCTACATTAGGTTTAGATTTCTACCCAGAATTCTTGCTCGCTCTAGAAGCTACATTAGGTTTAGCTTTTTACCCAGAATTCTTGCTTGCTCTAGAAGCTACGTTCGTTTCTGATTTTTACCCAGAATTCTTGCTCGCTCTAGAAGCTACATTAGGTTTAGATTTTTACCCAGAATTCTTGCTTACTCTAGAAGCTACGTTCGTTTCCGATTTTTACCCAGAATTCTTGCTCGCTCTAGAAGCTACATTAGGTTTAGATTTCTACCCAGAATTCTTGCTCGCTCTAGAAGCTACATTAGGTTTAGATTTTTACCCCAGATTTCTTTTCTTGTATTCTGCTCGCTCCTAGAAAGTTACAGTATGTTAGTTTTTACCCAGAATTCTTGCTTGCTCTAGAAGCTACGTTCGTTTCCGATTTCTACCCAGAATTCTTGCTCGCTCTAGAAGCTACATTAGGTTTAGATTTTTACCCAGAATTCTTGCTTGCTCTAGAAGCTATGTTCGTTTCTGATTTTTACCCAGAATTCTTGCTCGCTCTAGAAGCTACATTAGGTTTAGATTTTTACCCAGAATTCTTGCTTGCTCTAGAAGCTACGTTCGTTTCCGATTTTTACCCAGAATTCTTGCTCGCTCTAGAAGCTACATTAGGTTTAGATTTTTACCCAGAATTCTTGCTTGCTCTAGAAGCTACATTAGGTTTAGATTTTTACCCAGAATTCTTGCTTGCTCTAGAAGCTACATTAGGTTTAGATTTCTACCCAGAATTCTAGCTTGCTCTAGAAGCTACGTTAGGTTTAGATTTTTTTTACCAGAATTCTTGCTCGCTCTAGAAGCTACATTAGGTTTAGATTTCTACCCAGAATTCTAGCTTGCTCTAGAAGCTACGTTAGGTTTAGATTTTTACCCATTCTTGCTCGCTCTAGAAGCTACATTAGGTTTAGATTTTTACCCAGAATTCTTGCTTGCTCTAGAAGCTACATTAGGTTTAGATTTTTACCCAGAATTCTAGCTTGCTCTAGAAGCTACGTTAGGTTTAGATTTCTACCCAGAATTCTTGCTTGCTCTAGAAGCTACATTAGGTTTTAGATTTTTACCCAGAATTCTGCTTGCTCTAGAAGCTACATTAGGTTTAGATTTTTACCCAGAATTCTAGCTTGCTCTAGAAGCTACGTTAGGTTTAGATTTCTACCCAGAATTCTTCGCTATTTCAGGATCAGTGAGATTTTTACAAATAGAATAGGTATAAATGACGCAGAAAAGGAGATTTAATGTTACGTTGACAGGGGCCGTTGATCATAAAGATTAAATTGCCACGTTTGTTCCCAAGTCTCCCCAGCCCTTGGAAGAGATGGTGTCGTTTTGTGGTTTGTTATAAACAGGTCGCACTGTTCTCTGGTGTGAGGTGTCTATGGGAGGTGCAGTTAGTCACAGACGGCGATGCCAATTACTAACCACAGTGAAAGACGTCACGACAGGCCTAATACTCCTAATGTATCATATCTATACTGTATGTACACTGCATATATACTATACCTACTGTATCTATACTATACCAACTCTGTGTGTGTGTGTATATATATATATATATATATATATTCATACTACACTGTATAGTAGCTATATACATTATACCTATACTCTATGTATACTGGATTTATGGTATACCTATACTGTTTATATAGGTATGGTACACACAGATCCTGTACTAATATATCTGTCCATCTATCCTGTATTTATCTGTCTGTCTATCCATCCTGTATTAATCCGTCTGTCTATCCTGTACTAATATATCTGTCCATCTATCCTGTATTTATCCGTCTTCTCTATCAATCCTCAATTTTCAATCTTCTTTCACCATTTTACTGCAATCAATGTTATCGTCTCAGGCTGTATTTCCACCTTGATGTCGGTCTATAGGAGGATGTTCGGTAGATACAGTGGTATCCTCCCACTTACCTGCAGGTTCTGGGTTGTTCTAGTAATGAGTTTATTGTACCCTTGATAACAATCCTCCCTGCACCTTATTTCACTAATGTGAGCCACACAAACACTGCAATGTGGAGGCGCTGTACAGACTCAGACGTACACAAGTCACTTAGTCCTTAGTTGATAATTGGCCATTAATGTGTCAATCACCTGGTAAGGTCCAGGATTAGCTCTTGGCCTCAATGCAGATTTCATAGCATTTAACATTCCAGTTAAACTAGGGGCTAATTTGCTTTAGGTCTCTCCTTTATGACTGGAATTACAAGATTAACCCAGATACAGAGAGAGAGGACCAGGGACTGACTGGACCAATACATCTTCATTAGGGGATGTGTCAGATCGTCTCCTCTAACTGGATTATCCCTTCACTGACCGGTCAAATATTAAATATTCAGTACAGTGCATTACGTGTTTGGGGACAGGCCACATTATCAGGGACAGGCCACATTATTAAGGGGGGCAGGCCACGTTATTATAGGAAGACGGGCCACGTTATTATAGGGGGGCAGGCCACGTTATTATTGGAGGCAGGTCACGTTATTATGGAGGACAGACCACATTATTATTGGGAGACAGGTCATATTGTGGAGGGAGGGCAGACCACGCTATTATCTAGGGCAGGTCATGTTACGGGGGACAGGTCACGTTATTATGGGTGACAGCCCACGTTATTAAAGGGGGGCAGGTCACGTTATTATTTGGGGCAGGCTACGTTAATATGGGGGTACCGGACATTAATGGGGCCACATTGTTATGGGGAACAGGCCACATTATTATGGGAGGACCGGACATATTGGGGGACCAGACATATTGGGGGACAGGACACAATGTTATGGGGGATCAGACATATTATTGGGGGAAAGGACACAATGTTATGGGGGATCAGACATATTATTGGGGTACAGGCCTCTTCACCTTTAACAAACTTTCATTTTTCAATAATATAAAACAGTCACATGATTAAACACATCCTATTAGGAGACATTACATTTATCCACTATTAACATGCTGACACCAAGAGGAAAGGGTTTAGTTAAACTGCAACTCTTAACACCCACTGAGAGTCCTCACTACATTCCAGACACATGGAAAACCAGGATGTAGTTTTGAGACCCATTAAAAAGACTTGGAATTTCCTGTTTCCCGTGATGAGCGATGAAGACGGAGCATAATATGGTGGGGATAAACGTTAACCATTCTCTACCGATACCCTGCGTGGCCATTAGCAGTTACTTACCAGATATTGAAATCTTATTGAATGAAGGGCAGTTTGCACCACTAACCGTCATTACATTATTACCGGCCTGTACCACGGCTAACAGGTGTTTACAGAAAGTCAAGATCCCGTCACAGGCGATGGTGTGTCTGGTGTACCAGCTGGTATCTATTGCGGACATGAAGTCTACAAAGCTGTATGTGGGGGAGGGGAAGGACCAACCACATTGTATTATATCAATTACTGAATAGACAGGTTAGACTGTAATGTAATAAGGGGGTCCCTACTCCGTCCCCTCTTTAAACCACAATAACTGATCAGTGTATTAGGGTCCGATACTCAATGGTTTAATGATTGTGTCCCAAACAATATCCACTGTATGTGCAGGTTCCCTACAACAAACAGGAGACAAAAGACAATTCAGAAAGTCAACACAAGTTGAACAGAATTAACCTTGAAATAAAACAATTGGTACAGTGCAGGACAGGCAGGTGCCCATAGATGGTGCAGGACAGGCAGGTGCCCATAGATGGTGCAGGACAGGCAGGTGCCCATAGACGGTGCAGGACAGGCAGGTGCCCATAGACGGTGCAGGACAGGCAGGTGACCATAGAAGGTGCAGGACAGGCAGGTGTGCACATAGACGGTGCAGGACAGGCAGGTGCCATAGACGGTGCAGGACAGGCAGGTGCCCATAGACTGTGCAGGACAGGCATGTGCCCCTAGCATGTGCAGGACAGGACAGGCAGGTGGACATAGACGGTGCAGGACAGGCAGGTGGACAGACGATGTGCAGGAGCGGGAGGTACCCTAGATGGTGAATGGCCCAGCATATGCCCACAAACGGTGCACGAACTGCAGGTGCCCATGGACGGTAAGGTCCGGCAGGTGCCCATAGACCGGTGCCAGGACAGGCAGGTGCCCATAGCCGGTGCAGGACAGGCCGTGCCCATAGCCGGTGCAGGACAGGCAGGTGACCATAGACGGTGCAGGAAGGCAGGTGCCCATAGCGTGCAGACAGGCAGGTGCCCATCACGGTGCAGGACAGGCAGGTGCCATAGACGGTGCAGGACAGCAGGGCCCATAGACGGTGTTGCAGGAACAGGCAGGTGCCCATAGACGGTGCAGGACAGGCATGTGCCCATAGACGGTGCAGGACAGGCAGGTGGCCATAGACGGTGCAGGAGCGGAAGGGCAGTGCCCATAGACGGTGCAGGACAGGCAGGTGCATAGACGGGCAGGACAGGAGGTGCCATAGACGGTGCGGGACAGGCAGGTGCCCATAGACGGTGCAGGACAGGCAGGTGCCCATAGACGGTGAGCAGGACAGGCAGGTGCCTATAGAGGGGGCAGAGGTCCTAAGGTGCAGGACAGGCAGGTGCCCATAGATGGGGCAGGACAGGGCAGGTGCCATACGATGGTGCAGGACAGGGCGGTGCCCATGCCGGTGCAGGACACAGGCAGGTGCCCTAGACGGTGAGACAGGCAGGTGCCCATAGATGGTGCAGGACAGGCAGGTGCCCATAGACTGTGCAGGACAGGCAGGTGCCCATAGACGGTGCAGGACAGGCAGGTGCCCATAGACGGTGCAGGACAGGCAGGTGCCCATAGACGGTGCAGGACAGGCAGGTGCCGGTTAGTAGAGGATTCACATAAGGGGAGTAACAAACACATGCGCCTGTACCTGCACATAGACACAATTGGCCTCACACAAACCTACAAAGATGGCACAGTCACGCAGACAAGGAGGTGAACTGACTGAAGGGGTCAGTAGCGGTGAGAATTTCCTGATCTTCACATGTCTGTACTGAAATCTAAAAGCGTTAACCCAGATTATTGTGCAAACGGTGGATTGCTAATAGATTGTTTCCAATAGAAATAAAGGATGGATCAAATGCAAAAAATGTCCTTATCATTCTTATAGAGAGGCAGGAAGCCTAGGCAGTTATGGCACTCCTGATAATCTGTAAGAGAGGTTGGACGGTTATTGCTCTCTAGTGAACGATACAATATTGTCTATGAAAGTGTCCCCATCACAGCACAGACTAACCCTCCCCTCAGTTCATTCTTCTCGGAACAACATTGACCTGACATACAGTGCGTTTTAAATTAAGGTGATTTAGTAAATATTCACCTGGCCCAATGTGATACTATGGATTAAAGGAGAACAACCCATTACATATTTATTATCTAAAACATTCCCCTATAATACAAACTGTAGAATCACAGTCATATAACCTCCTTGAAGAACCAATATGAAGTGTGTTGGTGTGTGTGTGTTTGTGTTGTGTGTTGTGTATGTGCAAGCACCACACTGTCTGGCCACGCCTTCTGTACCTCAGTCCATGACTCCCTACAGGACCGTAACGGATTGGCTGGGAATGCTGTGAGCAGTGCCACTGCTGTATAAAATCTTCGCACTGGGCACGTCAAGCAAAGAATAAATGGTCAGTGACCAAATGGACGTGAGGTACATTTTCAGCACCCCCACATTCAAGAGGATACAGATTAATGCATTTTATGTTAGGGCGTCAGGCTCGTTCACAACTAGAACGGAACATAAACGCACGCATGCTTTCTGTACTTTGGTATCCATGTTCTTAACAAATGTTGTATTCCATAGACTTCTATCGAAAAAATGCAGAAAAATGGACCAGAAAGCTGCATGCAGTGCGTATGTTACAACGGGACCAGAAATGCGTGCATGCAGGGCGTATATTAAACGGACAGTAAAAGCTGCATGCAGTGCGTTATTAAACCAGGAAAAATGCTGCAGCAGTGGTTTTTAACAACAGAAATGGTGCATGCAGGGTATTTTAAACGGACGAAATGCTGATGCAGTGTATTTAAACGCAGAAATGCTGATGCAGTGCGTATTTAAACGGACAGAAATGTGCATGCAGGCTATTTAAACGGCAGAAATGCTGCATGCAGGCGTATTTTAACGGCAGAATTGCATGCAGTGCGTATTTTAAAAGGGCAGAAGTGCTGCATGCAGTGCGTATTTTAAAAACGGACAGAAATGCTGCATGCAGTGATTTTAAAGGAGAAATGCTGCATTTTTTTGGCAGTGTGTATTTGTAAACGGACAGCGAAAACGCTGCATGCAGTGGTATTTTAAACGGGCAGAAATGCTGCATGCAGTGCGTATTTTAAAAAACGGACAGGAAATGCTGCATGCAGTGCGTATTTTAAAAACGGGCAGAAATGCTGCAATGCAGTGGTATTTTAAAACGGCAGAAATGCTGCATGCAGTGCGTATTTTAAACAAGACAGAAATGCTGCATGCAGTGCGTATTTTAAAACGGACAGAAATGGTGCATGCAGTGCGTTATTTTAAACGGCAGAAATGCTGCCATGAGTGCGTTATTTAAACGGACAGAAAAATGATGCTGCAGTGCGTATTTTAAACGGACATAAATGCTGCATGCAGTGTCGTATTTAAACGGGCAGAAACTGCTGCATGCAGTGTATTTTAAACGGGCGTCAGAATGCTGCATGCAGTGCGTATTTTAAAAACGGACAGAATATGCTGAAATGCAGTGCGTTATTTTAAAACGGACAGAAATGCTGCATGCAGTGCGTATTTTAAACGGACAGAAATGCTGCATGCAGTGCGTATTTTAAACGGACAGAAAGTGCTGCATGCAGTTTGCGTTATTTAAAACGGACCAGAAATGCCTGCATGCAGTGTGTATTTTAAACGGGACAGAAATGCTGCACTGCAGTGCGTATTTTAAAAAACGGGACAGAAATGCTGCATGCAATGCGTGATTTTTTAAACGGACAGAAATGCTGCATGCAGTAGCGTATTGAAAGCCGCATGAGCGATTAACGAGAATCTGACCGTGCGTATTTAGACTAACCATTTATACAGCAGGTGTGAACGAATGAAACTGTGGGGTTTTACTGTCTGTCCCATTATTTAAACACGGATACAAAGATGCAGTGTGAACGAGCCCCTTAAGCCTTTGCGGCTTTAGTACCCTTGTCCAACCCAGTGATCTTGGTCCACAGTGACTTGAAAGACCACCGCTGCGGAATATGGAAACAAGCAACACAATAGTGTCCTGTAGGTTAAAAGATAAGCAGGTCTCCATCACAGACCTCTACGGAATGGAAGTGAAGCACTAATAATTTCAGCCCAGGAATTCCCCATTTTACTTTCATGGACTGAGCCTGGAGAAGGGCCTTTCACCCAGCTTATCAATTATTTTCTGGCTGGAGTGCAAGCGAATCCCTTCTCGTGCTCACTTTATCTTGAGTGGGAGAGTAGAGAGGAGAAGGGCAGCGGGGATTGGCCAGATAATCTCAGATTAAAGGAGGGAGGGAAAAACAGGTTCACTGCTGGCGGGGGCTGGATATTGGGTCCATTTCTTTACAATTCACAGACCGTGGGTCCGGGATCAAGGAAAAAAAACAAGATACACATTTACATTCACTTAGAAGGGAAGGACGTGTAAAATGCACAGGGAAGTCATTGATCACGCAGTCTGCGTTCCGATTCCCTTCCCCCCGTCGGGTCAGTGGCCAATGGGAAACAAGAACCAGTCACCCACATTGCTCAGTGTCCTCTACACAATGTGGCTGCCGGGGCAGTGTGAATCCCTCTATATTACCCCAGCATTGCAGGCACGGCCAGCACACCAGGCAAATCCGCCAGTCACATTACACTCCAAGTACTAGGCGAAGGTTTGTTTCTTTATGATGTTGCAGAACTACATCTGCCCATTCACCCAAGAAGGGAATGGGAAATTGCTATTTTTTACAGCAGCGGACATCCGCCTGTAACTTCTGTCAGCCTATACGTATAGTAATAGAATGTAAATGAAGGGAGAAGTTATTAAGTCCGAGACACATGTTGTAACCAGCCTGGGATGATGCCAACGATAAAAGTTTCCTTGTGCAATTGGTTGTTGCAGATTTATATACATGGAACATTTCCTACCCAATGGTGCGTACCACTCAGACAGGGGGTGGGGGCGTACTGTACCATCCGACATGGGGCGTCGTTACCCATCAGACCAGTGGGCGTACGTACCCATTCGCGACAGTGGGGCGTACTAACCCATAGGGCGAAGTACACAGAGTGGGGCGTACGTACCCATCAGACAGTGGGCGTACGTACCCATTCAACCTGGGGCCCGTACGTAACCCGCATGGCAGACCCGACCTGGGGCGTACGTACCCATCCGGGACACTGGGGCGTACGTAACCCATCAGACACTGGGGGGTACGTACCCCACATGGCGTACGTCCCGACCTGGGGCGTACGTTACCACTCAGACACTGGGGCGTACGTACCCATCAGACAACTAGGGCGTACGTACCCATCAGACAAGGGGCGTGACTACCTAACCGGGCGTCGACTCATACAGGCGGTACCCATCAGACACTAGGGCGTAACTACCATCAGACACTAGGGGCGTACATACCCATCAGACACTAGGCGTAGTATCACACTATCTACCATCAGACACATGCGTCATACCATCAACGAGTTACATACCCATTTACACCAGGGTGTACATAAACCCACACACACTGGAATGTACATACCCATTATACACCAGGGTGTAAATACCCATCACTAGGGATACCCATTACACAGGGACTTAAGGTTGTACATACCCATCAACACGAATGCAATACCAGGAAACATCAGGACTAGGTGTACCATAACCATGCTAGGTATCACCACTAGGGGTAGTCCCATCAGACACGGTGTCGACCCATCACCACACTGGGGTGTGCTCTCCCGACAGAGAACAATACACTTTCTTACAAATGTGTTCTTACAGTGCATCTGATTGAAAGTCCTTCCACCATCAGAAAAGGAAGTTAGACGATAAACAAAGGACCACGTTACCTGTTTTACAACTCTCCATATTATACTCATTGCAGATTGAAAAGTTTTCGGGTAATAAACAACAGATAACCATAAACAAACGCTATTGAAAAGATTCTGTCAGGCCTCGTACCAGTCACAAACTGTCATGTGCACCAGTGAAACAAAACCAAACGTCTTCCTGGCAGAGGCTCGATGGTACATTTAACCACATACACGGTCCGGTACCCGTTTCCCCCCATAATAATGATACCAGTAGCTGCTATAGCACGTAAATGTAAACACGTTTCAGGTTGTCTAGTTTGCCAAGGATCTTGGAAAGTGTTCCTATGGACTGGTCACACGGATACAGAGTCTAACCGTAACCTAATTCACATCCTCTGACGGATTAAACTCCTTGAGGACCTTTAATCTTCTGTCTGGATCCTGACATTATGGCTCCTGTCCCACGCACACGCAGAGTTAATAATAAGGCGTACCTGAGCGTCATGTAAAAAAAAGATCTGTAAGAGCCTACCATATTGATTGTCTCAGCATGGGCCAATCTGAACCTTGCTGTTCTGCCAACCGTAATGTAATCATGGAAGGCAGTGAGTAAGCAGAGGATTTACTTGTGCGTTAATATGTAAATAGTGGCCCTTTGTGTAATGCACCACTTTGGATAGAGATATTTAAACAATCTGGAATTAAAACCCACTAACAATAATGGTTTTGGGTGTGCATTATTTGTGCCTGGCATTCTGGAATTAGGAACCTGCACCATGTGAAATTTACACTACAAGAGGCCCAAAAGTGGTTAAGGAAAAGAGAAAACACCATTGCCCTGAAGCTGAAGTTCTAATAGTGCGACACAGGGGCCCTTTCCCACAAAATCACTGCCATACGCAAATAGCAAAATGAAGATTAAGGGCAACGTAAGACAAAAGTAGCTGCTTCCAGCCGCAAGACATGCTAAACTCTTACACCTCACCCAACCAAAACGGGTCTTGAATTGTGGATTCATTGGATCAGTTTTACTGGAAGGCGCAGGTCAGGCACTGTACTCGGCAAACAAGTCCCATCAAACGAAGTTCCCGTCACTTTTTAAACTGGATTGTGCCACGAGAGCAATTACAAAACAATGTTTGGCAATGCAGGTTCATTACGCGGAGGACTTTTACCCAAAATGAAACTTCATAAGAAACTGTTTTGCATGTAAACACCTTTGGACACGGAATTTTTTCTTGCTTATTTTGCTTTTTTGATTCTTTCCTGAAAATGTAAAATGTTTGTGTGTTACTATAATCAACACCTATCAAAACTATAAATCCCGTGGCAGATCAATGTACAATAAATAAGCCAGTGGCTAGTTTCAATTACAATAATTAACCGTGGAAGAGTCCAATGTACAATATATAAGCCGTGGCAGGATCCAATGTACAAATAATTAGAAAGCCGTGGCAGATCCAATGTACAATAATATAAGACCTGTGGCAAAATCCAATGTACATAATATAAGCCCGTGGCAGAATCCAATGTACATAAATAAGCCTTGGCAGATCCAATGTACAATAATATAAGGCCGTGGCAGATCCCAATGTCAATAATAGGAAGCCCGTGGAGATCCAATTACCAATTAATATAAGCCCGTGGCAGATCCAATGTACAATCAATATTAAGCCCGTGGCAGCTCAAATGTACAATAATATAAGCCCGTGGCAGATCCAATGTAACAAATTAGAACCTGCAGCAAGTAATGCTCGTGGCAATCAAGTCCACATATAGTGTGGCAATTAAGTACTAATATAGCTCGTTGCAGATCTACAAAATGTGCAGACATATCAATATAAGCTTCGTCCAAGTACAATGTCGGGCAGACCAATGAACAATAATATAAGCCGTGGCAGATCCATGTACAATAATGAAGCCCGTGCAGATCCAATGTAAAATCAGTTACAAGGGACTGAACAAACCATTTTACCAGCTAGAACCATAAATACCCAAAGGACATCTCCTCCCAGTGTACTTGTATCCCAGGAAAACCCAGCAGACTCTGACGCTCCAGTGTTCTTATGGGCCACGTGTAATAGTTAACATACAAACTTCTCTTAACATCATACGTTGTGACTTTCCAACCGCACAAGCTGTGAATTCTTATGTAAGACACACGCGGCACGTAACATATTGTCCACAGTGCAAATGCAAGAAGCTAAACCTTAGCCCCGTGTTTCCTGAGATTTATGGATTAGAATGTGCAATCCACGGCCAAAGAAGTCAGAACTTTCACTGGGACGGTCGGCCGTCGGAGCAGAAAACCAGATCCGCTCTCTCCGTCCTCCTGCAGGGCAACATTTTCACTCCGATAACATCTGGTTGCTTTGAAAATAGATTCCGTGGGCATTAACACCATCATCGGCTTATCTAGGTGCGGACTGGGGAATTGCATCCCGCACCCCCCCTGGCCCTGCTCTACTTACACCCGACGGAACACGTCGGCGTCCTCTAGGAACCGTAACATGTTCTCACGATGTTAACTGGCCTGAACGGCTCAAACAGCAGTTTTAACTGTAATTTAACTTGTCCTTATCAGGATCACCAATGTTCACCATTTGTTATACCGGACAGGCAATACATTATACATAGCATGTAGGTAGACAGGATGTAGTTAATTGCTGCATCAACAGGGTGGCGCCATGTAAATAGATAACCAGGGGGTTCCCTGCCCTTTTACTTTGCGCGTCGGATGTTTTTTATATGTGAACACAAACAGGAAATCTCAAGCTGTTTCCTGCTGTGGAGGTAGCCCCTAAGTAGCTAGGGAAAGTATCCGTTTACGGGCAATTCTCCGTCTCCCATCCCCCACTGGGTAAAGACATGCCCAGTGAGGAGAGACATAGATGCCTCCACATGAGTTTACTCTCTACTCTCCTGTGTGCTACGTTGGATATCAAACTGACTAAGTTACAGAACTGTGTTATTCATGATTTTAATGACCAGTTCAGGTTTAAAGAAAAAATGAATAGAGTTTATCATTCATTCTATTTAACACACCCCCCATTAGGACTCAAACTGCAGGATTTATTTACTTTTTTAAACCTAACAATCCCATCTAAACCATTGTCACGTTGGTTCAGCCCGAAATCATGACTAGATTGGTTCAACTGTACACCCCCCATGTACAGCCAGCAGAACTGGTTCGCGCCTGACGGAACTTGACAGTCCCCCCCCCTATCTGGCTGATAAGGAAATATTAGTGCTATTTTGGTTTTAGGTCCAAGGGCACAAAATCCAACCCACAATGCCCTTAACAACTCATTTTGCTGGCAGAGTCCCCATCTGGTAATGCAGGAGTCTCTCGGTTTTGTATGTTATAAAGCGCCTGCAGTTCGGAGGAACGGGTTGGCAGCCCAACGTGTTTACATAGAATGGTAAGAATTCAACCACACCCTGGACATTTTAAAGAGTGTGCGACAGTTTTAAAACACTTAAAGGGAGGAAACTATGGAAAATGGATTTTTTGCCATTATCTTACAAATAAATACAGTAGCACTTACCAGTTTGTGCGTCCCGTAGATCCTCCAATGCACCTCCATGACTATGACTTTGTAAAGGCGAGCATGCCTCAGTCAATCAACTATGAGGCAGCACTGGGAGAAGAATTTCCCATTCATGCATTTCACACATACCAACTGTCACACATTCAGTACATTAAGTCTGCCACAGAGAAAAGGTTTATGATAATAAGGGAGCTTGATTGCAGCTGAAAATGTAAGATATTGGGACGTGGATTCTAAAGTAATAGGGAAAAGATCAATAAATAACGGTTATATTACACTGATAGGGGAAGAGGTATGGGCGCAATTTAAAAGAAAACCAGGGAGGGGGGGGATTCGAGAGCGCGGGGAGATTCTGGCATTGCTATGGAAATCTCACACCTGGTAAACCTCACCCTGCGTTAAGTATTTAACACCAGGTGGTTATCAGCTGGAGTTAAATACTGACCCTAAAGGAGCCAGCAGCGCAAACCAAGGGTTAAAGTCACGCTTAGATCAATATTGGTCAGTTTCCACGATACCCTATAAAAGTGCATTCATTCCCAATAGCTGAGAGATAATAATGTACCACCATGTTACAGGAGTAATTCATACACAAAGTTCCATAGGACAGTTTTACCCTTTTCCGGATTCCCTGTCTTCCCATACACGCCCCTTGTTTTCTCCAATTTAACATTCACTATAAACAAACTTTAAAGTTGGCTTATAAGCACCACTGTCCTTCAGGCCAAAATGTAGAAATGGGATCCATTAAACTCATATGTGGCCAAAAACAATATCGTCTGTTGGCCTAGTCACGGATGGACAAACCCAGGTAGCCAATGCAGCTTGGACGTTTAAAGGCGCATAGCTAGCATTGTAGGCTGCAACGACCAAAACTGATTGGGGAAAAACTTATTGGTAGTCGATGTCAGCTGAGAAATACACAGGCAACACCAATATTTGGGGGTGGACCATCTTGTAGCCCTATTGAAGCCGACAGGGTTGACTCGTGATTTAATGTTCTTGCCAAATTACTCAGATCCAACTTATTTTTATATGGCTGGTGTCAGTGTCTGGTCAGAAATGTATTTCACCCCTGAACCACTAAAATCAGCTGGGGCTGTCGATTTGACAAAACGACTTCGATATGTTTGTACCGGCCCCCCCCAGGCCCTAAGAGATATCTCGTGGTCTCCTTCACACGCCGACAAAACTCTGCCACCATTGGAGTATTCACTGATACTGGGGACTTTAATCCGATATGGGAGGAACCATGGGGGATATTAAGGGTCCTAGGTCAATTGAATGGAGGAATGTGGGATCCTCAATTACAAGGCCACATATGGGTAGGCACTGAGTAACCTGTTGAGGACTACCAGACCTGTTACAAGCCAAATCGCTGACTTTCCCAGTTCCCCAGGTTCATAAGTACAAATGTAAAGCCTGGGAAGCTGGTGATTGAAAATTTATAACGTGGTGGAAATGTCACACAACAAAACCTTCCAAATCTTTATGGGGTGAAATGCCCCTACCTCATATTCCCTTTCACATAATAAAAATAACCTTCCTACACTATCATTTTGTTATAAATGTGGCGTTCGCTGGGTTCGAGTCAAAACATGATCCATAAAGGTTTAAAGATGATTAGGCTTTCAATTGACTTATCACCAATTAACCGAAATCTAAGCAAAATGCTTCTGAATACCCATTAACACAGTTAAAACCGCAGTGGAATGCTGGCCCGACTCCTCTAGGCACAGCATGTGATGCAAGTACAGGCTCATAAACATCTACCGACAAGTAAACATATCGACCAACTGTTTGGTCCAGACACCAGAAAAAATATCTATAAGGAGGATCTTGAAGCTGTGGTTCCAGGCTCTTCAAATTTAAGAGCCAAACTAGGCAACACTGTTCAGCTAATAGGTGGATACCGCATATACCGAGTATAAAACCGTCCCGAGTATTAAACCGAGGTACCTAGTTTAGGTTAAAAAAAAAGATGAAAAAACCCCATTGACTCGAGAAATAAACCGGGGGGTAGTATTTGCCACTAAAGATGTTTTTGGAAACTACAACTCCCAGCAATAAACATCTGGGAGTTGTAGGTTTTCAAAAATTCTTAAGTGGCTAATACTTGCAAAGAGGGGTAAATCTCCTTTATTCTTGCATTAAAGTATGCACAAATAAAGAGGTTTTTACTATTATTGAAAAGTATTTGCCACTTGTGTCCCTGTGTCAAAAGAGTTTCTCCTCGCTTGTCCAGAGGCTCCACGACCGCATCCTCGCTAACACAGCCTCTGAGCGCCTCCTCCGGATTTTGTCACTACCGGCGCCTCTCACTTTGGCGGAGTCCAGGGTAGTGACATCATCCGATGGTTGCAGAGGCTGGGATGCGAGGATGCAGATCGGCGGCCGGCTTGAAAGGTAGGAGATAGGCTGACTCGAGTATAAACCGAGGTAAAGATTTTCAGGCTTTTTTTAATTAAAGGCACTTGCAAACTCTCGGTGTATACCCGAGTATTATACGCGTGTAATTAGGCTTCTCATTTCGCATTTTTTATGCTGGAACGAACACCATGTACCTTTCTATTTGTAAAAGTAAACCCACGGTAAATTTGGCTTTTCCCCACAGATCATGAGACAGCTTCACGTCTGGAGTTTCAATTTGGTTTGAAAAGCAGTGGGAGGCAATGGGGAGGAAATTGAGACCAAAATTATCCACCCTTGTAACAAGTTCCAGAAGAATGGTCAGACTGGGTTATAAAAAGCCTTCTTTAAACATAAACATTTGAATATTAAATGGATAAAGACAACTTACCTTCTTCCTGGTGGACACCCATTGGGAAATGACACCCGGATTTGGACAGAGAGGATTACCACCCAACAACTTTATCTCATATGCTGGTGGGGTAGCGCTTCTTGAGCCGACCGGCTCCAATTTACGGAATATGAGTTTCAATTCCCATTGTAACTTTCTTTTATTTAGATCCCGGTGTGCAGGACAGGCAGGTGCCCATAGACTGTGCAGGACAGGCAGGTGCCCATAGACTGTGCAGGACAGGCAGGTGACCATAGACGGTGCAGGACAGGCAGGTGTACAGACGATGCAGGAGCGGGAGGTACCCATAGATGGTGAATGGCCAGCATATGCCCACAAACGGTGCACGACTGGCAGGTGCCCATGGACGGTGAAAGGTCCGGCAGGTGCCCATAGCCGGTGCAGGACAGGCAGGTGCCCATAGCCGGTGCAGGACAGGCAGGTGCCCATAGCCGGTGCAGGACAGGCAGGTGCCCATGACCCCTGTGCAGGACAGCAGGTGCCCAAGCCTGTGCAGACAGGCAGGTGCCCATACCCGGTGCAGGACAGGCAGGTGCCCATAGCCGGTCAGGAACAGGCAGGTGCCCATAGGCCGGTGCAGGACAGGCCGGTGCCCATAGATCGGTGCAGGACAGGTCAGTGCCTCATAACGGTGCAGGACAGCAGGTGTCCCATAAGACGGTGGCGGACGGCAGGTGCCCATAACGGTGCAGGACAGGCGGTGCCCATGACGGTGCGGACAGGAGGTTCCCATAGACGGTTGCAGGACAGGCAGGTGCCCAAGACGGTGCAGGACGTCAGGTTCCATAGACGTTGCCGACACAGCAGTTGCCCATAGCGGTGCAGGACAGGCATGTGCCTATAGACTGTGGGGGCCAAGACACAGGTCCCATAATGGTGCAGGACAGGCAGGTGCCCATAGATGGGGCAGGACGGCAGGTGCCCTCGATGGTGCCAGGACAGGCCGTGCCCATATATCCAACACAACGCGTGCAAACTGTAACAGGCAGGTTGCCCATAGCTGTGCATGACATGCGGAAGGTGCCCATAGATTGTGCAGGACAGGCAGGTGCCCATAGACGGTGCAGGACAGGCAGGTGCCGCATAGACGGTGCAGGACAGGCAGGTGCACTAGACGGTGCAGTACAGGCAGGTGCCCATATACGGTGCAGTACAGGCAGGTGCGCGGTTAGTAGAGGATTCACATAAGGGTGCAGTAACAAACACATTGCGCCTGTAACCCTGCCAGATACACAATGGGCCCTCACACAAACCTACAAAGATGGCACAGTCACTGCAGACAGGAGGTGACTGACTGAAGGGGTCATAGCTGGTGAGAATTTCCTGCTTCATCCTGTCTGTGTACTGAATATCTACCAAGCGTTAACCCAGATTATTGTGCAACGGTGGATTGCTAATAGATTGTTTCAATAGAAATAAAGGATGGATCAAATGCAAAAAACTGTCCTTATCATTCTTATTAGAGATGTGCAGGAAGTCCTAGGCAGTATGGCAACTCCTGCATTAATCCTGTAAGAGGGTTGGACGGTTTATGCTCATCTAGTGAACGATACAATATTGTCTATGAAAGTTCCCCCATCACATCACAACGAAGGGTAGGCACAGACTACAACCCGCCCCTCCATTCATTCTCTCTCTGGAACAACATCTGACCTTACCATACAGTGGTTTTAAAATTACAGGTGAACTTTAGGTAAATATTCACCTGGCCGCAATGTTGAGCAGCTATGGATTAAAGGAGAACTAACCACCCCACTTTAACAATATTCTATTATCTGAAAACATTCCCCTATAATTACAAACTGTAGCATCAACGTCATATAACCTCCTTGAAGAAACCATAGAAGTGTGTGGTGTGTGTGTGTTATGTGTTGGTGTTGTGTTATGTGCAAGCACACACTGTCTGGCCAACGCCTTCTTACCTCATCCATGATCCCTTAAATGGAACCGTAACCGGATTGGCTGGAGAATGCAGTTGAAGCAGGCCCTGCTGTATACATCTCTTCTGCACTGGGCACGTGCAAAGAATAACATGGTCAGTGACCATGACCGTGAGGTCAATTTTCCAGCACCCACATCAAGTAGGATACCGATTACTCTTTTTATGTTAGAGGGCGTCAGGCTCGTTCACACTAGTAACGGACATAACGCAACACATTCGTTTCTGTACTTTGTATCCATGTTGTTAACATGTGTATTCCATAGACTTCTATCGAAATGCAGAAAACTGGCCAGAAATGCTGCATGCAGTGCGTATTTTAACAGACAAAATGGTGGCATGCAGTGCGTATTTTACACGGACATAAATGCTGCAGCAGTGTGTATTTTAAACGACAGAAATGCCTGCATGCAGTGCGTTATTAAAACGGACATAAATGCTGCAGGGAGTGGTATTTTAACACGGGAGAAATGCTGCATGCAGTGCGTATTTTAAACGGACAGAATGCTGCATGCAGTGCGTATTTTAAACGGGTCAAGAAATGCTGCATGCAGTGCCGTATTTTACAAACGGACAAGAAATGCTGGCATGCAGGCTATTTTAAAACGGACGAAATTGCTGCCTGCAGTGCGGTATTTTAAAACGGACAGAATCTTGCATGCAGTGGCGTATTTTAAAAACGGGCATAAATGCTGCATTCATTTCTTATTTAAAAACGGACAGAAAGTGCTGCATGCAGTGCGTTGTTAAACGGGCCATGAAATGCTGCATGCAGGCGTATTTTAAACGGACAGAATGCTGCATGCAGTGCGTATTTAAACGGGCAGGAAGAAATGCTGCATTCAGTTGGTCATTTTAAACGGAGAAGGTCATGCTCATTAACTGGAGATGCCATGCAGTTGCGTTATTGTTAAACGGACCGAAATGCTGATGCAGGTGTATTGTTAAAACGACAGAAATGCTGATGCAGTGCGTTATTTACAACGGACAGTAAATGCTGCATGCATGCCTATTTTAAACGGGCAGAAATGGCTGCACATGCAGTGCGTATTTTAAACGGCAAATGTGCATGGCAGTGGCGTATTTTATTAAAAGAGGCAGGGAATGCTGCATGCAGTGCGTATTTTAAAAACTGACAGAATGCTGCATGCAGTGAACTATTTTAAAAGAAGACAAATTGCTGCATTTTTGGGCAGGTGGTATTTAAACGGACAGCAAAGGTGCTGCATGAGCTATTTTAAACGGCAGAAATGCTGCATTGCAGTGCGTATTTTAAAAAACGGGCAGGGAAATGTCTTGCATGCAGGTGCGTATTTAAAAACGGACAAATGCTGAATGCAGTGGTATTTTAAAACGGGCAGAAATGCTGCATGCAGTGCGTATATTTAAACAGGCAGAAATGCTGCATCAGTGCGTATTTTAAAAACGGACAGAAATGGCTAGCATGCAGTGCCGTTATTTTAAAACGGACAAAATGACCTGCATGAGTGCGTTAGTTTAAACGGACAGAACTGACTGCTGCAGTGTGTATTTACGGATCAAAATCGAGCCAGGTATACGGGCAGAAATGCTGCTGCAGTAGCTATTTTGAAACGGCAGAAATGCTGCATGCAGTGGGTATATTTAAAACGGACAGAACTGCTGATGCAGTGTTTTTTAAAAAAGAAAAAACGGACAGAAATGCTGCATGCAGTGCGTATTTTAAAAACGGACAGAAATGCTGCATGCAGTGCGTATTTAAAGGCGGCTGCATTGGTTTTAAAACGGACCAGAAATGCCTGCATGCAGTGTCGTATTTACAACGGAACAGAAATGCTGCATGCAGTGCCGTATTTTAAAAAACGGGACAGAAAGCCTGCATGCATGCGGATTTTTTAAAACGGACAGAAATGCTGCATCCGTGCGTATTGAAACGGACTGGAATGGATTACCTAACCAGCAGGTGTGAACGATATGTAAATCCTGTGGGGTTTTACTGTCTGTCCATTATTTAAACACGGATACAAATGATGCAGTGTGAACGAGCCCTCTAACCTTCTGCGCTTTAGTAGCCCTTGTCCACCACAGATTCTTGGTCCACAGTGACTGAAAGGACCACTCGCTGCGGAATATGGAAACAAGCAACACAATAGTGTCCTGTAGTGTTAAAGATTAAGCAGGTCTCCCATCACAGACGACTTCTACTGGAATGGAAGTGAAGCACCTAAATAATTTCAGCCCAGGAATCCCCATGTTTACTTTCATGGACTGAAGCCTGGAGAAGGGCCGTTCACCCAGCTTATCAATTTTTTTGGCTGGAGTGCAAGCAGATCCCTGTCTGGTGTCTACTTTATCTTCAGTGGGAGATAGAGAGGAGAAGGGCAGCGGGGAATTGGCCAGATAACTCAGATTAAAGGAGGGAGGGAAAAACAGGTCACTCTGTGGCGGGTGGCTGGATATTGGGTTCCATTTCTTACAATTCTACAGACCGTTGGGTCCGGATCAAGGAAAAAAAACAAGATACATTTACATTCACTAGAAAGGGAAGGACGGTGTAAAATGCACAGGAAGTCATTGATACGCAGTCTCGCGTTCACGATTCCCCTTACCGTCGGGTCAGTGGCCATGGAAACAAGACCATCACCACACATTGCTCAGTGTCCTGTACACAATGTGGCTGCTCGGGGCAGTGTGAATCCCTCTATATTACCCCAGCATTGCCAGGCACGGCCACCACCAGGCAAATCCGCCAGTCACATTACACTCCAAGTACTAGGCGAAGGTTTTGTTATCTTTATGGATGTTGCAGAACTACATCTGCCCATTCACCCAAGAAGGGAATGGGAATATTGCCTATTTTTACAGCAGCGTGGACATCCGACCTGTAACTTCTGTCAGCCATACGTATATAATCGAATGTAAAATGGAAGGGAGAATTATTATGTCCGAGACACATTGTGTAACCAGCCTGGGATGATGCCAACGATAAAGTTTCCTTGTGGCAATTGGTTGTTGCAGATTTATATCACATGGAAACATTTCCTACCCAATGGTACTGTAACCCTCAGACAGTGGGGGGCGTACTACCTCCGACATGGGGCGCCGTTACCCATCAGACCAGTGGAGCGTACGTACCCATCCAGGACAGTGGGGCGTACGACCCATCAGACAGGGGGCGATAGTACCCACAGACAGTTGGGCGTCGTACACATGTCGACCCATCAGGACGTGGGGCGTACGTACCCACCAGACCTGGGGCGTCACGTAACCCCATCAGACACTGGGGGCGTACGTACCCCTTCAACACTGGGCGTACGTCCCATCAGTGGGGACACCCTCCGAGACACTGGGGCGTACGTACCCATCAGACACTGGGGGTACGTACCCATCAGACCAACGGGGGCGTGACGTACCCCTCAGACACTGGGGCGTACGTACCACTCAACAAATAGGGGGCGTACGTACCATCCAGACACTAGGCGGTACATACCCATCAGACACTAGGGCGTAACTTACCATCAGACAACGAGGGCGTACATACCATCAGACACTAGGGGACATTTACATGATGAAGTCAACATTATCACAGTACATACCTCATGATCTACCTATCCAGGTTTAATCCATAACCAGGTTCACCATAGAACGGTGTACTACCCATTATACACAGGTTTACATACCACACACACTGGAATGTCATACCCATTATCACCAGGGTGTAATACCCATCAGGGAACTGTGTACATGACCATCAGACAAGGGTGTAATACCCATCAGCCACTAGGGTGTACGCTACCCATCAGACACTAGGTGTACGTACCCATCACACACTGGGGTGTGCTCCCCCGACAGAGAACACAATACACTTTTCTTTACAAATGGTTCTTACAGCTGCATCTGATTGAAAGTCCTTCCCACATCAGAAAAGGGTGAAGTTAGACGATAAACAAAGGACACGTTACCTGTTTCTACCAACTCTCATTTATCTCATGCCAGATTGAAAGTTTTCCGTAATAAAACACAGATAACCATAACAAACGCTATTGAAAATTCTGTCAGGCCCTCGTACCAGTCACAAACTGTCAGTGGCACCAGGTGAAAAAAACCAAACGTCTTACTGGCAGAGGCTCGATGGTAACATTTAACCAATACACGGCGGTACCCTTTCCCCCTCATAATAAGATACCATAGCTGCTATAGCGCGAAATGTAAACACGTTCAGGTTGTCAGTTTGCCAAGGATCTTGGAAAGTGGTTTCCTATGGAGGTCCAACACGGATACAGAGTCTAACCGTAACCTAATCACATCCTCCTGACGGAATTAAACTCCTTGAGACCTTAATCTTCTGTCTCGGATCCTGACATTATGGCTCCTGTCCCGCACACGCAGAGTTAATAATTAAGGCGTACCTGGCGTCATGTGAAAAAAGATCGTAAGAGCCTACCATATGATCTGTCTCAGCCATGGGCCCAATCTGGAACCCATTGCTGTTTCTGCCAGCCGTAATGTAATCATGGGAAGGCAGTGAGTAAGCAGAGGGATTTACTTGTGCGTTAATTAGTAAATAGATGGCCCTTGTGTTAATGCACCACTTTGGATAGAGTATTTAAACAATTCTGGAATTAAAACCCACTAACAAATTAATGGTTGGGTTGTGCATTATGTTGTGCCTGGCATTCTGGAATTAGGAAACATGCACCATGTGAAATTTACATACAAGAGGCCCCAAAGGGGTTAAAGAGAAAAAACACCATTGCCTGAAAGCTGAAGTTCTAATAGTGCCACAGGGGCCTTTCCCACATAAATAACTGCATACGCAAATAGCAAAATGAAGAATTAAGGGGCAAGGTAAGATCAAAGTAGCTGCATTCCACCGCAAGACATGCTGAAACTCTTAACCATCACCCAACTCAAAACGGGTCTTGATTGTGGATTCATTGGGCAGTTTTACTGGAAGCGCAGGTCAGGCACTGTACTGTGCAAACAAGTCCCACAAACCGAAGTTCCCCGTCACTTTTAAACTGGATTGTGCCATCCGAGAGAATACAAAAACATGGTTTGGCAATGCTCATTACGCGGAGGACTTTTTACCCAAAATGAACTTCATGAGAAACTGTTTGCATGTAAACACCTTTGGAACGGATTTTTTCTTGCTATTTTGCTTTTTTGATTCTTTTCCTGAAATGTAAAATGTTTGTGTGTTACTATTCAACCTCAAACATACCTGAGATAATCAATAATAAGGTGGAGAGTTACAACTTAACCGTGGCAGATCCATGTACAATATATAAGCCACGTGGCAGTGTCCATGTACAATAATAAAGCCGTGGAGATCCAATGTACAATAATATAAGACCGTGGCATATCCAATGTACAATATTAGTAAGCCCGTGGCAGATCCAATGTACATAAATAGCCTTGGGCAGAATCCAATGTACAATAATATAAGCCGTGGCAGAATCCAATGTACAATTAAATAGAGCCCGTGGCAGATCCATGTACAATAATAAAGGGCCCGTGGCAGATCCCAATGTACAATAATAGTTAAGCCCGTGGAGACTCCAATTACAATAATATAAGCCACGTGGCAGATCCAATGAACAATCATTAGAGCCCGTGGCAGTTCCAATGTACAATAATATAGCCTCGTGGCAGATCCAATGTACAATAATAGTAGCCATGTGGCTCATATCCAATGTCACATAAATATAGCTCGTTGGCAGATCCAATGTACAATAATATAAGCTAGTTGCAGACAGTCAAGCGTGGCGCCAGTACAATATACTGGGAATCAGAACAATAATATAAGCCGTGGCAGATCCACTGTACAATAATAGAAGCCCGTGGCAGATCCAATGTAAAATCAGTTACAAGGGACTGAACAAACCATTTTACCAGCTAGAACCATAATACCCAAAGGACATCCCTCCCAGGTTACTCTGTATCCCAGGAAAACCCAGCAGACTCTGAGCTCCAGTGTTCTTTATGGGACACGTGTAATAGTTACACATACAAATTCTCTTACATCATACGTTTTACTTTCCAACCGCACAAGCTGTGATTTCCTTATGTATAAGAACACGCGGCACGTAAATATTGTCCACAGGGCAAATTGCAAGAGCTAAACCTTAGCCCCTGTTCCTGGATGTTATGGATTAGAATGTGCATCACGGCCAAAGAGTCAGAACTTTCACCTGGACGAGTCGCCGTCGTGCAGAAACCAGACCGCCTCTCCAGTCCCCTGCAGGGCCAACATTTTCACTCCAGATAACATCTGGTTGCTTTAAATAGATCGGGGCCATTAACACCATCATCGCTTATCTAGTTGCGGACCTGGGGAAGTGCATCACCCCCCCCACCTGCCCTGCTCTACTTACCCGACGGTACACGTCGGCGTCCTCTAGGAACCGTAACATGTTCTCAACAGAATGTTGACTATGGCCTGAACGGTCTCAAACGCAGTTTCTAACTGTTAATTTAACTTTGTCCTTATAGATCACAATGTTCACCATTTGTTAACCGGACAGGCAATACATTATACATAGCACTGTAGAGACAGGATGTAGTAATTGCTCATCACACAGGGTGGCGGCAACAGTAAATAGATTACCAGGGGTCCCTGCTCCTTTTAATTGCGCGTCGGATGTTTTTATAATGTGAACACAAACAGGAAATCTCAAGCTGTTTCCTGCTGTGGAAGAGCCCTAAGGTAGCTAGGGAAAGTATCCTTACGGCAATTCTCCGGTCTCCCCTCACCCCACTGGGTACAGACATGCCCAGTGAGGAGAGACAGTAGATGCTCCACATGAGTTTACTTCTACTCTCCTGTGTGCTACGTGGATTATCAATGACTAAGTTACAGAACGGTGTTATTCATGATTTTAATGACCAGTCAGGTTTAAAGAAAAAATGAATAGAGTAGTCATTCATTCTTATTTAACAACACCCCACCATTGAGGACTCAAACTGCAGGATTATTTACTTTTTTAAACCTACATCCATCTAACCATTGTCCGTTGGTCAGCCCGAGAAATCAATGACTTAGATGTGGTTCAGTACTGTACCACCCCCCATGTACAGACCAGCAAGACTCGGTTCGCCGCCCTGACCGGGAACTTTGACAGTCCCCCCCTATCTGCTGATAGGAAATATTGTCTATTTTGGTTTTAGGTCCAAAGGCCAAAATCCAACCCACATGCCCTTAAAACCATTTTGCTGGCAGAGTCCCATCTGGTAATGCAGGAAGTCTTCTCGGTTTGTTATGTATATAAGCGCCTGCAGTTCCGGAGGAAACGGGTTGGCAGCCCAACTGTTTACATAGGACAGGGTAGAAATCGTCATAACCACACCCTGACATTTTAAAGAGGTGTGCGACAGTTTTAAACTACACCTTAAAGGGAGGAAACTATGGAAAATGGATTTTTGCCTATTACAAATAAATACTAAGTAGACTTACTCAAGGTTGGTGCAGGTCCTCGTATGTTCCTCATTTCGACCCCATGACTATGTTTGTAAAGGCGAGCATGCTCAGTCATCAACTATGAGGCAGCACTGGGAGAAGGAATTTCCCATCATGCAATTTCACACATACCAACTGTCACCATTTCCAGTTACATTAAGTCTGACCACAGCAGAAAGGTTATGATAATAAGGAGCTTGATTGACAGATGAAATGTAAGATATTTGGACGGGATATCTAAAGTATAGGGAAAAGGATCAATAAATAACGGTTAATCACTGATAGGGGAAGAAGGGTCATGGGCGAATTAAAAGAAAAACCAGGGAGGGGGATTCGAGAGCGCGGGTTCTCATTGCTATGGGAATCTCACCCTGGTTAAATAAACTCACCCTTGCGTAAGTATGTAACACTCAAGACAGGCAGGTGCCCATAGACGGTGCAGGACAGGCAGGTGCCCATAGACGGTGCAGGACAGGCAGGTGCCGGTTAGTAGAGGATTCACATAAAGGTGCAGTAAACAAACACATGCGCCTGTACCCTGCACATAGACACAATGGGCCTCACACAAACCTACAAAGATGGCACAGTCACTGCAGACAAGGAGGTGAACTGACTGAAGGGGTCAGTAGCTGGTGAGAATTTCCTGCTTCATCCTGTCTGTACTGAATATCTACCAAGCGTTAACCCAGATTATTGTGCAAACGGTGGATTGCTAATAGATTGTTCCAATAGAAATAAAGGATGGATCAAATGCAAAAAACTGTCCTTATCAGTTCTTAATTAGAGATGTGCAAGGAAGTCCTAGGCAGTATGGCAACTCCTGCATTAATCACTGTAAGAGAGGTTGGACGGTTTAATGCTCTCTAGTGAACGATACAATATTGTCTATGAAAGTTCCCCATCACAGCACAGACTACACCCTCCCCTCATTCATTCTCTTCTCTGGAACAACATTGACCTGAACATACAGTGGTTTTAAATTACAGGTGACTTTAGGTAAAATATTCACCTGGCCTCAATGTTGATAGCTATGGATTAAAGGAGAACTAACCCCACTTTACATATTCTATTATCTGAAAACATTCCCCTATAATGACAAACTGTAGAATCACAGTCAATATAACCTCCTTGAAGAACAATATGAGTGTGTGTGTGTGTGTGTGTGTGTGTGTGTGTGTGTATGTGCAAGCACACACTGTCTGGCCACGCCTTCTGACCTCAGTCACATGATCCCTTACATGGACCGTAACCGGATTGGCTGGAGAATGCTAGTGAGCATGGCCTGCTGTATAAATCTTCTGCAACTGGGCACGTGCAAAGAATAAAATGGTCAGTGACCATGACCGTGAGGTACATTTTCCAGCACCCACATCAAGTAGGATACAGATTACTGCTTTTATGTTAGGGCGCTCAGGGCTCGTTCACACTAGAAACGGACAGTAACGCACAGCATGCGTTTCTGTCACTTTGTATCCATGTTTTAACAATGTGTATTCCATAGACTTCTATCGAAAATGCATGAAAAAATGGACAGAAATGCTGCATGCAGTGCGTATTTTAAACAGACAGAAATGCTGCATGCAGTGCGTATTTTAAACGGACAGAAATGGTGCATGCAGTGCGTATTTTAAACGGACAGAAATGCTGCATGTAGTGCGTTATTTAAACGGACAGAAATGCTGCATGCAGTGCGTATTTTAAACGGACAGAAATGCTGCATGCAGTGCGTATTTTAAACGGGCAGAAATGCTGCATGCAGTGCGTATTTTAAACGGGCAGAAATGCTGCATGCAGTGCGTATTTTAAAAACGGACAGAAATGCTGCATGCAGTGCGTATTTTAAAAACGGACAGAAATGCTGCATGCAGTGCGTATTTTAAAAACGGACAAATGCTGCATGCAGTGCGTATTTTAAACGGACAGAAATGCTGCATGCAGTGCGTTATTTAAACGGACAGAAATGCTGCATGCAGTGTGTATTTTAAACGGGCAGAAATGCTGCATGCAGTGCGTATTTTAAAAACGGACAGAAATGCTGCATGCAATGCGGATTTTAAACGGACAGAAATGCTGCATGCAGTGCGTTATTTAAACGGACTGGAATGGATTATAACACAGCAGGTGTGAACGATATGAAATCCTGTGGGGTTTTACTGTCTGTCCATTTATTTAAACACGGATACAAACTGATGCAGTGTGAACGAGCCCTTAGCCTTCTGATGCTTTAGTAGCCCTTGTCCAACCAAGGATCTTGGTCCACATTGATGAAAGACATCGCTGCGGAATATGGAAAAGCAACACAATAGTGTCCTGTAGGGTTAAAGATAAAGCAGGTCTCCCATCACAGACCCTCTTACCTGGAAGGAAGTGAAGCCCCCTAAATAATTTAGCCCAGGAATCCCATTTTACTTTCATGGACTGAGCCTGGAGAAGGGCCTTTCACCCAGCTTATCAATTATTTCTGGCTGGAGTGCAAGCGAATCCTGTCTGTGCTACTTTATCTTGCAGTGGGGAGATAGAGAGGAGGAAGGCAGCGTGGGATTGGCCAGATAATCAGATTAAAGGGAGGGAGGGAAAACAGGTCACTGTGCGGGGTGCTGGATATTGGGGTCCATTTCTTTACAATTCTACAGACCTTGGGGGTCCGGGATCAAGGAAAAAACAAGATAAACATTTTCATTCACTAGAAAGGGACAGGACGGTGTTAAAATGCCCAGGGAAGTCATTGATAACGCAGTCTCGTTCCGATTCCCCGTCGGGTCAGTGGCCAATGGAAACAGAACCAGCACCCAACACATTCTCAGTGTCCTCTACACAATGTGGCTCCGGGGCAGTGTGAATCGCCTCTATATTAATCCCCAGCATGCCAGGCACGGCCAGCACCAGGAAATCCGCCAGTCACATTACACTCCAAGTACAGGCGAAGGTTTGTTCTTTATGATGTTGCAGAACTACATCTTGCCCCATTCACCCAAGAAGGGAAATGGAATTTCTATTTTTACAGCAGCTGGAATCCTCCTGTTACTTCTGTCAGCATCGTATAGTAATAGATGTAAATGAAGGAGAAGTTATTAATGTCCGAGACACATTGTAACCAGCCTGGGATGATGCAAACGATAAAGTTTCCTTGTGCAATTGGTTGTTGCAGATTTATATCACATGGAAACATTTCCTACCCAATGGTTATGTACCCATCAGACAGTGGGGCGTACGTACCCATCAGACAGTGGGGCGTACGTACCCATCAGACAGTGGGGCGTACGTACCCATCAGACACTGGGGCGTACGTACCCATCAGACACTGGGGCGTACGTACCCATCAGACACTGGGGCGTACGTACCCATCAGACACTAGGGCGTACGTACCCATCAGACACTAGGGCGTACGTACCCATCAGACACTAGGGCATACGTACCCATCAGACACTAGGGCGTACATACCCATCAGACACTGGAATGTACATACCCATTATACACCAGGGTGTACATACCCATCACACACTGGAATGTACATACCCATTATACACCAGGGTGTAAATACCCATCAGACACTAGGCGTACGTACCATCAACACTAGGCGTACGTACCCATCAGACACTAGGGCTCGTACCCATCATACACTAGGGCGTAACATCCCCATCAGACCTGGAATGTAACATACCCATTATACACCAGGGTGTACATACCCATCACACACTGGAATGTACATACCCATTATACACCAGGGTGTAAATACCCATCAGACACTAGGGTGTACATACCCATCAGACACTAGGGTGTACATAACCATCAGACACTAGGGTGTACGTACCCATCACACACTGGGGTGTGCTCTCCCGACAGAGAACAAATACACTTTCTTACAAATGGTTCTTACAATGCATCTGATTGAAAGTCCTTCCACATCAGAAAAGGGGAAGTTAAGACGATAAACAAAAGGACACGTTACCTTGTTTTACCAACTCTCCATATTATCTCATTGCAGATTTGAAAAGTTTCGGTAATAAACACAGATAACCATAACAAACGCTATGAAGATTCTGCTCAGCCTCGTACCAGTCACAAACTGTCATGGGCACCAGGAAAAAAACCAAACGTCTTCCTGGCAGAGGCTGATGGTACATTTAACCACATACACGGTCGGTACCGTTCCCCCCATATAAGATACCAGTAGCTGCTATAGCAGGTAAATGACCACGTTCAGGTTGTCAGTTTGCCAATAGGATCTGGAAAGTGTTTCCTATGGAGGTCACACGATACAGAGTCTAGACCGTAACCTAATTCACATCCTTCCTGACGGAATTAAACTCTTGAGACCTTTAAATCTTCTTGTCTGGATCCTGACATTATGGCTCCTGTCCCAGCACACGCAGAGTTAATATATTACAGGCGTACCTGGCGTCATGTAAAAAAAGATCTGTAAGAGCTACCATATTGATTGTCTCAGCCATTGGGCCAATTGGAACCTTGCTGTTTCTGCACCGTATGGTAATCATGGGAAGGCAGTGAGTAATCAGAGGATTTACATTGTGCGTAATATAGTAAATAAGTGGCCCTCTGTGTAATGCACCAACCTTTGATAGAGATATTTAAACAATGCTGGAATTAAAAACCACTAACAAATCAAATGGTTTGGGCTGTGCATTATGTTGTGCCTGGCATTCTGGGAATTAGGAAACATGCACCATGTGAAATTTACACTACAGAGGCCAAAGGGGTTAAAAGGAGAAACACAATTTGCCCTGAAGCTGAAAGTTCTAATAGTGACAGCAGTGGCCTTTCCCACTAAATATCACTGCATACGCAATAGCAAAATGACAGAATTAAAGGGCAAGGTAAGATCAAAGTAGCTGCATTCCACCGCAAGACATGCTAAAACTCTTACACCTCACCCAACAAACACGGGTCTTGATTGTGATTCATGTGCAGTTTTACTGGAAGGCGCAGGTCAGAATGTGACTGTGCAAACAAGTCCCACAAACAGGAAGTTCCCCGTCACTTTAAACTTGGATTGTGCCATCCGAGAGCAATACAAAACAATGGTTTGGCAATGCAGGTCATTTACGGAGGAACTTTTACCAAAAATGAAACTTCATAAGAAACTGTTTTGCATGTAAACACTTTGCAACGGAATTTTTTCTGCTTATTTTGCTTTTTTGATTCTTTCCTGAAATGTAAAATGTTGTAGTGTTACTATAATCAACAACCAATCAATAATATAAGCCCGTGGCAGATCCAATGTACAATAATATAAGCCCGTGGTAGTTCCAATGTACAATAATATAAGCCCGTGGCAGATCCAATGTACAATAAATAAAGCCCGTGGCAGATCCATGTACAATAATAAAGCCCGTGCAGATCCAATGTACAATCAATAAGCCCGTGGCGATCCAATTACATAATATAAGCCCGTGCAGATCCATGTACAATATATAAGCCCGTGGAAGCAGATCCAATGTACAATAATATATAAGCCCGTGGCAGATCCAATGTACAATAATATAAGCCCGTGGCAGATCCAATGTACAATAAATAAAGGCCGTGGCAGATCCAATGTACAATAATAAGCCCGTGCAGATCCAATGTACAATATATAAGCCCGTGGCGATCCAATGACATAATATAAGCCCGTGCAGATCCAATGTACAATAATATAAGCCCGTGGCAGATCCAATGTACAATAATATAAGCCCGTGGCAGATCCAATGTACAATAATAGAAGCCCGTGGCAGTTCCAATGTACAATAATATAAGCTCGTGGCAGATCCAATGTACAATAATATAAGCTTGTGGCAGATCCAATGTACAATAATATAAGCTCGTGGCAGATCCAATGTACAATAATATAAGCTCGTGGCAGATCCAATGTACAATAATATAAGCCCGTGGCAGATCCAATGTACAATAATATAAGCCCGTGGCAGATCCAATGTACAATAATAGAAGCCCGTGGCAGATCCAATGTAAAATCAGTTACAAGGGACTGAACAAACCATTTTACCAGCTAGAACCATAAATACCCAAAGGACATCCCTCCCAGGTGACTCTGTATCCCAGGAAACCCAGCAGCCTCTGAGCTCCCAGTTTCCTTCATGGACCACGTGTAATAGTTACACATACAAATTCTCTTCACATCATACGTGTTGACTTTCCAACCGCACAAGGCTGTGATTTCCTTATGTAAAGAACACGCGGCACGTAACATATTGTCACAGGCAAATTGCAAGAGCTAAACCTTAGCCCTTGTGTCCTGCGATGTTTATGGATTAGAATGTGCATCACGGCCAAGAGTCAGAACTTTCACTGGACGAGTCGCCTGTCAGGAAGCAGAAACCAGATCCGCTCTCCACGTCCCCTGCAGGGCAACATTTTCACTCCAGATAACAATCTGGTGCCTTTGAAAATAGATCCTGGGCCATTAACACCATCAGCGGCTTATCTAGTGCGGCCTGGGGAATTGCATCACCCCCCCCTGCCCTGCTCTACTTACCCCGACGGTAACACGTCGGCTCCTCTAGGAACCGTTACCATGTTCTCAACAGATGTTACTGGCCTGAACGGATCTCAAACAGCAGTTTTAACTGTAATTTAATTGTCCTTATAGGATCACCAATGTCACCATTTGTAGACCGGACAGGTCAATACATATACATTAGCATGTAGGAGACAGGATTCTGTAGGTAATTGCTGCAATGCACACAGGGTGGCAACATGTAAATAGATACCAGGGGGTCCTGCTCCTTTTAAATTGCTGCGTTCGGATGTTTTTAAATGTGAACACAAACAGGAAATCTCAAGCTGTTTCCTGCTGTGAAGGAAGCCCTAAGTAGCTAGGAAAGTATCCGTTACGGCAATTCTCCGGTCTCCCCTCACCCACTGGGTACAGACATGCCCAGTGAGAGAGACAGAGATGCTCTCCAATGAGTTACTTCTACTCTCCTGTGTGCTACGTGGATCAAAGACTAAGTTACAGAACGGTGTTATTCATGATTTTAATGACCAGTCAGGTTTTAAGAAAAAATGAATAGAGTTTAGTCATTCATTCTTATTTAAACCCCAACGCCATTAGGACTCCAAACTGCAGGATTTATTTACTTTTTTAAACCTACATCCATCTTAACCATTGTCACGTGGTCAGCCGAGAATCAATGACTAGATGGGTTCAGACTGTACCAATGTACAGACCAGCAAACTGGTTCGCCGCCCTGACGAACTTGACAGTCTATCTGCTGATAAGGAAATTATTAGTCTATTTGGTTTTATGTCCCAAGGGCAAAATCCACCCACAATGCCCATAAAAACTCATTTGCTGGCAGAGTCCCCATCTGGTAATGCAGGAAGTCTCTCGGTTTGTTATTTAATATAAACGCCTGCAGTTCCGGAGGACACGGGTTGGCAGCCCAACCTGTTTACATAGAATGTGTAGAATATCAATACCACACCCTGACATTTAAAGAGGTGTGCGACGTTTAAACCAGTTAAAGGGAAACTACTGAAAATGGATTTTGCCTTATCTTACAAATAAATACATGTAAGTAGCACTTACTCAGAGGTGTGTGTGTGCAGTCTTTCATTCAGTAGTTGTATCCCCTTCCCAATTTTAATCGACACCTCCCTTCATCTGACATGACTTTTTGTAAAGGCGAGCATGCTCAGTAATCACTATGAGGCAGCACTGGGAGAAGGAATTTCCCATCATGCAATTCACACATACCAACTGTCACCATTCCAGTTACAGTAAGTCTGCACACAGCAGAAAGGTTTATGATAATAAGGAGCTTGATTGACAGCTGAAATGTAAGATATTTGGACTGGATATCTAAAGTAATAGGGAACAGATCAATAATAAACGGTACACTGATAGTTGGGAAGAGGTAATGGGCAATTTAAAAGAAAACCAGGGAGATTCTGCACTTGCTATGGGGAAATCTCCCTGGTTAAACCTCACCCTTGCGTAAGTATTTAACACCAGGTATCAGCTGGAGTTAAATACTTACCCTAAAGGAGCCATGCAGCAGCAACCAATGGGTTAAAGTCACGCTAATCAATATTGGATCAGTTTCCACGACTTACCCTATAAAAGTGCATTACATCCCACTAGCTGGAGATAATAATGTACACCATGTTACAGGATGTAATCATACACAAAGTTCCATAGGGACAGTTTTACCCTTTTCCGATTCCCTGTTTCCATACACGCCCCTTGTTTTCTCACTTTAACATTTCCACTATAAACAAACTTTAAACGTTGCTTATAAGCACCACTGTCCTTCAAGGGCAAAATGTCACAAATGGGATCCATTAAACTCATATGTGGCCAAAACAATATCGTCTGTCTGGCCTAGTCAAGGATGGACAAACCCCAGGTAGCCAATGCACCTTGGAAGTTTAAAGGCTACCTAGCTAGTTTAGCTGCCAACAGACCAACTGATTGGGAAAAACTCTTGGTAGTCTGTCAGCTGAGAAATAAACAGGCAACACCAATATTTGGGGCTGGACCATCTTGTAGCCTATTGAAGCTCACAGGGTTGATAGTGATTTAATGTTTTGCCAAATTACTCAGACCAACTTATTTTATATGGCTGGTAGTCATTAGTCTGGTCAGAAATGTATTTCACCCTGAACCACTAAAATCAGTCTGGGCTGTCGATCTGACCAAACGATCGAAATGTTTGTACCGGCCCTAAGAGATATCTCGTGGTCTCCTTCACAGCTACAAAACTCTGTCCACCATTGGATTATTCCACTGATCTGCGGCACTTTAAATCCGATATGGAGGACCATGGGGATATTAAGGGTCATAGGTCATGAATGGAGAGAATGTGGGATCCTCATTACAAGGCCACATATGGGTAGGTCACTGAGTAACCTGTTAGGACCTACCAGACCTGTTACAGCCAAAATCAGCTGAATCTCCCAGCCCCAGGTTCATAAGGTACAAATGTAAAGCCTGGAAGCTGGTGATGAAACTTTATAACTGTGGAATGTTCACACACAAACCTTCCAAATCTTTATTGGTGAAACTGCCCTACCTCCATATTCCCTTTCCCATAATAAAAATAACCTTCCTACCACTCATCATTTCTGTTATAAATGTGCGTTCGCTGGGTTCGAGTCAAACTGCATTCCATAAAGGTTTAAAGATGCTTAGGCTTTCAATTGACTTAATCACCAATTAACCGAAATCTAAGCAAAATGCTCAATACCCATTAACACAGCTAAACCGCAGTGGAATGCTGCCCGACTCCTCTAGTGCACAGCATGTGATGCAAGTCAGGATCTTAACATTCTACCGACAAGTAAACATCATCGACCAACTGTTTGGTCCAGACACCAGAAAAAAATTCTATAAGATTATCTTGAATCTGTGGTCCAGGCTCTTCAAATTAAGAGCCCACACTAGGCAACACTGTTCTCTAATAGGTGGATACCGCATATACTCGAGTATAAACCGTCCCGAGTATAAACCGAGTGACGGTACCTAGTTTTAGGTAAAAAAAAAGAAGGAAACCACATTGACTGAGGATAAACCGAGGGGGGGTAGTATTTGCCACAAAAGATGTTTGGAAACTACAACTCCCAGCAATAAGCATGCTGGGAGTTGTAGTTTTCAAACATCTTAAGTGGCAATACTTGCAAATAGGGGTAAATCCTCCTTTATTTGTGCATAACAGTGCACAAATAAGAAGGTTTTACTCTTATTTGAAGTATTTGCCACTTGTGTCCCTGTGGAAAAAGAGTTTTCCTACCTGTCCAGCGGCTGCACGATCCGCATCCTCGCTCCACGCCTCTGCGCATCCGGATTTGTCACTACCCGGGCCTCTCACTTTGCGGGCGGTCGCTGGGAGTGGACATCATCCGATGGCAGAGGCTGTGGAGCGAGGATGCAGATCGCGCGGCGGCTGACAAGGTAGGAGATAGGCTGACTCGAGTATAAACCGAGGTAAGATTTTCAGGCTTTTTTTAAAGCCTGAAAACTCAGTGTTTATACTCGAGTATATACGGTAATTAGGCTTCTCATTTCTGTCATTTTCTGCTGGAACGAACACCATGTACCTTTCTATTTGTAAGTAAACCCCGGTATAATTCTGCTTTTCCCCAGAGATCATTAGACAGCTCAGTAGTGGAGTTCAATTTGGTTTGGAAAGCAGTGGAAGGCAAATGGGAGGAAATTGAGACAAATTATCACCCTTGTAAAAAGTTAGAATTGTCCAGACTGGGTATAAAGCCTTCTTTAACATAAACATTGAATTAAATGGATAAAGACAACTTACCTTCTTCCTGGTGGAACCATTCTTGGAAAGGCAGGATTTGGACAGAGAGAGATACCCCCCAACAACTTTAATCTCATCTGCTGTTGGGTAGCGCTTCTTGAGCGCGGCTCCAATTTCCGAATATGGAGTTTCAATTCCATTTGCTAACTTTCTTTTAGATCCGGATTCATCTTCTTCCTCCTCCTCGATGGCCATACGTGTTCTGAAAGCTTCCTGCTCTGTCAGGGGTTTTCTTTTGGGCACTATGGTGAAGGTGTTTCCAGCTCTGTTGCAGACAGAAGAAAGGGAGGCATGGGGGTGGTAGGAAGGCAAATCAGATCCAGTATCTTCCATAGCTGCCTGAGGTTCATTGCTCCCAATTCTTTCCTCTGAATTCACAATATCATCAATGTTTGTGATTGGGATATCAGGTTTATTCTCAAAGTCAACCACATCATCTTGATGTACACTGCTCAAATATTCCAGTTCTGCCCCTTTGTCAGTGAACGAGTGGCATTCCGTGGATGCATGAGACGGCAAAAGTCCACTTTTCCAATCAAAGTCTTGAAGCGAGTGCACAACAGATGCCTGGGGGGACACAGAATTATCTTCTTCTTCAATCTTTTCTGCATCATTTCCTTTACCTCCATAAAGCTTCTGGGAAATCGGCAGTCCATATGATGAAATTCCGTTCTCTTGAGGAAAGTGTATGTAGTCAAGTTTGGGTCCATTAGACAAAGAGCTAGTAAAGTTTGGCTTTTCTACGAGGTTTTTTTGCACTTGTGTACCCTGGTCCGATTCGGAAGCAGCATGCATTTTCTTTGGGATGAAAACAAAGGAGTTTTTTGACTGCATTCGGATATTTGCTAGAGCCTTTGCCTTAACATCATCCTCTGGGATGTTGCTCAGATCTGGTTTCTGAGCCGGTCTGATCTCAAAGGAGTTATTACTACTTGTTGAAGAGGAGACCATATTTAGCTGGTTAGGGGTGGCACTATTAAAAACCGGTTTAAAGTGAAAAGGTAAAGTCATATCTGATTTAGTGGCACTAGATTTTGTAGGGGATTTTGGTTTGAAAAGGTCTGCCTCGGAATTTGGCCTTCTCGAGTTCTCATTCTTGAGATTATCATTGGTGGAAACACTGGCAGATGATGGCACTTGTCCCCATTGCTCGATTACACTATCAGTAGACGCGCTCCTGTTTTGCTTTGTTTTAGTAAGCAGATCCTGGACACTGACTGGTCTGGAATGCCCATCTAAATGATCCATGTGACCATTTGTAAGTACTGGTATTTCTTTTGAATGTTCTTCAACTGTTTTGGAATGTTTCACCCTCTTCTGTGAAGTAGCCTTTGGGTTGCCAACAAACTTAGACAGGGGTAGATTATTTGACATGGTGCCAGCTTCAAACCTTTCCCTAAAAGAGGCCACTACAGGCAACACCGTTTTGTCATCTGTTGAGGTTTCATAACTAGGAGACAGTGGTCCCACTGGAGAGGACAATAAGGTTGGGGAAGTCCCCAGAGGTGTTGTGGGGCTAGAAGGTCTTTTATAGAGCTGCCCAACTTCTGGCAAGGAAAGGACAGGGGGAGGTTTCGAGGGAAGCCACGAGGGGTCATTTAAGGGGAATCTCCTGCTTTCCTCATCCAGAAAGGAAGTAGACAAAGGAGACAATTCTCCAGAACGTTTAGGGGCTTTTTTCACAGGGACTTGGCTGTTCTTGTGTGCGATTACTGGATTTGGCAATGCTGGCGCCTTGTTGCGGTCAAGGTTCTTGGAAGGAACGAACCCCCTGTCCAGAATATTATCCCAACTCCTGGACCTCGGGGGGCGGCTGGAACCTCTGTCAAATTTTTCAAGCAACCTGCTAACCCTTCCAGCCTCTTCCAAGATGTCCCTGTGCTCCTGGGTGGAGCTTGGCTCCTGGGAGGAGGGTCTTGGCTCCTGGGAGGAGGGGCTAGGCTGATAAATGACCACTTCATTGGCCCTGATCTCTGCCACTTTGCCCCCCCTCCTGGACATCAACTCCTCCAATGGGTCATTGAGCGGGCCCTGTGCCCCCTGGAAGTAGTCTGGATCGGACTCTATGATGATGATGTTGTCGGCCCGGATGGTTCTGATCCCCGGTACGTTGAGCTCCAAGAGCCCCGGGGGGGAAACGCGGTCCCTTCGCCTTTCCTTCTCCAGGCGGATGAACGGGTTCTGGTTGAGGGGCCCCAGACTGTCCCGCAGCACCAGGTGAGGGGAAGTGTCCGGGCCCCGGGTGTTGGGGGAGGAATTGGGGGGCTCCGGCTGGACTCCCTGTTTTTTCGCCCGCTTCCTCTCCAACACCTCCCGCTTCCAGGCCGGCATGTTCCCAGGGTGCGGCTCGGAGCGGGCCCAGGCCTTAGTACGGGCCGCTACTGACATGGCTGCGGATGGAGAGAGCAACGAACCGGACACCCACGACCGCCCGCGGCTTCTCCCTGACTGAATAAGACGGAGCGCGCACACCGAGACCCTGTCATGTTAACCCCGCCCACCGCTTTCCGTCACCAGCATCGGACACGCCCACGGAACAATCAGATTCTACATAACAGGACAAGGGGGCGTGCACGGCAACATCCCCCACGTGTCAGGAGAGTTGCTCAGCAACCGGCACGCCCACCTTAGTTACCGCCTCTTCAGTGACTGTCTGTGGGAACCCGCGCTAAGCCAATGTCACACTAGCCCCGCCTCTTCAGCTGAGTAACCGCCACGCCCCCTGTCCCGTCTCTCAATGGAAACACAGTGTGGCCCGGCGACGGGAGGATTCGGGCTGCGTCCGTCACACCTGTCTATGTCCGGGTAACGTGCGAGAAACCCGGAATATGACACTGACCGCTACGTCATCCACACGTCACTCTGCAGCCAATCAACATGTTTATTGTGCCCCCACAGCGAGGCGTGTAACGCAAACAAACTGCCACGTGACTGATAAACCACGCCCCTAGGAGATCTCCCAGAAGTTCAGCAATGAAACTGGTGTGTACCTACCTCCCGTTTACTACCATGCGTACCTACCTCCCTATTTCCCCCGCTTACTACTATGCGTACCTACCTCCCTATTTCCCCCGGTTACTACTATGCATACCTACCTCCCTATTTCCCCCGGTTACTACTATGCGTACCTACCTCCCTATTTCCCCCGCTTACTACTATGCGTACCTACCTCCCTATTTCCCCCAGTTACTACTATGCGTACCTACCTCCCTATTTCCCCTGGTTACTACTATGCGTACCTACCTCCCGACCTCCCCTGGTTACTACTATGCGTACCTACCTCCCGACCTCCCCTGGTTACTACTATATGTACCTACCTCCTTATCTCCAATTTCCAAGCATATGTGATAATCCTGATAGGTAAACTCTGAGGTGCACTACCGGTTACCTGTGCCACTGCAGGTGAGTGTAATCAGTCGTATGTAGTTCATAGGTAGGCACACTCACTTAAGTATTTAAATAATACTCATTTATTAGGGTGCTGAAAACAAAAAAATGCCAAATACACACACAACGTTTCGGGGGTTTTTAGCCCCCTTCTTCAGGTGTAACCAGTGACTACAGAGTGCAAGGTTTATATAGGAAGTGAAGTCATGAACTTAATTAGTTAACTCCACCCCCTTAATGAGGTCAACATTAAAGTGAACTAGTGCAGTACATAAAGTGCTGATTTACAATACAAATATATTTAGAATATAAAAACTTAATAAAGTGCATATATATCCTGATTTGAAATAATTCATTTTGTACAAACCTCAACTAAAGTGCTAACATGTATAAAAATCCGTCATATATTGTGCAAAAGATTTTTAAAAACATATTGAGATTATATAAAAAAGTGGCTATTGTCCAATAATAAAGTGGCTATTGTCCAATAATAAAGTTTATTTCAGATCGCTCACACCATCTAGTGGATTGGACAACTAGAATTGACAAATGGAAGCCACGTGAAAAACCACCATCCTTTTATTGGTCTTATAATATCATATGGAACGATTTTAATTTGTAGAACACATACACCTTGGTATATGCTTTGTATGATTTTTTATTTCATTAATTGGACCATACCACTTTTTATTGGACATAGCGCACCTATCTATCTATCTATCTATCTGGATATCTATCTATCTATCATCTATCTATCTATCTATCATCTATTATCTATCTATCTATTATCTATCTATCATCTATCTATCTACCATCTATCATCTATTATCTATCTATCATCTATCTATCTATCTATCTATCATCTATCTATCTATCTATCTATCTATCTATCATCTATCTATCTATCATCTATCTATCTATCATCTATCTATCTATCTATCATCTATCTATCTATCTATCTATCATCTATTATCTATCTATCATCTATCTATCATCTATCTATCTACCATCTATCATCTATCTATCATCTATCTATCTATCTATCATCTATCTATCTATCATCTATCTATCTATCATCTATCTATCTATCATCTATCTATCTATCTATCTATCTATCTGGATATCTATCTATCTATATATCTATCTATCTATCTATCTATCTGGATATCTATCTATCTATCTATCTATCTATCATCTATTATCTATCTATCTATCTATTATCTATCTATCATCTATCTATCTATCATCTATCTATCTATCATCTATCTATCTATCTATCATCTATCTATCTATCATCTATCTATCATCTATCTATCTATCATCTATCTATCTATCTATCATCTATTATCTATCTATCTATCTATTATCTATCTATCATCTATCTATCATCTATCTATCATCTATCTATCTACCATCTATCATCTATCTATCATATATCTATCTATCTATCATCTATCTATCTATCTATCATCTATCTATCTATCATCTATCTATCTATCTATCTATCATCTATCTATCTATCTATCTATCTATCTATCTATCATCTATCTATCATCTATCTATCATCTATCTATCTATCATCTATCTATCTATCTATCATCTATTATCTATCTATCTATCTATTATCTATCTATCATCTATCTATCTATCTATCTATCATCTATCTATCTATCTATCTATCTATCTATCTATCATCTATTATCTATCTATCTATTATCTATCTATCATCTATCTATCATCTATCTATCTACCATCTATCATCTATTATCTATCTATCATCTATCTATCTATCATCTATCTATCTATCTATCTATCTATCTATCATCTATCTATCTATCTATCTATCTATCTATCTATCATCTATCTATCTATCTATCTATCTATCTATCTATCTATCTATCTATCTATCTATCTATCTGGATATCTATCTATCTATCTATCTGGATATCTATCTGTCTATCTATCTATCTATCTATCTGGATATCTATCTATCTATCTATCATCTGTCTATCTGGATATCTATCTATCTATCTATCTGTCTATCTATCTATCTATCTGGATATCTATCTATCTATCTATCTATCTGTCTTTCTATCTATCTATCATCTATCTATCTATCTATCTATCTGGATATCTATCTAGTAGTACGGGGGTATTAAACCATTTTTGTTTGTTTAACTAGCCAGGCTGTGTGCCCACCTTACATATAAATATATATAGTTCAGAAGGTAGGCACACAATCCAGTGAAATTCTACCTTCAAACCATGGTTTGTCTTCTTCACGATTCTCTGCCATGATATTTTCATCCAGGTTATGAATGACATCTGCTAGAAGTTTTTTCCTTTTAGGGGCATTCTCATCAGACAGCATTTTTGCTGCAGCTTCCACAATATCTGTCTGCTTTACATAAAAGGCATCCAGGAACTTGGCAATGTCTTCAACATCTTGAGAGGAGAGAAAAAAAAAAAAAAGACGATGCGTTTTAAAGATGCCAAAACACAGAGAGACTTTTTAACAAATAACATGATGTCTCAACTGTGGACACTTAGTCACATTTTTGAAAAGGAATGATTCTGAACATAAAGTTAAAGGGTAGAGTCGTAAACTAAGATAAGCAACTTACCCGATCATTCGCTCCTCTGCCGTGTCCTCTGACAGGTCCCAACACACTTAGAAGTCTATGGACAGAATGCAGAGTCCGTCGGGGCCTGTCAGAGTACGCGGTGGAGGAGCAACTCCTGAACGTTTTATTGAAGAACGGTAAGACACAGCTCCTTTACCTCCCATTCCTTAAAGGAGAACTAAATCAAAAATATAAAGGCAGCTCCACAGACTCTATAACTGTCACTTTGTAAAACCATTTGTCTCTCACCTCTGAATTCAGCTTCTTACTGTAGAAATAATTTAAAGAACATTTGTGAGTACTGGCAATCTATGATGTCACTGCCGGCTTCTAGTGTTGCCTCTTCCTGTTGGTCCAGGACCCAAAACTCCTTCTGCACATGCTAACTAGCTACCGTGTGTTTGTTTCCCACTCCCCTTATGCTAAGCTGCATGTAACAGTTTAACTCAGAGTCCCCGCCTGCCAGTGTCTCCCAGCCAATCATCAGAGAGAGCAGTGAATATTATAAGCTGGTTTTCCTGCTCAGACAGAGTGGGGGAAGGTGTATTTAGGAAGCAACTTGTTAACCCTTTATATTTGTGAGCATTTCTCCAAGACTGTGTCTTTGTATGTGTTTATTTCTGCACGCTACCATTTATATTAGTGTGTGATTTCCAAAAATGTACATTTAGGGCACGGCCACACTGAAACGCACCCAAATCGCACATGATTTACATGCATTTGCGCTTGCGATTTGTCCATTGTCATTATGAAAACGCATTCAATTGCATAAAAAAATGCATGCGTTACCAAATTGCTGACGCATGCGTGAATCGCAACACACCCGAAATCACAAGATTTTGGTGCCTTGCTGCAATTTCAACACATTGGAAAATTGCAATTGCCTAAAAAAGCGGAAGTGGAATGCGCTGCACTGATTTCAGGTTAGCCATACAGCATGTGTTTAATGCAATGGAACTTAGCATTTTCCTGAGGCTTTGGCCCTACTTAAGAGCAAGGGAGGAGGCACGTTCGCAATAATGCGCGATTGTGCTCGCTTCCGTACATGGGCGTTGCTCTTCCAATTCCCTAGCAGAGCGCATGCAATACAGACAAAAAAATGGTGATCGCATGCACTACAATAGCACGCGGAAATGCATCGCATGTAGTGGGGCCACTCCCATAAGCTATTACATGCCTGCACTCCCACTAGCACAATCTGATCGCAAACCACAATCCAAAACGCGCTAGTGGAAGCTAGCCCTAAGAGTTTGAATCTTAAAGGGAAAGGTGGCAACCCCAGTAGAATTGAGCTGACCACTTATAAAAACCAAACAGCTCAGAGCTGCAGGTGCCGCATATTGACGTGAACATGGTCTTAGCACAGCTCTGTGCAATGCATTTTAAAGGGGAATGTTGGAGCCGGGAAGTAGTTTTGGAAGTAGTGTAAAGGCAAAGGCCACCTTTGATTTTAAAGGGGAACCGTGGTCTCCAAACAAGTTGAGTTTACATGAAAGGCCAGTTTCCTACCTTTAAAACAAGCCATGAACCACCTCTCTACGTGCTCCACAGCCCAAGATATAAAGAAATGACTGACCAGAAAGTTAATGGGTGGGAGGCTGAGATGTGACATTCCTAAGGCTTCTCCTGCACAGTGCCGCCGGCGAGCACAGCCTCAGACTCCCTCAGTGTGTGAGTGAGACAGGAAGTCCCTCCTCCTCTCTGCTATGTAAAGTCCTGACAGAGAAGGTAAGGGAATCTACAGCCCTTCTCTCCCACTATGTGAAAACAGCCTTTTCTCTACCCGGGCCCACTGTTTTTTTTAAAGATAACCAAACTGGTTTTTATTTCAACGTTTCGACGCCACTCAAGACGTCTTTGTCCTGATGAAGACGTCTTGAGTGGCATTGAAACGTTGAAATAAAAACCAGTTTGGTTATCTTTGAAAAACAGTGGGCCCGGGAATATTTTCATATTTATATAAATGTACATAAATCAATAAAAACAACATGGTGCAGAGCTGTAAATGGCATACCCTCCAACATTTCCCTTTAATACATACACTTCATGGTGCAGGGCTGCAGGTGGAGGATAATATAATGACCCTGATCTTAGCACAGCTCTGTGCAATGCATTTCTCGGTGTAATGCATTTCTTAGCTTAGCTCTGTACTACAGTTTGTTGTTTTTATACAGACAGCTGAATCAAAAACACACTCTTCCTACCCTCCAACATTCCCTTTAATAAGGTATACTGATGAGAAATTCATTGCACAGAGCTGTGCTAAGATTAGGTTCACTTCATTATCCTCCCCCTACAGTTCTGCACTATGTTGTTTCTATAAAAACACACTCTTCCTACCCTCCAACATTCCCTTTAATAAGGTACACTGATGAGAAATGCATTGCACAGAGCTGTGCTAAGTTCAGATTCACTTCACTATCCTCCCCCTAGAGTTCTGCACCATGTTGTTTCTATAAAAACACACTCTTCCTACCCTCCAACATTCCCATTAATAAGGTACACTGATGAGAAATGCATTGCACAGAGCTGTGCTAAGTTCAGATTCACTTCACTATCCTCCCCCTAGAGTTCTGCACCATGTGGTTCCTATAAAAACACACTCTTCCTACCCTCCAACATTCCCCTTTAAGAAGCTACCCTTTCCACTAATATTGCTGACAGGGAGAGCTAGAGACCTTCACACTACGGGCCATATTTATACAGGTGTGGTATCGCCTTCTTTAGCGATCGTTATGGCGATCATCAATTTATGATCACTATCGGAAATCATGTAAATGTACGACAGCCAACGTAAATCTACGACTTCCTGTAGAATATCATTATGTTTAAAGGGCAACTCCACCCTCATAAGAACATCTTTTAGATAGAATGGCCTCTTTATAATATGTTGATATATCATAGTCTGTCCTATGAATTCATTACTGTATGCCTGCTATGCTTCTGGATGCCTCATGGAAACTGAGCCATTAAGAAACCTGTACTGAGCCTGTACTGAGCCTGGGCATGCTCAGAAGAGAGACAGGGGATTAACATTCAGTCATTGGCTGTAATGTCAACTGTCAAATCCATAACTGACAGTTACTAACTGGAAGAACCAGGAAGCAGAAACAGGGGAAACAGGACATTGTGCAGGATTTCAGGTTAGACTTACACCTTTCACATTTCAAACTATTACCATTTAGGGTTTTGGGGGGTGATTTACTTGTATGTGAGTTTTCATTTTGGGGCTGGACTTGCCCTTTAAGTTTTATTAATATATATATATATATATATATATATATATATATATATACCCACTGTTTTTCAAAGATAACCAAACTGGTTTTTATTTCAACGTTTGAATGCCACTCAAGACGTCTTCATGAGGACAAAGACGTCTTGAGTGGCGTCGAAACGTTGAAATAAAAACCAGTTTGGTTATCTTTGAAAAACAGTGGGCCCGGGAATATTTTCATATTTATATAAATGTACATAAATCAATAAAAACAACATGGTGCAGAGCTGTAAATGGCATACCCTCCAACATTTCCCTTTAATACATACACTTATAGAGCATGGTGCAGGGCTGCAGGTGGAGTATAATATAATGACCCTGATCTTAGCACAGCTCTGTGCAATGCATTTCTCGGTGTAATGTATTTCTTAGCTTAGCTCTGTACTACAGTTTGTTGTTTTTATACAGACAGCTGAATCAAAAACACACTCTTCCTACCCTCCAACATTCCCTTTAATAAGGTACACTGATGAGAAATGCATTGCACAGAGCTGTGCTAAGATTAGGTTCACTTCATTATCCTCACCCTACAGTTCTGCACTATGTTGTTTCTATAAAACACACTCTTCATACCCTCCAACATTCTCTTTAATAAGGTACACTGATGAGAAATGCATTGCACAGAGCTGTGCTAAGATTAGGTTCACTTCATTATCCTCCCCCTACAGTTCTGCACTATGTTGTTTCTATAAAAACACACTCTTCCTACCCTCCAACATTCCCTTTAATAAGGTACACTGATGAGAAATGCATTGCACAGAGCTGTGCTAAGATTAGGTTCACTTCATTATCCTCACCCTACAGTTCTGCACTATGTTGTTTCTATAAAACACATCATACCCTCCAACATTCTCTTTAATAAGGTACACTGATGAGAAATGCATTGCACAGAGCTGTGCTAAGTTCAGATTCACTTCACTATCCTCCCCCTACAGTTCTGCACCATGTGGTTCCTATAAAAACACACTCTTCCTACCCTCCAACATTCCCCTTTAAGAAGCAACACTAATATTGCTGCAGCTGTCATGGAGAGCTAGAGACCTTCACACTACGGGCCATATTTATACAGGTGTGGTATCGCCTTCTTTAGCGATCGTTATGGCGATCATCAATTTATGATCACTATCGGAAATCATGTAAATGTACGACAGCCAACGTAAATCTACGACTTCCTGTAGAATATCATTACCTTTAAGTTTTATTAATATATACATACACACACACACTTTATTGCTTTAAAGGGAAAGTTCAGTGCAAATACAAATATAAAAAATAGTTTTATGAAAAAAGCAGCATTTTCCCATCCCAATGACCATTTTGCCTGTGCATTAATAAATGCTTCCAGGGTAATAACTACCATCTTATTATTTTTCCTATACCAGATAGAGCTTCCTCACAGAAAACCACTGTTGATGAAGTACGAATAGGGGCCCCCTTCATAGATTTGCTGGGGGGCCCAGTGATTCCTAGTTAGGCCACTGAATAATTCAGAAATACTGACTTCCTATTTGGAACCTCTAATAGTGTCTGTTACTGTCTTGCCCTTGACCAAGCACCCGGGGTTGATTTAGTTGCTCAGTAGAAATCCGAGCATGTTTGATCCATCCAATCAGTAGAAATTACCTTTAGGAATATTACAAGAAAGTGATGCGTTCTGGGAAGAAGAACGTTAGAACCAGAAATGGCAGCTCACTAATGCAACAGCAGGGAAAGCAAAGGGTATGAAATTAGCTGATTTCATACCCTTTGTGAAAGAATATGTAGAATAACTAAGTACAGGTAATATAAACTAAGAATGTAAAAAATAATGATATTTTCCACTGAATTTTCCCTTAAATCATTCTAAATTTCCAAATTTTTCTAGTTGCTTGTGAAGGTTCTCATTCATCCAGGTCGTGGTATATCTGCTGTATTCAGTTAGATCAACTAGACTTAAGGGTATCTCCACTGAGGAAAAAGCATTTTATCCCATAACCCTCCCCCTACCCTTTCCCCCCCCAGAATACCCCTTTATTTGCTTGCAGCAGCATGGGAAAGTTGTGCTGGTTCCTGGGGGTGTGTCTTCCCCTGTGCTGGGAGTGCTGTCACTCAATGTGCATCATCATGGTAGCAGACACACCCACCAGTAAAGAAATCCTTTCCTCCCTGACTCTCTAAGTTCATTTTT
>CM033476.1:106876017-106922588 GCA_019447015.1 Hymenochirus boettgeri | reverse complement strand
CTATCTATCTCTTATCTACCTATCTATCTATCTATCCTCTATCTATCTCTTATCTACCTATCTATCTATCTATCTCTTATCTACCTATCTATCTATCTATCCATCTATCATTATCTATCTATCATCATCTATCTATCTCTTATCTACCTATCTATCATCATCTATCTATCATCTATCTATCTCTTATCTATCTATCTATCTCTCTTATTTATCCATCTACCTATCTATTATCTATCTATCTATCTATCTCTATCTATCAATCATCTATCTATCATCATCTATCTATCTATCTCTTATCTATCTATCTATCTCTTATCTATCATCTATCCTCTATCTATCCATCTATCATTATCTATCATCATCTATCTATCTCTTATCTACCTATCTATCTATCTCTTATTTATCTATCTACCTATCTATCTATTATCTATCTCTTATCTATTTATTATCTATCTCTCTTATCTATCTATTTATCTATCTATCATCTATCTATCTCCTATCTATCTATTTATCTATCATTTATCTATCTATCATCTATCTATCTATCATCTATCTATCTATCATCTATCTATCTCTCTTATTTATCTATCTACCTATCTATCTATTATCTATCTCTTATCTATCTATCTATTATCTATCTAGGTAAAGGGAATATAACATGGGATGAGGTAGAAAGGCTGATTGCAGACATATAGATAAAGGGAATAGGTACAGAGATAGGTACAGAGATAGGTACAGAGATAGGTACAAAGCTAGGTACAGAGATAGGTACAGAGATAGATACAGAGATAGGTACAAAGCTAGGTACAAAGATAGGTACAGAGATAGGTACAGATATAGGTACAGAGATAGGTACAAAGATAGGTACAGAGATAGGTACAGAGATAGGTACAAAGCTAGGTACAGAGATAGGTACAAAGCTAGGTACAGAGATAGGTACAAGATAGGTACAGAGATAGGTACAAAGATAGGTACAAAGATAGGTACAGAGATAGGTACAGAGATTACTGGTATTAATACATATACTGTGGTTCTGGTTGGTACAGGGATCCTATATAATTTTGAGAATTACTGGTATTAATACATATACTGTGGTTCTGGTTGGTAAAGGGATCCTATATAATATTGAGAATTACTGGTATTAATACATATACTGTAGTTCTGGTTGGAACAGGGATACTATATAATAGTGAGAATTACTGGTATTAATACATATACTGTAGTTCTGGTTCGTACGGGGATACTATATAACATTGAGAATTACTGGTATTAATACATATACTGTAGTTCTGGTTGGTACGGGGATACAATATAAATAATATTGAGAATTGCTGGTATTAATACATATACTGTAGTTCTGGTTGGTATGGAGATACTATATAATATTGAGAATTACTGGTATTAATACATATACTGTAGTTCTGGTTTGTACAGGGATACTATATAATATTGAGAATTACTGGTATTAATACATATACTGTAGTTCTGGTTGGAACAGGGATACTATATAATATTGAGACTTACTGGTATTAATACATATACTGTAGTTCTGGTTGGTACGAGGATACTATATAATATTGAGAATTACTGGTATTAATACATATACTGTAGTTCTGGTTGGTACAGGGATACTATATAATATTGATATAAATGTATAAAGGTTGGACTAGATGGACATATCTCTTTATACAACCTCCAATACTATGTTACTATGTAACTGTTATACAGACATTATGGGTAGGGTATAAAGGTTGGACTAGATGGACATGTGTCTTTATACAACCTCCAATACTATGTTACTATGTAACTGTTATACAGACATTATGGGTAGGGTATAAAGGTTGGACTAGATGGACATATGTCTTTATACAACCTCCAATACTATGTTCACTATGTGAACTGGTTAATAGCGCAGCTACCTTTACACTGGGTATTAGTGGTATATAGGTTGGACTGGACGTCCCTCTATGTCTTTGATAAATCAACCCTCCATATACTATGATTAGGCTCCTTTTAATGTGCCCGCTTTATATACCACAGACTTATGGGTAGGGGTATAAAGGTTGGAGCTAGATGGGGTATCTCTTTATACAACTTGGTCGCAAGATACTCATGTCCTATGTGAACTGTTATACTAGAGCATTATGGGTGAGGGTAATAAAGGTTGGAACTGAGATGGACGTATGTCTTATATATACCTCTCAACTACTAATGTTACCTATGTAAGCTTTATAATACAGGTTATGGGTAGGGTATAAAGGTCGGACTAGATGGACGTATGTCTTTATACTAGAACTGCCCTAATAACTATGTTACTATGTAACTGTTATATACAGACAATTATATGGTAGGGATAAGTTTGGACTAGATGGACGTTGTCTTTTATAGCAACCTCCACATACTATTGTTACTATGTAACTGTTTATACAGACACCATTATGGGTGTAGGTATAAGGTTGGACTAGATGGAACGTTATCTCTTTATTATACCACCTCCATATATTATGTTGACTATTTAACTGTTATAGAATCAGACAATTATGGGTAGGTATAAAGGTTGGACTATTAGGACGTATGTCTTTATAATAGCAACCATCCATACTATTTTACTATGTAACTGGTTATATCAGACCTTATGGGTAGGGTATAAAGGTTGGACAGATGGACGTATCTCTTTATATGCAACCTCCAATATTATGTTACTGAGGTAACTGTATAAGCAGACATTATGGGTAGGTTAAAGTTGGACTAATGGACGTCTGTCTTTAATAGCAACTCCCTGATACTATGTTACTATGTAACTGTTATAGCAGACATTATGGGTAGGGTATTAAAGGTTGGACTATAGATGGACGTATGTCTTTATACACCTCCATACTATGTTACTATGTACCGTATAACAGACTTTGGGTAGGGTATAAGTTGGATTCTAGATGGACGTATGTCTTTAAGAACCTCCATACGCATGTTACGATGTTCGTTATAGACAGACTATTATGGTAGGATATTAAAGGTTGGACTAGAGCGGACGTATGTCTTTATACAACCCGCATACTATGTTACTATGTAACGTGCTTTATCATGATCATTCTGGTAGGGATCATAAAGGTGGCTATATTGACGTCCTGTGCTTAATACAACCTCCAAGACTATGTTACTATTACCTGTTATACAGACGAGATGGGTAGGTATAAGGTTTGACTTAGATGGACGTATGTCTTTAGACAACGCTCCAATACTATGTTACTATGTAACTTTATACAGACAATTATTAGGGTGAGGGTAATAAAGGTTGGATCTATATGGACGTATGTCTTTATACTAACCGTCTCACAGCGTGCCATACTGATGTAGCACCTATGTAACTGTCATACACAGACAATTTATTGGGTAGGGTATAAAGGTTGGACTAGATGGACGTATGTCTTTATACACCCTCTAATACTATGTATCTGATGTCCCTGTTAGACAGACATTATGGTAGGTTAAAGGTTGGACAGATGTACGTAATGTCTTTATTACCACCTCCAATACTAATGTTGTCTATGTAATCTTTTGACAGACAATTATGGGTAAGGTATAAAGGTTCGGATTAGATGGGTACGTAGTCTTTATACACGCTCAATTACTTATGTTACCTATAGTAACTGTTAAGCAGACATGAAATGGGGTAGGTAAGTAAAGGTTGGACTAGAGACATATGTCTTTATATATACAACCGTGCCATTACTATGTTAGCATGTAACTGTTAATACAGACATTATGGGTTAGGGGTTAAAGGTTTGGACTGGATGACGTAATGTCTTTATACAACCGTCCATATACTATGTTCGCTATGTAACTGTTGATACAGTACATTATAGGTAGTATAACGGTTTGACCAGATGGACGTATGTCTTTATAGCGAACTCATCAAATAGCTATGTTACTGTTATGTAACTGTTTATACAGAACATTTTGGTAGGGTTAAAGGTTGAGGCTAGATGTTTATGTCTTTATACACCTCCAATAACTATGTTACTATGTACATGTTATATCAGACATATGGGTAGGGTATAGGTTGGATTAGATTGGACTAGGTATGTCTTTATCACAACCTCGCAATACTTAATGTTACTATGTAAGCTGTTATACGACCTTATGGGTAGGGGTATAAAGGTTGGACTAGTATAGGATGTATGTCTTTATACAGAACCACTCCTAATACTATGTTACTATGTACGCTGTTCACAGACATTATGGGTAAGGTCATAATAGGTTGGACTAGTATGGCAGTATGTCTTCTTTATACAAGCGCCTCGCATATACTATGTTTACTATGTAACTGTTTATTAGCAACATTATGGGTAGGGTATAAAGGTGGGGACTAGATGTAGAGCGTATGTGCCTTTATAGCAACGCTCCATACATGTTAATTACTAGGTAACTGTATATAGACATTCTGTAGGGTATAAAGGGTTGGACTGAAGACGGTACGTAGTCTTTATACAACCTACAATACTAGGTACTAACTATGTAACTGTTATACAGACATTATGGGTTAGGTATAAAGGTTGGACTAGATGGACGTATGTCTTAATCAACTTCTCAATCCTATGTTACTATGTACCTAGTTATAGTGCCACATATGGAGTAGGGGTATAAAGGTTGGACTAGATGGATCGTATTTTTATACAACGGCTCCTTGCTATACTATGTTGAGCTATGTACTGTTATAAGCGAGCCATTATTGGTATGGATAATGGTATAAAGGCCGTTGGACTAGATGGAGCGTATGGTCTTTACTATCAAGCGCTCCATACTATGTTACTATGTAACTGTTACCGAGACAATTAGGGGTGAGGATATACAGGTTGGGACTAGATTGAGGGTCCTATGGTCTTTATATGAACGCTCCATACATATGTTAGGCTATGTAACTGTTATAAGAAGAGCATTATGGTAGGGTATAAAAGGTTGGACTAGATGGAGGCGTATGTCTTTATAAGCAACCTCCATACTATGTTATCTATGTAACCTGTTATAGCGACATTATGGGTAGGTATAAAGGTTGGACTAAATGGACGTATGTCTTTTATACACGCTGCAATATAGGTTACTATGTAACTGTTATACAGACATTATGGGTAGGGGTATAAAGTATTGGAGCTAGATGGACGTATTGTCTTTATACAACCGCGCGGCAAATACTATGTTACTATTTACTGTTATACAGTAGCAGTATGGGTTAGGGAGTATAAAGGGTTGGACGTTAGTGGATGTCTTGTCTTTATACAACCTCCAGAACTTTGGTAGCTATGTAACTGTTATACAGACATTATGGGTAGGGTATAAGGTTGACTAGTATGGACGTATGTCTTTATAATAGCAACGCTCGCAAACTATTATTTATCTAATGTAACTGGTTATACAGACATATGGTATGGGTATAAAGTTTGGACTAGTGATGGATGCTTTGCTTATACAACTCCAATACTATGTTACTTATGTAACTGTTATACAGACATTATGGGTAGGGTATAGAAGGTTGGACTAGATGGACGTATGTCTTTATACAACCATCGCAATACTGATGTTACTATGTTAACTGTTTAAGGCAGACATATGGGTTAGGGTCTAAAGGAGGTTGGACTAGTATGGACGTATGTCTTTATTACAATGGCGCCTCCAATACTATGTACTATGTAACTGTTATAGGCAGACATTATGGGTAGGTATAACAGGTTGGACTAGATGGATCGTATGTCTTTATCAACGCTCCAATCTATTTTACTATGTACTGTTGATACTGACATTATGGGTAGGGTATAAAGGGTTGGACTAGATGGACGTATGTCTGTATTAACCTCGTCAATACTATGTTACTTGTATCCTGTTTACAGACAATTAATGGGTAGGGTATAAAGTTGACTAGATGGACGTATGTCTTTTATTAACCTCCACATCTATGTTTTACTATGTAACTGTTTATAACAGACATTATTGGTAGCGGGTATAAATGGGTTGGACTAGATGGACGTATTTCTTTTATATAACGCTGCGGGCATACTGATGTTAGCTGATGTAACCTGTTATACAGACATTATGGGTAGGGGTATAAAGGGTTGGACTAGTATGGATGTATGTCTTTTACAACCTCGCAATCCTATGTTACTATGTAACTGTTATACATAGACTTATGGTAGGGTATAAAAGGTCGGACTGATGGACGCTATGTCCTTTAAATAAACGCTCCAATACTATGTTTACTATGTACTCTGTTGATACGAGTACATTATGGTAGGACGTATAAAGGTTTGACTAGATGGATCGTATGTCTTTAGACAACCGCCATACTATGTTACTATGAACTGTTATACAGACTATATGGGTAGTGGTATGAAGTTTGACTATGTATGGACGTATGTTCTCTTGATATAAGCCCCATTACTATGTTTACTGATGTACTGTTATCCAGAACAATGATGGAGAGGGTATAAAGGTCGGGGACTAGAATTGAGCGTATGTCTTTACTTAGGTCAACGGCTTCCATACTAGTTACTTGTAACCGTTATACCATATCATACCGGGTAGGTGTATAAAGGTTGGACTTAGGATGGACGTAGTCTTTATACCACCTCCAATCTATGTTAGCTTATGTAACTGTTCATAGCAAGACTTGATGGTAGGGTATAAAGGGGGGTACAAGATGGATCGCTATGTCTTTTACAACCTCCAATACTATTTACTGTGTAACTGTTATCGACATATGGGTAGGGTATAAGGTTGGACTAGATGGACGTATGTCTTATATACCTCCATACTTATGTCTATGTAACTGTTTAACAGACATTATGGGTAGGGTTAAAGGTTGGACTTAGAGGACGTATGTCTTTATATAAACCTCCAATACTATGTTACTATGTTAACTGTTATACACTTATGGGTAGGGTATAAAGTGTTGCTAGTGGACGTATGTCTTATACAACTCTCCAATAGCTACGCTTACTATTTCATCTGTTAAACAGACAATTATGGGTTAGGGTTTCTAAGTTGGACTAGATGGACGTATGTCTGTATATGGTGCACCTCGCATTACTATGTTACTATGTAACCTGTTGTACAGGACTTATGGGTTAGGGGTATAAGGTTGACTTAGACTGCCGTAGGTCTTTTATACAACCGTCCAATACTATGTTACTAATTTATCCTGTTTTATAAGCATTACATTATGGGAGGGTTATAAAGGTTGGTACTAGATGGACGTTGTCTTTATACAACCTCCAATGCTATGGTTACTATGTAACTGTTGGATACAGACATTATGGTAGGGGTATAAAGGTGGAGCATAGATGGACGTATGTGCTATTATATCAAGCGCCTCCAATACTATGTTACTGTGTAACTGTTATATGCAGACATAGGGGTTAGGGTACTAAAGGAGGTTGGACTAGTATAGGACCGTATGTCTTTATAGAGGCAACCTCCATACTATGTTAAGCTATGTAACTGCTTATACGACATTATGGGTAGGGTATAACGGTTGGTAGCTAGTTATGGACGTATGTCTTTTTATAACTCTGCCATATACTATGTTACTATGTAACGTCCTTTATAGCAGACATACGTATGGGTATAAAGGTTGGTCAGGTCTAGATGGACGTATGTCTTTATACAAAACGCTCCAATACTATGTTAGCTATTGTAACTGTTATAGTCAGTACATTATGGGTATGGTATAAAGGTTGGAGCTAGATGTGACGTATGTTTGATATCACACTCCGAAAAATACTATGGTACTATGTAACTGTTATATGCAGAATTATGGGTAGGGTTCTATAAGGTTTGGACTTAGATGGACGTATGTCTTTATAGTAATCCCTCCGCTAATGACTATGTACTATGTATTACGTGTATACAGACATTATGGTATAGGTATAAGGTTGGATCTCGATGGACGTATGTCTTATACAACCCTCACGCTACTATGTTCCTTATGTAACTGTTATACAGACATTATGGTAGGGTAATAATGTTGGAGCTAGATGGAGCGTATGTCTTTATACAACGCGTCGCATCCTATGTTACTTGTCACTGTTATAAACAGACTTATGGGTAGGGGGGGGGGGGGGGGGGGGGGGGGAGAAAGGTTGGATGCTAGATGGACGTATGTCTTTATACAACCGCCATCGTATGTTACTATGTACCTAGTTATACAGACATTCATGGTATGGTAATAAAGGTTGGACTAGAATGGACGTATGTCTTTAAGTCAACTCCAATACTATATGTTATCTATGTAACTGTTATAAAGAACAGAATACATTATGGGTAGGAGTATAAAGGTTGGACTAGATGGATGTATGGTCTTTATACACACCTCCAATACTATGTTACTATGTACTGTATTTCAGACTTATGGGTAGGGTATAAAAGGTTGGACTAAGATGGAAGGGTGTATGTCTTATACAACCTTCCATATTATGTTACTATGTAAACTGTTATACGACATTAAAAAAAAAATGGGTAGTATGGTATAAAGGTTGGACTAGATGGAACGTATGTCCTTTTATAGGCACCGTCTCCACTACCTATGTAGCTATGTAACTGTATACAGTACTATGTATGGGTAGGGTATTAATAGGTTGACTAGATGGACGTATGTCTTAATACAATGCCATCCAATACTATGTACTATTGTAACCAACCCACATTCTAAGCACCCAAGAAGCCTCAATCACAATAAAAAGTGACCAAAAGCAGACAGAAACACAACTTCACCTTAAGGTATATCACTGCGAGCCTTAGCACGTGCTAAAACCTCCTTCATCTAACCTGACCCACACAGAACGAAGAGCCCTTCAACATCCCTAAAGAAGTTCCAGTATCATACGATTCTGCCAGCAGATAAGGGAAGATGCACAGTGGATATCCACGCCTCGGACTCACCATCAGGTAACCACACTCGACCGATAACACATATTAGGGTTGAAACAAGGGATCCCACAGCCCTGCTACAAGAAAAAGGTATTAGCTTACTACAACAGCTTCAAAAGGAGCCAATGTTCGAGCAATATATCACCCCGCCTCCACCCTTGTGAGGCACATCCATGTAGATATGGACTACCCGAAGATACACAAGGAAGGGGCCCCACAGATACATAGTCAGCAGCCATCAACCCTGTAACATGACAAAGCCAAAATACTGAGCCAACAATCTTAGGGCCTTCGTTTGGAAGTTCTAAGCATCACATCCAGAACTCCCAGAAGGCTGTTTGAAATGGTGAGAAAACGGCATAGGCCAAGACAGCACTGGCAGAACCAGATATTAAGCCAGAACGAGGTGTGTTCCCTATGGGACTTGTGCTTGATACCACCTATTTAAAATACAGGACAAGTTCTGTAAGCAAAAACATGTGCTAAGGGATCTCCAGTTTCACCATTGTGGCAAAACTGTACATGGAGGAAAGTGGAAACACAGGCAGTTAATACCATGACGGCATAGCAACCCAGCCACTGGTTCAGACACTTGGATGATACCTGGGTTAAAATCCCAGAAGGAAGTACTAAGCTTTCACACATTAATGCGAGTAGACCAAAGCATCACATTTACGTGGAAGATACACAAAACTGCTTGGTAGAAGTCAGGGAGATGGGTAAAACTGGAAGTAGAGAACAGAAAAGAGAGGTTGACATAACATACAAGATCTGTTTTCTAGTTAAAATATGCGAGTTCAACTATGTACGCAATTTGCAAACTTAAAAGGAAAACTCAGCTATATTTATAATAAGGGCTAACGTCACTATAGCCAAACAATAACAACAATAATTCTAACAAATCCATTATTTTTAGAATTCACAGGCTTTGCAATCACAACTTAGGAAAAAAAACGTCATTCCTCCCCTTTGCTAAACATGTAAATTTTAGACTACAAAACTGGGTACTTAGATGCCCGATTATTAAATGAGTCCTTAGGGCTAGGCCCCACTAGGTAGTGTGCAAGAACAGCGCAATGCCGCAAAATCACAATGTTGCGCAATTCATGTGCTGCGATTCCTTGATAGTTAACCTATCAAAGCGCATGTGACACACTAAAAATGATGAACACATGTGCAGCGAAAAAGGTCAGCAGATAGTGGGGCCATCCGCGATTCTTCTATGGTGTGCGATGAGTGCTGCGCTAACAAGGCAAACACCAAAATAGCCTAGTGGACCTAGCCCTAATAGCTTGGTGTTTTGCTGAAATTTGAGCATTACACACTATGATTAAAGATGTGCAGGAAACCTTCCCAAACGATCTGCAGCACATGCACAAGCAGCAGGGTGGCATGTGGGAACCATAGCCTTCTGTTATTAGTATAACCATACTATACTATATATATATTAGTATAAACCTATACTATACTATTAGTATAAACCTAACTAAAAAGAGGAGTACTGTAGGGTAGGGTCATACCTTTTTTACCCCTAATAAAAAGCTATCACCTTATCCTACAGTACTCCTCTCTTTAGTATATGACTACTGGACTAACAGGCTACAACCATTTTATCTGTGAGTATAATCCTAACAATTCAATCAAAGCCTTGGTGCTAAACTGCTCCTTTATCAACTTACTAAAAGATAGGATAAGGATGATACCTTTTTATTATGGACTAACCATTCATTTTTACAGACAGGCTTTCGAGAGATACACTTCTCTATACCTCAGTCAAGCAGTGCTAAGAAACACCTAATTATTAACAACCTAACCCCAGGGTCTCAAATCTGGAAATATACAACAAATGGAGAGTAGCGCAGCAAAAATTGTGGAGCAAACTTTTATTCCACCAAATGCACAAACACAAACATTTCAGGGGAACCCTCTTCTTCACACCCGATTTCCCATTTAAAAAATTCTCACAAGATTTTAAAAAAGCTTTATAGCAAATGTTTTCAAGGCCACGACAAATATCTTAGTGCAAATAGGCTTATATATGAATAGTGAATTGTATTACTCAAGAGAGTTGGAAGGTATATAAATATTTAGAAAATGTAGATACATATTGGGTATGTAGAAAAAAAACAAACATATAATGCAAAAACTTGGCCCTGAAAATTTTAGATTGTTTTTTTCCTATTTTTTTTAAAGAAAAAAGTATTACTTACAACCCCGCCATTCTCCTCTCCAGGAGTAATGAAGACAAGAACTGTATTGTCTAAAACGGTCTTCATGTTTCTTCACTCAACTCTGTTCCATCATCATACAAACACACACGGGTTTTAGAAAAATCCAGCTGTAAAATAAATCCATGAAACAAAAAGATCATACTTTAATACCTCAAAAGTTGATCTCAAGTTAAAGCTAGTCTAGTGGGGGAACATGTAAACTACGGTACATGTAAAGAACCTTTAGCTGGTATTGCATCGGTATTGACTGACTACACCACAAACTGGAAGTGGTAAACATATTCCAGTCCTAGTGAGTCATTGTGAAACTTTGTTCTTAAAAAATGCTTCTTCTGTTTCCACTACTGTCGCCTGGAAAGGACGAATTTGCAAAGTCCAAAGAGATAATGAAAAAAAATCAACAGGAAAACCAAATTCACTTCACACACTTGTAAACTGCTTCATAATATGTAGTGATACTTTATATACCGTATATACTCGAGTAAAATCAGCCTGAAAACTTGACTCGGTTATACTCGAGTCACTACTTCTCTGGCAGCCACACGACATTCCCTGTACTGGCACGCTGGCCGACGTCACTGCCCGGCGCCAATTAGTGACGTCAGCCAGCGCGCCGTACAGGGAGCGTCGGGATGCCGGAATGGAGAGGACGCTTACCTTCATGCTGGCACACAGTCCCATTCCCCGGAATGGAGAGGACCCTTACCTTCAATGCTGGCACACAGTCCCAACAGAAGCCCTTGGATGGAGGAGAGCCCAAGGTAAAACTGAACTGGGTTTGAGGGTGAGGATGGCATTCAAGATGTTTGGAAACTACAACTCCCAGCATGCTTTATTAGCTGGAAGTTGTAGTTTCCAAACATCTTGAATGCCAAGTTTCTCGGTTTATACTCAAGTCAACAACTTTTATAGATTTTTTAGGTGAAATTGTGGTACCTCGGTTTATCTGTGGTCGGTTTTATACTCGAGTATATACGGTATGTAGAAAAAAATGCATACATTTACTTGTATATATTTTATGGAACTGAATTTATTTTACTGGACAAACTCAAATGTGACAAACCATGCTTAAGTTCTTTGGTATAAACTGCAGCCCTGCCTGCGATGGCGGAGGGCCACGCTCATCTCACTGTGATCAGCTTTTTTTTAAACTGCTGACCGCAACGCATATAAGTAAATGCTTTTAGAGTTTGGCTGCGGCCACTCTATCAAACATAGTGCAGGAAGTGCAATGCATTTTATTCTGATTTTCACAATAATCTGTGAATTCACTCAATGGTCATCGCATGAGCTCTGATACGGATTAGAATGCGAAACACACATTGCAGCCAGTCCTTTCCACAGGAAAAATGGACAAATATATCAAATCACAGGTCAAACAGATCTTTTGCTTTTTAGGACATGTCTAGTATTGAGGGGCCAGTCAGGGGCAGCAATGGGCCACATGTGGCCCCAGGCGGAACTGGGAGGTCCAGATGGTTCTATTGAAAGCTAAGTAGACCAGCTACATTGTGATTGGTGCTGCTGTGCAGACACATGGCCCAAACCCAGTTAACCGCCCCCTTATGTTCAGGGATAAACCATTATCAACACCTTGAAACTTTTCACCCCCTTCTGTCTCAGCTCCGTCGGTTGGTACAGGCCACTCCGTATTTCTGGTCATTGCTACACGTCCTGATTTTAAAAATATCTCATGTTCTTCGCCATGGACGAATTGGTTCCCATTGTAGCTCCCAACCGTCCCGTTTTCCGCGGGATTGTCCCGTTTCGGGTTAAGTCCCGATAGTTTTCTACAGAGCAGGAAGAAAAAACCGGAAGTGGAGTTGGGCGGGACTCCGCCCGTTTTCAGCAATGAATGATCCTGTAAGTGGGAGCCTCGGCTCGGTGTGTGAGAGGTACTAACAAGAGTGGGAGCCTCGGTCTCTGTGTGTGAGAGGTAACCAGAGTGGGAGCCTCGGTCTGTGTGAGAGGTAACCAATGTGGGAGCCTCGGTCTGTGTGTGAGAGGTAACCAGAGTGGGAGCCTCGGTCTTGGTGTGAGAGGTAACAGAGTGGGAGCCTCGGTCTCTGGTGTGAGAGGTAACCAGAGTGGGGAGCCTCGGTCTGTGTGAGAGGTAACCAAGTGTGGGAGCTAGGTCGGTGTGGTGTGAGAGGTAACCAGAGTGGGAGCCTCGTCTCTGGTGTGAGAGGTAACCAGAGTGGGAGCCTCGGTCTCTGTGTGTGTGAGAGGTAACCAGAGTGGGAGCCTCGGTTCTGTGTGGAGGTAACCAGTGTGGGAGCCTCGGTTCTGTGTGTGAGATGGTAACCAGAGTGGGAGCCTCGGTTCTGTGTGAGAGGTAACCAGAGTGGGAGCCTGGTCTGTGTGTGAAGGTAACCAGAGTGGGAGCCTCGGTCTGTGTGTGAGAGGTAACCAGAGTGGGAGCCTCGGTCTGCTGTGTGAGAGGTAACCAGAGTGGGAGCCTCGGTCTCTGTGTGAGAGGAACCAGAGTGGGAGCCTGGTTGTGAGTGAGCGGTAACAGAGTGGGAGCCTGGTCTGTGAGTGGAGAGGTAACCAGAGTGGGAGCCTCGGTCTGTGTGTGAGAGGTAACCAGAGTGGGAGCCTCGGTCTCTGTGTGAGAGGAAACCAGAGTGGAGCCTCGGTCTCTGTGTGAGAGGTAACCAGAGTGGGAGCCTCGTCTTGTGTGAGAGTAACCAGAGTGGGGCCTGGTCTGGTGTAGAGGTAACCAGAGTGGGAGCCTCGGTCTGTGGTGAGAGGTAACCAGAGTGGGAGCCTCGGTCTGCTGTGTGAGAGGTAACCAGAGTGGGAGCCTCGGTTCTGTGTGAGAGGTGAGGTAAAAAGTGTGGGAGCCTCGGTCTGTGTGAGAGGTAACCAGGTGGGAGCCTGGTCTGTGTGTGAGAGGTAACCATAGTGGGAGCCTCGGTCTGGTGTGAGAGGTAACCAGGGTGGAGCCTCGGTCTTGTGTGGAGGTAACCAGAGTGGGAGCCTCGGTCTCTGGGTGAGAGGTAACCGAGTGGGAGCCTCGGTCTTGTGTGAGAGGTAACCAGAGTGGGAGCCTCGGTTCTCTGTGTGGAGGTAACCAGAGTGGGAGCTCGGTCTCTGTGTGAGAGGTAACCAGAGTGGGAGCCTCGGTCTGTGTGAGAGGTAACCAGAGTGGGAGCCTCGGTCTGTGTGAGAGGTAACCAGAGTGGGAGCCTCGGTCTGTGTGAGAGGTAACCAGAGTGGGAGCCTCTGTCTCTGTGTGAGAGGTAACCAGAGTGGGAGCCTCGGTCTCTGTGTGAGAGGTAACCAGTGGGAGCCTCGGTCTGTGTGGAGAGGTAACCAGGTGGGAGCCTCGGTCTGTGTGAGCAGGTAACAGAGTGGAGCCTCGTCTGTGTGAGAGGTAACCAGAGTGGGAGTCCTCGGTCTGTGTGTGAGAGGTAACCAGAGTGGGAGCCTCGGTCTGTGTGAGAGTGGTAACCAGAGTGGAGGCCTCGGTCTGTGTGAGAGGTAACCAGAGTGGGAGCCTCGGTCTTGTGTGAGAGAGTAACCAGAGTGGGAGCCTCGGTCTGTGTTGAGGAGGTAACCAGAGTGGGAGCCTCGGTCTGTGTGTGAGAGGTAAACCAGAGTGGAGCCTCGTGTCTCGTGTGAGAGGTAGGTAACCAGAGTGGGGAGCTCGGTCTCTGTGTGAGAGTAACCAGAGTGGGAGCCTCGGTCTGTGTGTGGAGGTAACCAGAGGGGAGCCTCGGTCTGTGTGAGAGGTAACCAGAGTGGGAGCCTCGGTCTGTGTGTGAGAGGTAACCAGAGTGGGAGCCTCGGTCTCTTGTGTGAGAGGTAACCAGAGTGGGAGCCTCTTGTGTGTGAGAGGTAACCAGAGTGGGAGCCTCGGTCTGTTGTGTGAGAGGTAACCAGAGTGGGAGCCTCGTCGTGTGAGAGGTAACAGAGTGGGAGCCTCGGTCTCTGTGTGAGAGGTAACCAGAGTGGGAGCCTCGGTCTCTGTGTGAGAGGTAACCAGAGTGGGAGCCTCGGTCGTCTGTGTGAGAGGTAACCAGAGTGGGAGCCTCGGTCTGTGGTGAGAGTAACCAGAGTGGGAGCCTCGTCTGTGTGTGAGAGGTAACCAGAGTGGGAGCCTCGGTCTGTGTGAAGGGTAACCAGAGTGGGAGCCTCGGTCTGTGTGTGTGAGAGGTAACCAGAGTGGGAGCCTCGTCTGCTGTTTGGGAGGTAACCAGAGTGGGAGCTCGGTCTGTGTGTGAGAGGTAACCAGAGTGGGAGCCTCGGTGTGTGTGAGAGGTAACCAGAGTGGGAGCCTCGGTCTGTGGTGAGAGGTAACCAGAGTGGGAGCCTCGGTTGTGTGAGAGGTACCAGAGTGGGAGCTCGGTCTGTGTGTGAGAGGTAACCAGAGTGGGAGCCTCGTCTCTGTGTGAGAGGTAACCAGAGTGGGAGCCTCGGTCTGTGTGTGAGAGGTAACCAGAGTGGGAGCCTCGGTCTGTGTGAGAGGTAACCAGAGTGGGAGCCTCGGTCTCTGTGTGAGAGGTAACCAGTGAGGGAGCCTCGGTCTGTGTTGAGAGGAACCAGAGTGGGAGCCTCGGTCTTGTGGTGAGAGGTAACCAGAGTGGGAGCCTGGTCGTTGTGTGAGAGGTAACCAGAGTGGGAGCCTCGGTCTGTGTGAGAGGTAACCAGAGTGGGAGCCTCGGTCTGGGTGAGAGGTACCAGAGTGGGGCCTCGGCTGTGTGTGGGAGAGGTAACAGAGTGGGAGCCTCGGTCGTGTGTGAGAGGTAACCAGAGTGGGGCCTCGGTCGTGTGTGAGAGGTAACCAGAGTGGGAGCCTCGGTCTGTGTGTGAGAGGTAACCAGAGTGGGGAGCCTCGGTCTGGTGTGAGAGGTAACCAGAGTGGGAGCCTCGGTCTGTGTGTGAGAGGTACCCAGAGTGGGAGCTCGGTCTTGTGTGAGAGGTAACCAGAGTGGGAGCCTCGGTCTGTTGTGAGAGGTAACCAGAGTGGGGAGCCTCGGTCTGTGTGTGAGAGGAACCAGAGTGGGAGCCTCGGTCTGTGTGTGAGGGTAACCAGAGTGGGAGCCTCGGTCTGTGTGGAGGAGAGGTAACCAGAGTGGGAGCCTCGGTCTGTGTGTGAGAGGTAACCAGAGTGGGAGCCTCGTCTGTGTGTGAGAGGTAACCAGAGTGGAGCCGTCTCTGTGTGAGAGGTAACCAGAGGGGAGCCTCGGTTCTGTGTGGAGAGGTAACCAGAGTGGGAGCCTCGGTCTCTGTGTGTGAGAGGGTAACCAGAGTGGGAGCCTCGGTCTGGTGTGAGAGTGGAGGTAACCAGAGTGGGAGCCTCGGTCTGTGTGTGAGAGGTGGGGGGGTGGTAACCAGAGTGGGAGCCTCGGTTCTCTGTGTGAGAGGAACCAGAGTGGGAGCCTCGGTCTGTGTGTGAGAGGTAACCAGAGTGGGAGCCTGGTCTTGTGTGAGAGAGGTAACCAGAGTGGGAGCCTCGGTCTGTGTGTGAGAGGTAACCAGAGTGGGTAGCCTCGGTCTGTGTGAGAGGTAACCAGAGTGGGAGCCTCGTCTTGTGTGAGAGGTAACCAGAGTGGGAGCCTCGGTCTGTGTGTGAGAGGTAACCAGAGTGGGAGCCGCGGTCTGTGTGTGAGAGGTAACCAGAGGGGAGCCTCGGTCTCTGGTGAGAGGCGGTAACCAGAGTGGGAGCCTCGGTCTGTGTGTGAGAGGGTAACCAGAGTGGGAGCCTCGGTCTCTGTTGTGAGAGGTAACCAGAGTGGGAGCCTCGGTCTCTGTGAGAGGTAACCAGAGTGGGAGCTCGGTTGTGTGAGAGGTAACCAGAGTGGGAGCCTCGGTCTGTGTGAGAGGTAACCAGAGGGGAGCCTGGCTGTGTGTGAGAGGTACCAAGTGGGAGCCTCGGTCTGTGTGAGAGGTAACCAGAGTGGGAGCTCGGTGTGTTGAGAGGTAAACAGGTGGAGCCTCGTCTTGTTGTGAGAGGTACCAGAGTGGGAGCCTCGGTCTGTGTTGAGAGGTACCAGAGTGGGAGCCTCGGTCTTGTGTGAGGAACAGAGTGGGCAGCCTCGGTCTGTGTGTGAGAGGTAAAGTTCATTCTGAATGTGAAGTCCTCCTTCCTCCTGCAGCACAGTGCTGGATAAAGTCAATATCCCAGGGTCATGTTGTCACCAATAAATCATCACAAGCTGCTTACATCTTCAGTGATTTTTTGTGTGTAATAGTTAAAGGGCAAGTGCACCCTCCCATGATTAATACCCTCCCTCCCAGGTTTCTATCTCCCTCCACTTCCCTGTATTTAACCTCCTCTCGATCATCCTCTATCTCATCTATCTATCTATCATTCATATTCTATTCTATATATCATCAATCTATCATCTAGATTCTATCTATCTATCATCCTATTATCTAAATATCTATCGATCTAGTCGATTCTCTATCTATCTATAAATCTATCTATCTATCTATCCTATCTATCTCTATCTATCATCTATATCGATCGATCTATCTAATCTATCTATCTATGCTATCTATCTATCTATCTACTAGTCTAGTCATAGATCACTATCTAAAGCATCTACATCCACTATCTACACAGCGCGGAGCGATCGTAGCGGAGCGACTTGAGTCCGCGAGCGGCCTAGTCGCCGAGAGCTAGCATCGACCGACATCCGAGCGAGCGAGAGCCACATGCAGGAGGACGACACACGAGCCTCCGAGCACCACTTAGCAGCAGCGAGCAGAGAGAGAGCAGAGAGAGTCAGGCGCAGCCAGACAGCGACCGAGAGAGAGCAGCCACACCACAGCAAGCAGGAGCAGCACGAGCAGAGCACAGCGTACCTGGAGCGAGCGTAGAACGCTGAGCGTATCACGAGCCGCGAAGCGAGCCAGCGATGCAGTAGCAGCAGCAGGAGTCAGCCGAGCACCGAGCGAGCGAGCGGAGGGATCGACTACCGATCAGCGAAGCAGCGGAGCGAGAAACATCTCTCGGAGCCGATAGCTATGCGATCATCTAGCGAGGATGCATCGAATTTATCAGCCACGATCACAGCAAGATCGATCATCTATCTCTCATAGTTATCATCTACCGATCATCTTATGAATCTCTTATCTATCCTATATTATCTATCTAGTAAGGGAATAAACATGGAGAGTGATAGAAAGGCTGATTGCAGACATAGATAAGGGAATTAAACATGTAGGCTTTTGTGTGTACCTAGTCTTTGAAGTGTTAAATGTAAGAGTTATTCAGCCCTCGTTCAGCAGCCAGGTTTGTCAGCTGACTTAACCTGGCTGGTGAATGGAAGGCTAACTTAATTCAGCCCTCAGTTCTAGGCAGAGGTAATTCAGCCTCAGTATAGGCAGAGGTAATCAGCCCTCCAGTTCACGAGGCAGTATATGTAAGCCTTCAGTCACCAGTCGTGTTAAAGTCAGCCCCAATCCAGCCAGTTTAAGCTGATGGAGGCTGAAGTTACCTCGCCGATGAACTGGAGGGCTGAATTACCTCTGCCGTGAGAACTGGAGGGCTGAATTAACCTCTGCCCGATGAACTGGAGGGTGATTACCTCTGCCGATGAACTGGAGGGCGTGAATACCTCTGCCCGATGAACTGGAGGGCTGAATTACTCTGCCGATGAACTGGAGGGCTGAATACCTCTGCGATGAACTGGGGGCGAATGACCTCTGCCCGATGAACTGGAGGGCTGAATTACCTCTGCCATGAACTGAGGGCTGAATTACTCTGCCCGATGAATGGGGGCTGAATTACCTCTGCCCGATGAACTGGAGGGCTGAATTACCTCTGCCCGATGAACTGGAGGGCTGAATTACCTCTGCCCGATGAACTGGAGGGCTGAATTACCTCTGCCCGATGAACTGGAGGGCTGAATTACCTCTGCCCGATGAACGGAGGCTGAATTACCTCTGCCCGATGAACTGGAGGGCTGAATTACCTCTGCCGATGAACTGGAGGGCTGAATTACCTCTGCCCGATGAACGTGGAGGGCTGAATTACCTTGCCCGATGAACTGGAGGGCTGAATTACCTCTGCCCGATGAACTGGAGGTGAATTACTCTGCCCGATGAACTGGAGGGCTGAATTACCTCTGCCGATGAACTGGAGGGCTGAATTACCTGCCCGATAACTGGAGGGCTGAATTACCTCTGCCCGATGAACTGGAGGGCTGAATTACCTCTGCCCGATGAACTGGAGGGCTATTACCTCTGCCCGATGAAATGAGGCTGAATTACCTCTGCCCGAGTGAACTGGAGGGCTGAATTACCTCTGCCCGATGAACTGGAGGCTGAATACCTTGCCCGATGAACTGGAGGGCTGAATACCTCTGCCCGATGAACTGGAGGGCTGAATTACCCTCGCCCGTGAACGGAGGGCTGAATTAACTCTGCCCGATGGAACTGGAGGGCTGAATTACCTCTGCCGATGAACTGGAGGGCTGAATTACCTCTGCCGCTGAACCGGAGAGGGCTGACTGAAACATGCTGCCCGATGAACTGGAGGGTGAATTACTTCTGCCCGATGAACTGGAGGGCTGAATTACTCTGCCCGATGAACTGGAGGGCTGAACCTCTGCCCGAGAACTGGAGGGTGAATTACCTTGCCCGATGGATGAACTGGAGGGCTCTATTACCTCTGGCCGATGAACTGGAGGCTGAATTACCTCTGCCCGATGAACTGGAGGGAGGAATTACCTTGCACGAGTGAACGGGAGGGACTGAATACTCTGCCCGATGAACTGGAGGGCTGAATTACCTCTCTGCCCGATGAACTGGAGGGCTGAATTACCTCTGCCCGTGAAATGGAGGGCTGAATTACCTTGCCCGATGAACTGGAGGGCTGTGAATACCTCTGCCGATGAACTGGAGGGCTGAATACCTCTGCCCGATGACTGGAGGGTGATTACCTCTGCCCGTGAACTGGAGCTGAATTACCTCTCCCGATGAACTGGAGGGCTGAATTATCTGGCCCGATGAACTGGAGGGTGACTGAATTACCTCTGCCCGATGAACTGGAGGGTGAATTACCTCTGCCGATGAACTGGAGGGCTGAATTACCTCTGCCCGATGAACTGGAGGGCTGAAATACCTCGCCCGATGAACTGGAGGGCTGAATTACCTCTGCCGATGAACTGGAGGCTGAATTACCTCTGCCCGATGAAACTGGAGGCTGAATTACCTCTGCCGATGAACTGGAGGGCTGAATTACCTCTGCCCGATGAACGGAGGGCTGAATTACCTCTGCCGATGAACGGAGGGCTGAATACTCATGCCCGATGAACTGAGGGTGAATTACTTGCCGTAATGAGTGAATTACTCTGCCCATGAACCGGAGGGCTGACTTAACATGGCCGATGAACCGGAGGGCTGACTTAAACATGGCCGATGAACTGGAGGGATGAATTACTTCTGCCGATGAACTGGAGGGCTAAATTACCTCTGACAGATGAACTGGAGGGCTGAATTACTTCTGCCCGATGAACTGGAGGGCTGACTTAACATGGCCGATGAACTGGAGGGATGAATTACCTCTGCCTGATGAACTGGAGGGCTGAATTACTTCTGCCCGATGAACTGGAGGGCTGAATTACCTCTGCCCGATGAACCGGAGGGCTGACTTAACATGGCCGATGAACTGGAGGGATGAATTAAGCTTCCAGTTTACCAGCCAGTCTTTAGTCAGCCTACCATGTCACCACTCAGTGTTAAGTCAGCCCTCCAATTCATTAGAAAGGTGTTTGCCCCTCCAGTTTATAAGCCATGTCTTCAGTTAGAGTGGTTAGAAAACGGGTGTGGCTTCTTAATACAAGTGGGCGTGGTCAAAAATGTTCGCGTGTGCATGGTTGTCCCTCTTGCCATTCCAAAGTGTTGGGAGGTTACAGAATCCTCCTCTTGCTGGAGTTTCTGACCTGATATCTCCGCCTGTGACCTTTCTCTGGCTGGCATGGCAGTGGTCACTAAAGCTGGGTACACACCATGTACTATTTTGGCCCAATCAACAGATAGTTCGGTGTGTGTATCGGTTGATCGGGCCAAAATAATTGCATTTTGTTCAGCCACGACCGATCATTTGTCCGAATTAGGGGAGATGGGCGATTCGATGCGTCCGAAAACCACAAGCGATCGCACAGTCCTTATGGTCCGCACGCCCGATATTGCTGCAACCAACAGTCCTCTTCCTAGCCGACACCGGGCGGTCAGGAGGAAGATTCTCACAGTGCGTACCATGCTTAAAGGTATAGTGACACGAACCTCTCTCAAAAAGCTATAAATAGGTCAGAACAGCCCCTCCCCCGGCCTTTTACATTCCTCCCTTCATGATTGACACCAGCAAGCTCCCCCCTTGCTCTCTGGTCAGGTCTCTTCTACCCAGCCTAGTTGCCGCATCTCGGCAGTCACACCACGTGCAGCTCGGCCAGACACACTGCTCTGAGGTGGGACGAAATCTCGTGGGACTTTGTGATGCCATTGAGACGCCACCAGAAAGTGACCGCATATTTTTAAAAGGTGACATTAGGTAAGTTGGCTCCTGCTTAACCTTTGCTGTCCAGAGATGTAGTAATGGCAAGTTCACTGAATAGCTTTAAAAATGGCCGGATAAGTTTCTAAAACTAAATAATATAGAGTATTAACTGGTATAATACATATACGTAGTTCTGGTTGGTACAGGGGATACTATATAATATAGAGAATTAATGGAATTAATACATATACTGTAGTTCTGGTTGGTACAGGGATACTATATAATATGAGAATTACTGGTATTAATACATATACTGTAGTTCTGGTTGGTACGGGGATACTATATAATATTGAGAATTATGGTATTAATACATATACTGTAGTTCTGGTTGGGTACGGGATACTATATAATATTGAGAATTACTGGTATTAATACATATACTGTAGTTTTGGTTGGTACAGGGATACTATATATATTGAGAATTAAGTATTATACATATACTGTAGTTCTGGTTGGTACAGGGATACTATATAATATTGAGAATACTGGTATTAATACATATACTGTAGTTCTGGTTGACAGGGATACTATATAATATTGAGAATACTGGTATTAATACATATAATGTAGTTCTGGTTGTACAGGGATACTATATAATATTGAGAATTACTGGTTTAATACATATACTGTAGTTCTGGTTGTACGGGGATACTAATAATATTGAGAATTACTGGTATTATACATATACTGTAGTTCTGGTTGTACGGGAACTATATAATATTGAGAATTACTGGTATTAATACATATACTGTAGTTCTGGTGTGTACGGGATACTATATAATATTGAGAATTACTGGTTATAATACATATACGTAGTTCTGGTTGTACAGGGATACTATATAATATTGAGAATACTGGTATAATACATATACTGTTTTCGGTTGGTACAGGGATACTATATAATATTGAGATAGTACTGGTATTAATACATATACTGTAGTTCTGTGGTTACAGGGTACTATATAATATTGAGAATTACTGGTATTAATACATTACTTTAGTCTGGTTGGGTACAGGGATACGATACTATATATATTGAGAATCTTGGTATTAATACATAATGTAGTTCTGGTTGGTACAGGGATACTAATAATATTGAGAATGACTGGTATTAATACATATACTGTAGGTCTGGTGGTACAGGGAACTATATAATTTGAGAATTACTGGTATAATACATATACTGTAGTTCTGGTTGGTACAGGGATACTATATATATTGAGATTACTGGTATTAATACATATACTGTGTTCTGGTTGGTACGGGGATACATATAATATTGAGAAATTACTGGTATAATACATATACTGTAGTTCTGGTATGGGTACCGGGATACTATATAATATTGAGAATTACTGGTATTATCATATACTGTAGTTTGGTTGGTACAGGGATACTATAAATATTGAGAATACTGGTATAATACATATACTGTAGTCTGGTTGGTACGGGGACATATTAATATTGGAATTACTGGTATTAATACATATACTGTAGCTCTGGTTGGTACGGGGACACTATATAATTATTTTGAGTATTACTAGGTATTAAAACCTAGTAATTGTAGTTCTGGTTGGTACAGGGATACTATATAATATTGAGAATTACTGGTATTAATACATATACTGTAGTTCTGGTTGGTACGGGGATACTATATAATATTGAGAATGACTGGTATTAATACATATACTGTAGCTCGGTACACAGTTTTTAGATCAAATGTATCTTCTTAAGACCACATTTAGAATGCTGTGAATGAAATGATGGGATAAACCTTTTTTAAAGTTTTCTGACACCATGATGTCCAAGGTTTCTGCTATGACTATGACCAACGCCCTGCAGTTCAAGCTTAACAAAAGCCCCTGGAGCCTGGTGAAAATATTGGTTCTGACAAGGAATCTGGCTCCAAGGGAATTTTAACTCAATAAATCCTGGCTCGATTCATCATCAAAAACAAAATGACCCTTCAGATCTGATCTTTTCTTAGACAACTTCCAAGATTCCTCATTATTTCATGTTCATAAGCAAATCCTTGAGACAATAAAGAAAGAATGTGTTGTTGTTGTGGTGGTGGTTGTGGTTGTTTGTTGTTGTGTTTTATATAGCGCCAACGTCTTCCTTGGCGCTTTACAATTACATAGTTATACATTACATACAGGGTAATACATGTTATACAAAGTCATACATATTACATACACAGGTAATACATGTTATATAAAGTCATACATATTACATACACAGGTAATACATGTTATACAAAGTCATACATGTTACATACACAGGTAATACATAATATAAGTAAACAGAGTGAGGAGTTTCTTACAGCAATACCGTGATACAATAGGAGAGAGGACCCTGCCCAAAGAGCTTACAGTCTAGAGGATATGGTGTGAGACATAAGGTGATGGGAATCGGTGGCTGTAAATAGATTGGCAGTGGAGTGTGACAGGCGGGTTGGATCATATTGGGTAGTAAAAGGGGTAATTTCTAGACCAGGTTATATGGTGCCTGAAGAGGTGGGTTTTACGGTTACGTTTGAAGGTGTTAAGGGACGGTGAGTGACGGACAGACGGAGGAAGGGAGTTCCAGAGTAGAGGGGCAGCACGAGTAATTAGCTCTGTTCATTAGCTCTTAGGGACCCAATGAACAGGAAGGAAGAGTCTAGGCTTAAAAGAATCTTTCTCAGGAGCAGCTTTTCGCCCTCCTATTGCCATAACCAATCTGGCTTTCAAATTTGGAAGAGACAATTAAAAACGGTAAACCCAGGGATGAGTGATTGAAGTTACACAAAGGATATTAAGAACAATAAATACCTTTAGAGATTTCGGGCAATACAGACCAGGGAAGCCATCCTTACAACGAGAACCGGTCCAAGTCTCTGTTTTTGCGAGTCCAAAGAATTTGCAGGAACCCAAATGAGAGGGATTAACAACTGGACAGAATGGAGCAAAGTTTAATGGAGAGGAGATATAAACAGCTATAATAAAGAAAGCTAGATGAGAGGACAATAATTATATATCCACACACAGACAGCAAAAGCTGTAAGCAAATATCATAGAGAAAGTTTCCACACAAGTCTCAAACAGAAGGCAATCTACTCTCACTGCTTCCTAAAAAAGGGAAAGTTGGAGAATATAGTCCCATTGTGAATCTGAAATTCCTGCGTTTTTAGATTCAAGGACAACAGAATGATATTAAAATATCCCTTTTCTATCAGCTAGAGCCAACATCTTCTATAAATATTTCCTCCATTTCCTCAGATATAGCGGGTTCTCAAGAAGACCAGGGATGACAGAGTCTTCTAAGGCAGTTCAGTTGGATACCAAACAACTCAGAAGGTGTGCCACAGCTGTAAAACAAACCACCTGGGATGCTGTCTTTCTCTCTCAAGGCAGAATAACTCATTAGGCCAGTTATTTTCCTCCAAGCTCTGGGGCTTCATTTACAGATCCATATCCTTTAAATTAAACAATCTTCCATATCCCATGCCTTATCCTAAAAATCCAGTCTAAGAAACGTGTCTCAATTATTAGAATTGTCAGAACGCCCTTCATACAATGTCTCGTATGATTGGATGAAGTTGAGTGTGTTTAGTATTTGTGAAAAAAGTTATGGATCTGAAAGTAAATTTCAAATTGAAATCAGTCTCAATTAAACTGTTGCTGTGAGTTTCATATACATCTTTGGTGCCATTCCAGAACCACAAAATATTGTCTTTACACTAACTAGTGTTGGTGGGTATCCTTCAAATTATGATTTTCCTTCCACCAACCAAGGTATAATTTAGAATAAGTAGGGGTGAAGTTTGCACCCATTGCTGTCCCTTATGTTTCTAAACCATCAATATCATTACAAATAAACTAATTGTAAGTCAATAGATATTATAAAGCCTCCAAAATATTATGGTATATAATGTTGTATGGTCTACTGGAATATAAAGCTGTGACATCAGTATTCTCAAAGTGAATAACAATCGACATCACTTTATGGAGAAATTTATTTTTTGAACTTTAGGTAAGCAATGAAATAAAGGGAACTCCGTAGATTGTGGAACCAATCTGTCATATGTAGAATCTTCCATTATTCCATATAACCATAGCAGAGCCCCTTTGTCTGCACTCATGATAATTTAAGAGCCATCCAAAGAGAGGTTGCTGTGGTTTTGGTGAGACTGCACAGTAGGGTTAGTGACCCAAGCTTAGTGACCCAACAAGATCTAAAATCTGTCTACAACGCCTCATCTTTGTTTAAAGGAATAAAAAAAGTAGATCTATCCTTCACAGCTCTCTTATAATCTTTTAAATTTTATCCTATCCATTTAGATGTTCATTGCAATTAAGTAAAGAAACCAAATCCCATTATATCGCCATAATTTCCCAATACTTAAGGAATATTTTCCAGGTTAAAAAAATTACAATGCCCATCTCATTTGGTTCAGTTTGAACCAATCAGATTCCGTTAGGTCAGACCTTATACATTAAGGGGGATTAGTCACCCAGACATTGAAACTGAAGGGCTGGCTGTAGAGAATAATACAATGAAAATAATTTGGCTTTCTCATATTACTATTAATACACTTTTGGCTACTCGTAAACCTTCAGCTACTATTACATAATATGGAAGACTTTCTGTTCTTGGTGTCAGCCTAGGAACTTAAACCCACAATCTATCCAAGTCGACAGTATAGTCTCTAACTAAGGCCATGTGGCTTATTGAACTCTTGGTGACTTTCTTCTTCCAAAGTGTTAAACATCTAAAACCGCAGATTATGCCACCACTATGATGGGATAGTTCTCCTGTGCTCCAAGCTCCCGAAGAATTTCCATTTGGACCCATTGAAGAATGTTCAGTCAAAGAAACATCATTATGTGGCTCAGTGGTTAGCACTGATACCTTGCAGCGCTGAGGTCCTGAGTTCGATTCCACCCTTGGACACATCTGCAAGGAGTTTGTATGTTCTCCCCGTGTTTGCGTGGGTTTCCTCCGGGCACTCCGGTTTCCCCCACAGTCATAAAGACATACTGATAGGTTGTATGTGTACATAAAGTGATTAGATTGTAAGCTCTTCGGGGCAGGGCCTGATGTTACATGTATACATGTAACTGTAAATACACAATATTAATTATAATAATATAAACTATTTTTCTGATGGCAATTACATCAGCCAGGATAGTGATTGAAATTAGATCATTCAGAGCCTCTGAGCAGTTCCTAATGTTCTACCCAGATATGGTAGTAACAAGTCATTAACACCAAAGTCAACATCCTTTACTCCATACTCCGGGTGTTACAATCTGGGATCCTGGATAATATCCTGTATCAAACAGGCCTATTATAATAATACTCTGTACAGTCACAGTACATCCTGTGCCTGCAATGCTCTAGGCATGCGACTGTATGTCTATCATTCTCAGTGGACTTAAATAAAACAAAAAAACCCAATGCAATGTAGACTAAGGATCTGCTGAACAAACAGGGGCTGTTATGACTTGTTTATAAGCTTTGGGAGGGGTTCCTGTCACTCAGCAGGAAGACTAACCCATTACTGCCATGCTGCCGGTGAGGATAAGCAAATCTTGGTGAGTGCGACAGGATTTTCCATTAAATAGTCACGGAACTCCGCCGTGACTGACTTCTAATATCTTTATAATATAATATCCTTATAATTGAAAGTAGGGGATACGTTATCCCTTATATAATAAAATACAGTATGGGTGAGTTCTTATTGCTAATGATCACTTAACCAATAGCTTTGTGGCTGATACTGAATAGGGTTTGCTGGCCGTCGCTGTTATGATAACCAATATCCCCAGGTCCCTAGCAGGTGTTTCTGCAAAAAGCAAAGAGATGTTGTGCTAAACTGATAGAAACACGCAAAGCAAAGTGCAAAATCTACAACAAATGTTGTGATAATCTAAGCGAATAAGCCCCAAAGTTCCCCTTTGATGATACCGTATATATTTCCCTAGACAGTAACCAGTAATAGTTTCCTACGGGATGTTGAGTGGAATGGAACCCCTTATCTGCTTACTATGGACCTGATTGTGAAGGGTTGTAGCTGTTTAAAGTCCAACCTCACCATACAAGCAGGTAAAACCCCACACACAATTTTCCCTACATTTACCGAAGAACGGGAAAGGCGGTTCCGGCAGGATCGATCTAATGCTGTGTCGGGTAAGGTCCCAATGTATGGCCACCTTTACACAGCCCGATCCCTCGCTGGCTAGTAAACACCTGCCATCTGCAGCTTAGGGAATGGCACACAGCTATTCACTATGAGGAAAGTGTCTCCAGGTTGTCCAGACCAGGAAGCTGCAGAGGAGAGAGCAGGGGGGTGGCGGGGGATCGGGCTGTGTAAGTTAAAATAGAAGATTTATTGGTAAAGGTAAGTATAGCGAAATTTGCTTATAAAAGTTAATGGTAAAAGGGTGGACAAGTTTACAGCGTGAATAGTTTACGGACAACTCTCCAGTACAGATGCAGTTGGTGAAACATACACAGCAGAGACACCAGGTGGCGCTGTTGTGCTCTCCTTTAGAAGTAGCAACACCAGTAGCCCTCCAGCTATTGTAATAAGTCCAGCCAGGGGGTCGCCAAGCAGACTGATTGGGATATAATGTATGTATTCCTATTCTATGACGTGTATATCCATGTACAGAAAGCTGTTACCAATGTGACATGAACCATGTAGGAGAACATGTATCTGAATAACAACTCAACCGTGTTAAAAGATGGCGGCAGCTTTATTGGCCGATAACAAACTATAATAGTCTCAGCACCTTCCAGGGGGTACGGGCTACTTTTGCCGTGGGCTACTGGCCTTTCACCCCCTTCCGACACGTAACTCCCATGCGTATCCCCCATCAGCTGCGGCTAAAGAAAGAATTTGTTAGAATTAATACAAGAAAAACCCACAAGGAACGGAAATAGGGGAAAGTCATCGCTTGGAGACCTTCGGGATAAGGAATGTGAAGGGTGGGCAGGGCGGTATCAGTTTAGAGGTGCGCTCCCCAAACTGGAACTCTAGGGCTATCAAAGACTTTCTACTCAGCTTATCAATAGCCCCGCCTGGGGGCCAAGACCTGACCTGGCCTATTTGGCTCTGGCCTTAAAGCTGGCCATACACTAGGCAGATATTGGGTAGATTTGAGAGATTATCTAATGTCTAAAGACCACATTTTAGAAGCAGTTCCTATCTAACCCATTTATTGTGTGATCTCAAATTGATTGTATGAAATAACGGGCTAGGCGGTTCTAGATAGATTGGACATTTATCTTATGAGAGATTGGACATCTGTCTAATGTGTTACGTAGTGTATGGCCACCTTAAGGGACTGAAATACAGAACAATGAAGTTCATAGTTTTATTGCTTTGCCTGATAATATCCTGGTTAAAGGGGATCGGATTGTAATCTGGGGTGTATGGAATTGTGTTGGGAAGGGGTCTTGACCCTTGGTTGAGGTTTTGTCTGACTTTTGTTTCCGATATTGGCCAGTGGCAATGCCCAGGGACGCCATGGGGAACACGTATAGTTCACACAGAAGAGTAAATTCTTTCGCTTACATGACGGTTTGTTTACAGCGATTTATTATGCGCCTAGATAGACAGACTGATCCCGATATAGACAAATATTCCCTTTCCCAGCAGGCAAACTACTGAATGTTTCATTTATTTATTAAAATCAGAGTTTGTAATATATTGCCTGCTCCTGGCAACCCCAATACAGGAGGCAATCAGCATGGCATCACCGCCTGGGGCAGTGGTGGGAACTCTAACCAGGGTGTCTCAATAACAGTCTACCATGGGGCGGGAATGACAGTGATAGCACCAGTCTGACCAATCGTGAAGGCTATTTAAAGGACAGACCATCAACCTACATGTATATCTGCAGGACCCGATGCAGCCAAGGGATCAGGGCGAGTGGTCAGTCTGGCTGAAATATCAACCCATGTGTGTGACCTTAAATTCGCCCCCTACAGACATATCAATTGGCATAGACCAATCAGAAGTTAGCTTTTTACTGCAGTTAGGTAACATCTGATTGGTTACTGCATTTTAATATCACGGGGTCTACACCGCTCAGGGCAGTGGCGGGTTATTGTTCTCCCCTCCACGTGGGGTCTGTCACTCATTCACCCTCCCCTCTCCATAGCTCAGTGACCTGTACAGAGACCTGCAAATGGCCATTATCTGTGTAGGTGGGTATGTGTGTTTGTGCATATGTGTGTGTGATCGTATGTGTGTGTATAAATGCGTGTGTATATGTTTGTGTGTGTGTATATATGTGTAGGTGGGTATGTGTTTGTATGTATGCTTGTGCATTAGTGGCTGTTTATATATGTGTGTTTGTATCGGTATGTGTCTGTATGAGTGTATGTGACTGTGTATATGTGTTTGTGTGTATGATTGTGTGTGAATATATATGTGGTGTGTGTGTGAATATATATGTGATGTGTGTGTGTAATATGTGTGTGTGGAATATATAGTGTGTGTGTGTATGTGTGTGTGTGTGTGTGTGTGTATATGTGTGTGTGATGATGTGTGTGTGATAATTGTGTGTGGAATATATGTGTGTGTGATGTTGTGTTGTGTGTGTGTGTATTGGGTGTGTATGTGTGTTTTTGTTGTGTGTTGGGTTGTGTGTGTGTATATGTGTGTGTATGTGGAGGGGTGTGTGTGTATATATGTATGTGTGTGTAGTGTGTGTGTATGTGTGTGTGTGTGTGTGTGTGTGTATATGTGTGGTGTATGTGGAGGGGTGTGTGTAAGCCATTAGTGGGGGAGGGATTGTTCCTTTGCTGTGGGATGATCCTGTTTCTCTGGTTTGGCCCTCGGTGGTGGGGGTGAGAGAGGAGAATGAACCTCCAGTCCTGTTCCCTGCTCCATTGGGATCAGCTACAGGGGAGGGGGAGATTGTCCACACCCGGGAGGGGGGGAGATTGGGTCACATCTGGATCCCATGGCTGCTGATTCTCCCTTAGTTTCCTGTCTATGATACTTGGTTACATTGACCCCATCAGGGACACATTCTACCCTCTGGTCTCACTTCTTCCCAGGTGACAATGCTGGTGACAGGTGGACCATGGGGGAAGATTCTGGTCTCCCAGCAGAGCAGGTCCCAAAGCTGATAGGATGTGCCCAGAAGATGTGCCCTGTTTGCCCACCGAGGTCTGGGTAGAAGCTTGGCAGTACTGACCCTCGCTACACCCGCGGTAAGAAACACACAGGACACTAATTGTGCAAAAGTGCACCCCTGCAGTAACCATAGCAACCATAAACATTCCTGTGCGGGGTGGCTTACTGGGTTCAGGGCGGTTCTGGCCCTGCACACAATCCGTCATTCACTAAATCTCCCATTGGGAAACTGTCCGCTCATACCATGTGAAAGATCATATTGTACAAAGGGAAACACCATGGCAGCTCCCACACATAGGTTTAAAGGTATGGGAACACGTGGTGTTTATTGCTGCTACATGGGTTAATCATTGGGAATGAGGAGGTGATAACGTGTCTATTTACACATGTTCAGGTCCCCCGTGATGGGTCAATGTTGATCTCTCCCTAGTTCTCTCCCAGCTGATGATCTTGATGATAAGTGTGGTGAGCGCCGTGTTCTGTGGACACCTGGGGAAGGTGGAGCTGGACGCAGTGTCACTGGCTATTGCAGTAAGTTCTCTCCTTTACATATACAGACTGCAGGGCTATGCAGTGTCACTGGCTATTGCAGTAAGTTCTCTCCTTTATATATACAGACGTGAGGCTATGCAGTGTCACTGGCTATTGCAGTAAGTTCTCTCCTTTACATATACAGACTGCAGGGCTATGCAGTGTCATGGCTATGGCAGTAAGTTCTCTCCTTTACATATACAGACTGCAGGGCTATGCAGTGTCACTGGCTATTGCAGTAAGTTCTCTCCTTTATATATACAGACTGCAGGGCTATGCAGTGTCACTGGCTATTGCAGTAAGTTCTCTCCTTTATAATATACAGACTGCAGGGCTATGCAGTGTCACTGGCTATTGCAGTAAGTTCTCTCCTTTACAATACAACTGCAGGGCTATGCAGTGTCACTGGCTTGCAGTAGTAAGTTCTCTCTTTACATATACAGACTGCAGGGCTATGCAGTGTCACTGGCTATTGCAGTAAGTTCTCTCCTTTACATATACAGACTGCAGGGCTATGCAGTGTCACTGGCTATTGCAGTAAGTTCTCTCCTTTACATATACAGACTGCAGGGCTATGCAGTGTCACTGGCTATTGCAGTAAGTTCTCTCCTTTACATATACAGACTGCAGGGCTACGCAGTGTCACTGGCTATTGCAGTAAGTTCTCTCCTTTACATATACAGACTGCAGGGCTACGCAGTGTCACTGGCTATTGCAGTAAGTTCTCTCCTTTACATATACAGACTGCAGGGCTATGCAGTGTCACGGCTATTGCAGTAGTTCTTCTCCTTACATATACAGACTGCAGGGCTATGCAGGTTCACTGGCTATTGCAGTAAGTTCTCCCTTTACATATACAGACTGCAGGGCTATGCAGTGTCACTGGCTATTGCAGTAAGTTCTCTCCTTTACATATACAGACTGCAGGGCTATGCAGTGTCAATGGCTATTGCAGTAAGTTCTCTCCTTTACATATACAGACTGCAGGGCTATGCAGTGTCACTGGCTATTGCAGTAAGTTCTCTCCTTTATATATACAGACTGCAGGGCTATCAGTGTCACTGGCTATTGCAGTAAGTCTCCTTACATATACAGACTGCAGGGCTATGCAGTGTCACTGGCATTGCAGTAAGTTCTCTCTTACATATACAGACTGCAGGACTATGCAGTGTCACTGGCTATTGCAGTAAGTTCTCTCCTTTATATATACAGACTGCAGGGCTATGCAGTGTCACTGGCTATTGCAGTAAGTTCTCTCCTTACAGACTGCAGGGCTATAGGGGCTTAATAATAAAACACCGCATGTACCATGTAAGAAAGGACACGTCTCTGTACATGGACTCCGTGGATTTATAAACTAACACGTCTCTGTACATAGACTACAGGGCTTAATAAACTGACACATTATCGTAAAATGTGAAAACATAATAACCATTGTATTGTATTTACGGATCCAGTAGCTGAAGGCTGTTCAGTGGTAGATTCCTCCATTAACCCATCACCCCATAGTTATGTTATTAGTATAATAGTTATAATAGTTATGTTATTAGTATATAGTTTATCGTTATGTTATTAGAAATAGTTATAATAGTTATGTTTAGTTAATATGATATAGTATATTAGTATAATAGTATAATAGTTATATTATTAGTATAATAGTTAATGTTATGTTATTAGTATAATAGTTTATAATATTTATATTATTAGTATAATAGTTATAATAGTTATGTTATTAGTATAATAGTTATATTATTAGTATAATAGTTATAATAGTTATGTTATTAGTATAATAGTTATAATAGTTATATTATTAGTATAATAGTTATAATAGTTATGTTATTAGTATAATAGTTATAATAGTTATGTTATAGTATAATAGTTATAATAGTATATAGGATAATAGTGATATAGTTATGTATTAGTTAATAGTTATAATAGTTTGTTTAGTATAATAGTTATAATAGTTATGTTATTAGTATAATAGTATATTATTAGTATAATAGTTATAATAGTTATATTATTAGTATAATAGTATAATAGTTATATATTAGTAAATAGTTATAATAGTTATTAAGTATATAGTATAATAGTTATGTTATAGTTAATGTTATAATAGTTATGTTATTAGTATAATAGTTATATAGTTATGTTATTAGTTATAATAGTTTATAATAGTTATTATTATTAGTTATAATAGTTATAATAGTATATTATTAGTAGAATGTTATAATAGTTATATTATTAGTATAATAGTATAATAGTTATATTGTTGTATAAAGTTATAATAGTTAGATTGTAGTATAATAGTTTTAATAGTATGTATTAGTATAATAGTGTTATAATAGTATATGTTTTAGTATAAGTTATAATAGTTAATTGTTCGTATAATAGTTATAATAGTATATGTTATAGTATAATAGTTATTAATAGTTATATTTATTAGTATAATAGGTATAATAGTTATATATTTAGTTATAATAGTTTATAGTATATTATTAGTATAATAGTTTAATAGTTATATTGTTAGTATAATAGTTAGAATGTTATATTGTTAGTATAATAGTTATAATAGTATAGTTATTGATATAGTTATAATAGTTATATGTTAGTATAATAGTATATAGTTATTTGTTAGTATAATAGTTATATAGTTATGTTAGTAGTATAATAGTTATAATAGTTATATGTTAGTATAATAGTTATGTTTATAATAGTTATATTTTAGTATAATAGTTTATAGTTATATTGTTAGTATAATAGTATAATAGTTAATTGTTAGTATAATAGTTTAATAGTTATTGTAGTATAATAGTTATAATAGTTATATTGTTAGTATAATAGTTATAATTGTTATATTGTAGTATATAGTTATAATAGTTATGTATTATAATAGTTAATTAGTTATGTTATTATATAAAGTTATAATAGTTATATTGTTAGTATAATAGTTATAAGTTATATTGTTAGTAATAGTTATAATAGTTTTATATTGTTAGTATATAGGTTATAATAGTGTATATGTTAGTATAATAGTTATAATAGTTATATTGTTAGTATAATAGTTATAATAGTTATATTGTTAGTAGAATAGTTATAATATTATATTGTTAGTATAATAGTTATAATAGTTATATTGTTAGTATAATAGTTATAATAGTTATATTATTAGTATAATAGTTATAATAGTTATTATTAAAATAGTTAATATTATAGTTGTAGATAATAGTTATAATAGTTATATGTTAGTCATAATAGTTATATAGTTATGTTATTAGTATAAGTTTATAATGTTATTGTTAGTATAATAGTTATATAGTTATATGTAGTTAATAGTTATAATTGTTATTTATAGGGTTCCCCCCCCATTTTACTGAGTTGCTCTAACATCTGAATTGGCTCCTTTTATTTAGGTGATAAATATTACAGGAGTCGCAGTGGGATCTGGTCTAGCAGGTGCATGTGACACCTTAATATCACAGTAAGATTCCACAACCCTACCCCATATACCAGCCTACCCAATATACACCTACCCATATACCACTACCCCATATACCACTACCCCATACACACCCATATACAACTGCCCCAATTACCAACCTACCCCATCTACACAGACCGACCAACATACCAGACCAGCCACCCCAGAACCACCACCCCGACCACGACCAGACCACCGACCCAAACCACACCCCAGAGACGATAACCACCCCAGACCATAACACCCAGAGACTCACCACCCCCCGAGATACCATCCTACCCCATATTAAACCTACCCCATATGACCACCCTACCCAGTTATACCACCTACCCCAATATAAACAGACCCCATATAAAAACCTACCCATATACCAACCTCCCCATATACCATCCTACCCCAGAGACAATCAACCCAATACCATCCGAACCCATATACCATCCTACCACCATATATAAACCACCCCATATATAAACCTACCCCATATACAATCCTACAACCAATCTACTTGGCCTTATCTGCTACCTATTAACATTATTGTAGTGCCGTATAGTCCAATATATAGATAATTTAAAATAAGAGTACTGTTAATACTATTTCTAAGGGTAAAGTAACAGTTATTCCGTGACAAGCCTTCGGATGGCTAACACCCTCGTTCATAGGTCAGAGCCGGATGGTTTTACCAATGGTTTAAAGCTGGGTACACACAGCTACTACAGTCCACGTTCCCCATAATATCCTCTCAGGGTTTAAAGAACAAACAGGTGGCATAGCATTCACTAAAGGGTTCCACAGAAACATGGAAATACCCAAGAGCCTCACTTTATGGGACATATTTGCATATGCAGACACAAGCTCCCTAATAGAATCTTAGAACTGGAAATAGGTTATCTGCTGTTCTTCCTTTCAGGCCTATGGAGGGCGCAATTTGAAGCTTGTAGGAATTATTCTTCAGAGAGGGATCCTAATCTCCTGCTATTCTCCTTCCCTGCTGGGCTTTGCTGATCAACACCGAGACCATCTTACTCCTTTCCACCAGGACCCCGAGATCTCCAGGTCAGGCGATACACGTAATCATCACTATGGTTACAGGATCGGTCTCTGAGTGTCTGGGGCGGCTTGATTAGGGTTTTTTTCCCACTAGCCCTTTAGCATTTTGCCGCCCCCTTAAAGAACAATTAACAGTTTACATAAAAGTGTAAGGAAGTGCCAGTTACTATGGCTACATACAATGTTACTATGGCTACGACACATGTACTATGGTACATACACATGTTACTATGGCTACATACACATGTTACTATGGCTACATACACATGTTACTATGGCTACATACACATGTTACTATGGCTACATACACATGTTTAACTATGGCTACATACACATGTTACTATGGCTACATACACATGTTACTATGGCCAACTACACATGTACTATGGCTACATACACATGTTACTATGGCTACATACACATGTTGCTATGGCTACATACACATGTTACTATGGCTACATACATGTTACTATGGCTGCATACACATGTTACTATGGCTATTACATATAGGCAACATAGCACTGTTACTATGGCAACATCACATGTTACTATGGCTACATACACATGAGTTCTATGGGTACATACACGTGAGTTTCTATGGCTACATACAGTGAGTTACTATGGGTACATACATGTGAGTTTACTATGGGTACATGCACGTGAGTTACTATGGTACATGCACGTGAGTTACTATAGGTAGATACAGTGAGTTACTATGGGACATACATGTGAGTTACTATGGGTACATTACATGTGTTACTAGGGTACATACATGTGAGTTACTATGGGTATGCACGTGAGTTATATAGGTAGATACACGTGGTTACTATGGGTTACATGCACGTGAGGTTACTATGGGTACATGCACGTGAGTTACTATAGGTAGATACAAGTGAGTGTACTATGGGTAATGCACGTGAGTTATTGGGTACATGCACGTGAGTTAATTAGGTAGTACACGTGAGTTTACTATGGGGTACATACATGTGAGTTACTATGGTGAACATGGGTTAGTGAACTATGGGTACATGCACGTGAGTTACTATAGGTAGATAACTGAGTTATATGGGTACATACACGTGAGTTTACATAGGTAGATACACGTGAGTTACTATGGGTGTACATACATGTGAGTTACTATGGGAATACATGTGAGGTTACTAGGATACACGTGAGTTACTATGGGTTCATACATGTGAGTTACTATGGGTACATGCACGTGAGTTACTATGGGTACATGCACGTGAGTTACTATGGGTACATGCACGTGAGTTACTATGGGTACATGCACGTGAGTTACTATAGGTGATACCGTGAGTTTATATGGGTACATACATGTGAGTTACTATGGGACATACATGTGAGTACTATGGGTACATACATGTGAGTTTACTATGGGTAATACATGTCTGAGTTACTATGGTACATCAGTGAGTTTATGGGTACATGCACGTGAGTTACTATGGGTACATGCACGTGAGTTACTATAGGTAGATACACGTGAGTTAACTATGGGTACATACACGTGAGTTACTATGGGTAGATACACGTGAGTTACTATGGCTACGTACACATGCATGACTGACTGATTTTCCCAATCTGGGTGAACAGACATGAATTCAGACCTAGACCATGTGTCCCATTGTGTCTAAGACAGGTAGTAATATTATTGGCTGATACGGTGCATGGGCAGGTAATGACAGTGTGTGTGGTGTCAGGGTCAGAATTTGCCGTGTTTGTTATCGGACTCGGCAAAATCTTTTATATGGATATTATCGTCCTGGTCTGCTGACCGTATCACTGTGTGTGGCCAACATTGGAGAATAGAGAAAGATCAAAAGGGAATTGTAGGAATGGGGAAAGAAATGACTGAAAATAAGGGCTGGGCCTGAGTGATGTATCATGGAATTGTACAGCGCCACGGAATATGTCGGCGCTATATAAATCCACAATGATAATAATAAAGGATGAAATCAGAACAATGGGGGCGCAGGGCACGCAACAGAAGGCGCCGGTCTGCAAAGTTAATGTAAGGAGAGGGGACATTGCCTTTCATTCTTATGTCACCCCTACCACTTTGCCAACCTAGGCCGTGACCTAGTGAGGAATCGTCCTACACTGATAGATACTACTGGGCTACGTTCACAGAGATCTGACAGTAACGTACAGCATGTGTTTGTCACTTTGTATCCTGTTTAACAATGTGTATTCCATTAGACTTCTATAAAAATGCATGAAAAAACGGACAGAACTGCTGCATGCAGTGTGTATTTTAAACGGACAGAACTGCTGCATGCAGTGTGTATTTTAAACGGACCAGAACTGCTGCATGCAGTGCATATTTCAAACGGACAGAACTGCTGCATGCAGTGCTATTTTAACAGGACAGAAATGTTGCATGCAGTGCGTATTTTAAACGGACAGAAATGTTGCATGCAGTGCGTATTTTAACGGACAGAAATGTTGCATGCAGTGCGTATTTTAAACGGACAGAAATGCTGCTGCAGTGCGTATTTCAAACGGACAGAAATGCTGCAGCAGTGCGTATTTCAAACGACGAAATGTTGCATGCAGTGCGTATTTAAACGGACAGAACTGCTGCATGCAGTGATATTTTAAACGGAACAGAACTGCTGCATGCAGGTGTATTTCAAACGGACAGAACTGCTGCATGCAGTGGATTTCAAACGGACAGACAGTTGCATGCAGTATTATTTTAAACGGACAGAAATGTTGCATGCAGTGTGTATTTTAAACGGACAGAACTGCTGCATGCAGTGCATATTTTAAACGGACAGAACTGCTGCATGCAGTGTGTATTTCAAACGGACAGAACTGCTGCATGCAGTATTTTAAACGGACAGAACTGCTGCATGCAGTGCGTATTTCAACGGACAGAACTGCTGCATGCAGTGTGTATTTTAAACGGACAGACCTGCTGCATGCAGTATTTTAAACGGCAGAACTGCTGCATGCAGTGGTATTTTAAACGGACAGAAAGCTGCATGCAGTGCGTATTTCAAACGGACAGAAATGCTGCATGCAGTGCGTATTTTATACGGACTGGGAACGGATTATAAACACAGAGGTGTGAACGATATTATGAAATCCTGTGGGGTTTTACTGTCTGTCCATTTTTTAAACTGCATTTGAAAAACAAATACAAACTGATGTAGTGTGAACGAGCCCTTAATGCTGATTGTTGGGGGTTTCTGGGAATTGTAGTTCAGGTGGGGATTGTGTAGTTACAGTGTGTGTGTGTGTGATTGTGTATTAGGTGTGTTGATTGTGTAGTTACAGTTTGTTATTGTGTAGTTACAGTGTGTGTTGATTGTGTAGTTAGTGTGTTTTGTGTAGTTACAGTGTGTGGTTGATTGTTGTGAGTTACAGTATGAGGGGGTTGTGTAGTTAAAGTGTGTTGATTGTGTAGTTATAGTATAGTTACAATATGAGGGGTGGTTGTGTAGTGTTTACAGTATGTTTGTTGTGGAGTTACAGTTGTTGTTGTTTTTTGTTTCAGGTTAACTCAGGTTTATGTCTTCATATTCCTTCAGCTCTCCTGTAAGTTTTCTTGGATGTTTATTTTAACTAATAAACTTTTCAGGATGTACTGAGCATGCTCGCCCTCACGAGTCAGCTAGTCTGGCAGGGGGATGGGGGACTGAGCTTGAGAAACAAGTACTGGGTGGAAATCATGCAGCAACACAACACATCAGAACAAGTGCTGCTTACGTGGATTCATTTATAGATTAAAAGGAGAGAAAGTCATTCTTTCAGTGTACAATCCTTTAAGTTTGAAAGGATGACAACCTTGAGCAATAGTCTGTCTGCCGTGGGGATTGCCAGGCTTCTTACCATACAGGTTTTCCCCTGACATATGCCAAGGATCTGAAACAACTATTAAGAAATTCACTTCATTATCCTCCCCCCACAGCTGGGCTCCATGTGATTCCTATAGAAACCTATTAAGGAAAATGAACCGTGTGGTTTCTCTGATTGTTACTTGTTAAAGTGGGAATGTCGTCGGAATGTGTATATTATAAGAGGAATGTGCTTGTAAATATACACTGGCTGCAAGATAGAAAAGTTCAGGGCCCTTCTACTGACAGATGGTAAAAACATGTGGATATACCAGAATGAACATTACATATTTAATTTATTTACCCTTCTACATATATATATATTAATAGTTACCATTACACGTATATTATTCTGTATACATTATACTCTTACACATATGTTTATACCCATGTACACATATATATATAACTTTACATAGATCATACCCCAAACACATATATATTCTATTAAGGGGGAATGTTGGAGGGTATGTGTATCTATAAGTGTAACTATTAAAGGGGGGAATGTGGAGGGTTGTGTGTTCATAAGTGTAACTATTAAAGGGGTATGTTGGAGGGTATGTGTTTTATAAGTGTAACTATTAAAGGGGTAAGTTTGGAGGGTATGTGTATATATAAGTGTACTATTAAAGGGGTAATGTTGGAGGGTATGGTGATCATAAGTGTAACTATTAAAGGGGTGATGTTGGAGGGTTATGTGTTTCTATAAATGTAACTATTAAAGGGGGAATGTGAGGGGTATGTGTCTATAAGTGTAACTATAAAGGGGGGATGTTGGAGGGTATGTGTATCTATAAGTGTAACTATTAAAGGGGGATGTTGGAGGGTATGTGTTTCTATAAATGTAACTATTAAAGGGGGAATGTTGGAGGGTATGTGTATCTATAAGTGTAACTATTAAAGGGGTAAGTTGGAGGTATGTTGTGTTTCTATAATGTGTAACTATTAAAGGGGTAATGTGGAGGGTATGTGTTTCATAAAATGGAACTATTAAAGGGGGAATGTTGGAGGGTATGTGTATCTATAAGTGTAAACTACTAAAGGGGGAAGTGGAGTTGGGGGTATGTGTATCTATAAGTGTAACTATTAAAGGTGGAATGTTGGAGGGTATGTGTATCTATAAGTGTAACTATTAAAGGGGGAATGTTGGAGGGTATGTGTTTCTATAAGTGTAACTATTAAAGGGGGATGTTGGAGGGTATGTGTATCATAGGTGTAACTATTAAAGGGGGAATGTTGGGGGGTATGTGTTTCTATAAGTGTAACTATTAAAGGGGGAATGTTGGAGGGTATGTGTATCTATAAGTGTAACTATTAAAGGTGGAATGTTGAGGGGATGTGTATCTATAGTGTAACTATTAAAGGTGGAATGTTGGAGGGTATGTGTATCTATAAGTGTAACTATTAAAGGGGAATGTTGGGGGTATGTGTTTCTATAAGTGTAACTATTTAAAGGGGGAATGTTGGAGGGTATGTGTATCTATAAGTGTAACTATTAAAGGTGGAATGTGGAGGGTATGTGTATCTATAAGTGTAACTATTAAAGGTGGAATGTTGGAGGGTATGTGTATCTATAAGTGTAACTATTAAAGGGGAAATGTTGGAGGGTATGTGTTATCTATAAGTGTAACTATTAAAGGGGGAATGTTGGAGGGTATGTGTATCTATAAGGGTAACTATTAAAGGGGATGTTGGGGGGTAGTGTGTATCTATAAGTGTAATAAAGGTGGAGTTGGAGGTATGTGTATCTATAAGTGTAACTATTAAAGGGTAATGTTGGGGGGGTATGTGTTTCTATAAGTGTAACTATTAAAGGGTGAATGTTGGAGGGTATGTGTATCTATAAGTGTAACTATAAAGGGGGAATGTTGGAGGGTATGTGTATCTATAAGTGTAACTATTAAAGGGGGAAGTTGGAGGTATGTGTATCTATAGTGTAACTATTAAAGGGGGAATGTTGGGGGGTTATGTGTTTCTATAAGTGTACTATTAAGGGGGATGTTGGAGGGTAGTGTGTATCTATAAGTGTAACTATAAAGGTGGTGGAATGTGGAGGGTATGTGTTTATTAAGTGTACTATTAAAGGTGGAATGTTGGAGGGTATGTGTATCTATAGTGTAACTATTAAAGGGGGAATGTTGGGGGGTATGTGTTTCTATAAGTGTAACTATTAAAGGGGGAATGTTGGAGGGTATGTGTATCTATAAGTGAACTATTAAAGGTGGAATGTTGGAGGGTATGTGTATCTATAAGTGTAACTATAAAGGTGGAATGTGGGGGTAGTGTATTATAAGTGTAACTATAAAGGGGAAATGTTGGAGGGTATGTGTATCTATAAGTGTAACTATTATAGGGGGAATGTTGGAGGGTAGGTGTATCTATAAAGGTAACTATTAAAGGGGGAATGTTGGGGGTATGTGATCTATAAGTTAACTATTAAAGGGGTAATGTTGGAGGGTATGTGTATCTATAAGTGTAAATATTAAAGGGGTATGTTGAAGGGTATGTGTATATAAGTGTAACTATATAAGGGTGATGTTGGAGGGTATGTGTTTCATAAATGTAACTATTAAAGGGGAGTGTTGGAGGGTATGTGTATCTATAAGTGTAACTATTAAAGGGGGGATGTTGGAGGGTATTGTATCTATAAGTGTAACATTTAAAGGGGGGATGTTGGAGGGTATGTGTTTCTATAATGTAACATTAAAGGGGGAATGTGAGGGTATGTGATCTATAAGTGTAACTATAAAGGGGTAATGTTGGAGGGTATGTGTTTTCTATAAGTGTAACTATTAAAGGGGTAATGTTGGAGGGTATGTGTTCTATAAATGTAACTATTAAAGGGGGAATGTGGAGGGTATGGTATGTTATCAAGTGTAACTACTAAAGGGGGAATGTTGGAGGGTATGGTATCTATAAGTGTAACTATTAAAGGGGAATGTTGGAGGGTAGTGTTATCTATAGGTAACTATTAAAGGGGGAGTTTGGGGGTATGTGTTTCTATAAGTGTAACTATAAAGGGAGATGTTGGAGGGTATGTGTATCTATAGGTGTAACTATTAAAGGGGGAATGTTGGGGGGTATGTGTTTCTATAAGTGTAACTATTAAAGGGGAATGTTGGAGGGTATGTGTATCTATAAGTGTAACTATTAAAGGGGGAATGTTGGACGTACTAGTGTATCTATAAGTGTAACTATTAAAGGTGGAATGTTGGCAGGGTATGTGTATCTATAAGTGTAACTATTAAAGGGGATGTGTGGGGGTATGTGTTTCTATAAGTGGTAACTATTAAAGGGGGAATGTTGGAGGGTATGTGTTCTATAAGTGTAACTATTAAAGGTGGAATGTTGGAGGGTAGGTGTATCTATAAGTGTAACTATTAAAGGTGGAATGTTGGAGGGTAGGTGTGTATCTATAAGTGTACTATTAAAGGGAAATGTTGGAGGGTATGTGTATCTATAGTGTAACTATTAAGGGGAATTTGGAGGGTATGTATCTATGGTAACTATTAAAGGGGGAATGTTGGGGGGTATGTGTATCTATAAGTGAACTATTAAAGGGTGAATGTTGGAAGGGTATGTGTATCTATAATGTAAACTATTAAAGGGGTAATGTTGGAGGGTATGTGTTTCTATCAAGTGTAACTATAAAGGTGGAAGTTGGAGGGTATGTGTATCTATAAGTTACTATTAAAGGGGGAATGTTGGAGGGTATGTGTTTCTATAAGTGTAACTATTAAAGGGGGAATGTTGGAGGGTATGTGTATCTAAGTGTAACTATTAAAGGGGAATGTTGGAGGGTATGTGTTTCTATAAGTGTAACTATTTAAAGGGGGATGTTGGAGGGTATGGGTATCTATAAGTGTAACTATTAAAGGGTGGATGTTGGAGGGTTGTGTATCTATAATGTTAACTATTAAGGTGAATGTTGGAGGGTATGTGGATACTCTAAGTGTAACTATTAAAGGGGAATGTTGGGGGTAGTGTTTCTATAAGTGTAACTATTAAAGGGGGAATGTTGGAGGGTATGGTATTCTATAAGGTAACTATAAAGGTGATGTTGGAGGGATGTGTATCTATAAGTGTACTATAAAGGTGGAAGTTGGAGGGTATGTGTATCTATAAGTGTAACTATTAAAGGGGAAATGTTGGAGGGTAGTGTATCTATAAGTTGTAACTATTAAAGGGGGAATGTTGGAGGGTAGTGTTGTTATATATAAGGGTAACTATTAAAGGGGGAATGTTGGGGGTATGTGTATCTATAAGTGTAACTATTAAAGGGTGAATTGGAGGGTATGTGTATCTATAAGTGTAACTATTAAAGGGGTAATGTTGGAGGGTATGTGTTCTATAAGTGTAACTATTAAAGGTGGAATGTTGGAGGGTATGTGACCTATAAGTGTAACTATTAAAGGGGGAAGTTGGGGAGTATGTGTATCTATAAGTGTCACTATTAAAGGGGGAATGTTGGAGGGTATGGGTTTCTATAAAGTGTAAACATTAAAGGGGGAATGTTGGAGGGTATGTGTTTCTATAAGTGTAACTATTAAGGGTATGTTGGAGGGTATGTGTATCTATAAGTGTAACTATTAAAGGGTGAATGTTGAGGGGATATGGTATCTATAAGTGTAAATTAAAGGGGGGATGTTGGAGGGTATGTGTATCTATAAATGTACTATTAAAGGGGAATGTTGGAGGTATGGTTCTCTAAGTGTAATATTAAAGGGTAATGTGGAGGGTATGTGTTTCTATAAGTGTAAATATTAAAGGGGAATGTTGGAGGGGTACGTATGTGTTTCTATAAGATGTACTATTAAGGGGGAATGTTGGAGGGTAGTTGTATCTAAAGTGTAACTATGAAAGGGGAATGATGGAGGGTATGTGTTTCTATAAGTGTAACATTAAAGGGTGGATGTTGGAGGGTATGTGTGTCTATAGTGTAACTATTAAAAGGGTAATGTTGGAGGGTATGTGTTTCTATAAATGTAACTATTAAAGGGGGAATGTTGGAGGGTATGTGTGTCTAGTGTAACATAAAGGGGGAATGTTGGAGGGTATGTGTTTCTATAAGTGTAACTATTAAAGGGGAATGTTGAAGGGTATGTGTATCTAGAAGTATCTCTATTAAAGGGGAGTCTTGGAGGGTATGTGTATCTAGAAGTATCTCTATTAAAGGGGAGTCTTGGAGGGTATGTGTATCTAGAAGTATCTCATTAAAAGGGGGTTTGGGGGGGTATATGTATCTAGAGTATCACTATTAAAAGGGTTTTTTTGGGGGGTATGTTGTATCTAGAATTATCTCTATTAAAGGGGAGTCTTGGAGGGTATGGGTATCTAGAAGTATCTCTATTAAAGGGGAGCCTTGGAGGGTACGTGTATCTAGAAGTATCTCTATTAAAGGGGAGCCTTGGAGGGTATGTGTATCTAGAGTAATCTCTAGTAAAGGGAGTCTGGAGGGTAGTGTATCTAGAAGTATCTCTATTAAAGGGGAATCTTGGAGGTATGTGTATCTAGAAGTATCTCTGTTTAAAGGGGATTCTGGAGGGTATGTGATGTAGAAGTATCCTCTATAAAGGGGAATGTTGGAGGGTATGTGTATCTAGAGTATCTCTATTAAAGGGGAGTCTTGGAGGGTATGTGTATCTAGAAGTATCTTATTAAAAGGGAGTCTTGGAGGGTATGTGTATGTAGAAGTATCTCTTAAAGGGGGAATGTTGGAGGGTATGTATAAGTGTAACTATTAAGGGGGAATGTTGGAGGGTATGTGTATCTAGAAGTATCTCTATTAAAGGGGAATGTTGGAGGGTATGGTATCTAGAAGGATTCTATAAAAGGGGAATGTTGGGGGATGGGTATCTATAAGGTAACTATATAAAGGGGAGTCTTGGAGGGTATGTGTATGTAGAAAGTATTCTCTTATTAAAGGGGGAATGTTGGAGGGTAGTGTATCTAGAAGGATCCTATTAAGGGGAGTCTTGGAGGGTAGGTGTATCTAGAAGTATCTCTATTAAGGGAGTCTGGGGGTATGTGTATCTAGAAGTATCTCTCTTAAAGGGGAGGGGAATGTGGAGGGTATGGTACTAGAAGTATCTCTATTAAAGGGGGAATGTTGGAGGTTAGTGTATCTAGAAGTATCTCTATTAAAGGGGGAATGTTGGAGGGTATGGTATCTAGAAGTATCTCTATTAAAGGGGAGTCTGGAGGGTATGTGTATCTAGAGTATCTCTTTAAAGGAAGGGAATGTGGGAGGGTATGTGATCTAGAAGTATCTCTTAAAGGGGAATGTGATAGGTTAGTGTATCTAGAAGTATCTCTATTAAGGGGGAATGTTGGGAGGTATGGTATCTAGAAAGTATCTCTATTAAGGGAATGTTGGAGGTATGTGTATCTAGAAGTATCTCTATTAAAAGGGGGATGTGGAGGGTATGTGTATCTAGAAGTATCTCTATTAAAGGGGAATGTTGGAGGGTATGTGTATTAGACGTATCTCTATTAAAGGGGAATGTTGGAGGGTATGTGTATCTAGAAGTATCTCTATTAAAGGGGAGTCTTGGAGGGTAGGTGTATCTAGAAGTATCTCTATTAAAGGGGAATGTTGGAGGGTATGTGTATCTAGAAGTATATCTATTAAAGGGGAATGTTGGAGGGTATGTGTATCTAGAATTATCTCTATTATTATGTGTTTCTATGATTTTCCTGATTGCTAAATGTCTTTTTCTTCAGGCATCCTTTGTGTACATGTTATTATGCAAATATCTTCAAAATCAGGTAAGTTTTTTCACTGGCCTGAAAGTGTTAAAGGACATGTTCACCCTAAAAACAAAACTGGTGACTTGTCAGTTATCTGCCCACAGCCCCA
>CM033476.1:106855392-106875903 GCA_019447015.1 Hymenochirus boettgeri | reverse complement strand
TGGGTATGTGGTTGTTTATTATAAGTGTAACTATTAAAGGTGGAATGGAAGTGGATGGGCTGGGAATGGGATGGGAATGTTGGATGTGAGGGTTAGTGTTGTTTGGTGTTTGTGTCTATAGTGTATGTTAACCTAATTCAAAGGGGTAGGTGGTAGGGGGTGGTAATGTTGGCGGGTATTGTTGGTGGTATAAGGGTAGGTTTATAGGTTTTGGGTTGGGGGTTGTGGTGTTAGAGGGTTGTGGTAATGTGGTAATGTCTGGAGGGTATTTTGGGTTCTATTTAATTTAAATGTAACTTTAAAGGGGGGGGGAAAGGAAGGAGGGAAGGGAGGAATGTGGGAATGTTGGAGGGTATGTGTTGTTAGGGTATACTATAAGTACTTAATTTTTATTAAAGGGGAAGGGATGGAGGAGGGGTATGGTGTTCTAGTGAAGTTGGAAGGACTATAAAGGGGGAATGTTGGAGGGTTATGTGGTGTTAACTATTAAGGGTATGTGGTAACTATATTTTAAAGGGGAATGTTGAAGGGTATGTGTATCTAGGAGGTATCTCTATTAAAGGGGAGTTTGGAGAGTGTAGTATCTAAAAGTATCTCTATAAAGGGGAAGTCTTGGAGGGTTGAGGTATGTGTATCTAGAAGTATCTCTATTAAAGGGGGTTGTGGTGGGGGTATGTATATATCTGAGTATCACTATTAAAGGGTTTGGGGGGTATTTGGGGGGGTATTGTATCTAGAAATACTCTATTAAAGGGAGTCTTGGAGGGTAGTGTTGTATCTAGAAGTTTCTCTATTAAAGGGGGAGCTTGGAGGGGTATGTGTATCAGAAGTATCTCTATTAAAGGAGTGGGGAGCTTGGAGGGTATGTGTATCTAGAAGTATCTTATAAAGGGGAAAGTAAGAAGTATTCGTCTTGGAGGGTATGTGTATTAGAGTATTCTATTAAAGGGGAGTCTTGGAGGGTATTATGTGTATCTAGAAGTATCTCTGTTAAAGGGGGATCTTGGAGGGTATTGTATCTAGAAGTATCTCTATTAAAGGGGAAATGTGGAGGGTATGGGTATCTAGAAGTATCTCTATTAAGGGGAGAAGGAAAGAAGTCTGGAGTAGTCTTGGAGGGTATGTGTATCTAGAAGTATTCTCTATTAAAGGGGAGTCTTGGAGGGTATGTGTATGTAGAAGTATCTCTTAAAGGGGGAATGTTGGAGGGTATGTATAAGTGTAACTATTAAAGGGGGAATGTTGGAGGGTATGTGTATCTAGAAGTATCTCTATTAAAGGGGGATTCTTGGAGGGTATGTGTATCTAGAAGTATCTCTATTAAAGGGGAATGTTGGAGGGTATGTGTATCTATAAGGTAACTATTTAAGGGGAGTTTGGAGGGTATGTGTATGTAGAAGTATCTATTAAAGGGGGAATGTTGGAGGGTATGTGTATCTAGAAGTATCTCTATTAAAGGGGAGTCTGGAGGGTATGTGTATCTAGAAGTATCTCTATTAAAGGGGATCTTGGAGGGTATGTGTATCTAGAAGTATCTCTATTAAAGGGGGAAGGTGGGAGGGTAGTGTATCTAGAAGTATCTCATTAAAGGGGGAATGTTGGAGGGTTAGTGTATCTAGAAGTATCTCTATTAAAGGGGGAATGTTGGAGGGTATGTGTATCTAGAAGTATCTCTATTAAAGGGGAGTCTTGGAGGGTATGTGTACTAGAAGTATCTCTATTAAAGGGGGGGAAGTGTGGAGGGTATGTGTATCTAGAAGTATCTCTATTAAAGGGGGGAATGTTGGAGGGTTAGTGTATCTAGAAGACTCTATTAAGGGGGAATGTTGGAGGGTATGTGTATCTAGAAGTATCTCTATTAAAGGGGGAATGTTGGAGGGTATGTGTATCTAGAAGTATCTCTATTAAAGGGGAATGTTGGAGGGTATGTGTCTAGAAGTATCTCTATTAAAGGGGAATGTTGGAGGGTATGTGTATCTAGAAGTATCTCTATTAAAGGGGAATGTTGGAGGGTATGTGTATCTAGAAGTATCTCTATTAAAGGGGAGTCTTGGAGGTAGGTGTATCTAGAAGTATCTCTATTAAAGGGGAATGTTGGAGGGTATGTGTATCTAGAAGTATATCTATTAAAGGGGAATGTGGAGGGTATGTGTATCTAGAATTATCTCTATTATTATGTGTTCTATGATTTTCCTGATTGCTAAATGTCTTTTCTTCAGGCATCCTTTGTGTACATGTTATTATGCAAATATCTTCAAAATCAGGTAAGTTTTTTCACTGGCCTGAAAGTGTTAAAGGACATGTTCACCCTAAAAACAAAACTGGTGACTTGTCAGTTATCTGCCCACAGCCCCAACGGCTGTTTTTACCAGTTTGTTACATTCGTTTGTAACCAGATATTTAATGATAAGTTCTATTCTGTTCTGGTAAAGGGATCTGCCACCCACTCTGCTCAATGAGCTTTTTATAAGCTTGAGCATGTGCAGAGGAGGCAGCAGGGAAACAGCAGTCAATCATTGGTTGTGATGTCAGTAGTCACAGCTTTGATTGACAGCATAGAGGGAGGGGCCAGCTTAGTCTACCAGAATGGGGATAATAATTATCCTTAAATATCTGGTTAGTAATGTAGTAGTGTAGTAAAGTACACATCATCAATGAAATAAGAACCAATCACAGGCTGATTTTCTAAGCTATGTGCCTTAGCTGTGCTATTCATTTCCAGCAACCAATAGGTTTATAGCCTTAGCTGTGCTATTCATTTCCAGCAACCAATAGGATTATAGCCTTTAGCTGTGCTATTCATTTCCAGCAACCAATAGGATTATAGCCTTTAGCGTGGTATTCATTTCCCAGCAACCAATAGGATTATAGCTTTAGCTGTGCTATTCATTTCCAGCAACCAATAGGATATAGCCTTTAGCTGTGTGCTATTTATTTCCAGCAACCAATAGGATTAGCCTTTAGCTGTGCATTCATTTCCAGCAACCAATAGGATTATAGCCTTTAGCTGTGCTATTCATTTCCAGCAACCAATAGGATATAGCCTTTAGCTAAGCTATTCATTTCCAGCAACCAATAGGATTATAGCTTTAGCTGTGCTATCATTCCAGCAGCCAATAGGATGATAGGTTGATGTCTGCAGGAGCCTGTTAACATAAGAAAGGAATTATCTTTACTCTATATTCAAGTAAATGAGATTCTCTGTTGTTCTATGAAAGCCAAATCATCTTCTGTTCCTATTTCTTTCCGGGAATCATTTTCCCCAAGTTCTAACTGGATTAGTTGCCAACGTCTGCAATGCCCTCATTAACTACGTCCTGCTGTATGTGTGGGCTTTGGGGTGCGTAAGTTGCTGGACCGGGGTGTATTCTGGAGAACATCCTGGACTTCTCCTACGTTCTTTATTTTACCTATGAAAGGATGCTTCCCCTTATAAACCAGTAAATCCTTTCCTTTGTTTATCACTTAGTTCACCTGTGAATTTGCTCTCTACTCCTTTTTATATTTTTATTATCTGCTCACTTGTTTCATTGTCTGCTTACTTATTTCATTGTCTGATCACTTGTTTCATTGTCTGCTCACTTATTTCATTGTCTGATCACTTGTTTCATGTCTGCTCATCTTAGTTCATTGTCTGACACTGTTTCATTATCTGTCACTTATTTCGTTATCTGCTCACTTGTTTTCATTATCTGCTTACATATTTCATTATCTGCTCACTTGTTTCTTTATCTGCTCAGTTGTTATTGCTCACTTATTGCGTTATCTGCTCATTGTTCATTATCTGCTTACTTATTTCATTATTTGCTCACTTGTTTCTTTATCTGCTCAGTTGTTTCATTATCTGCTCACTTGTTCATTATCTGCTTACATATTTCATTATCTGCTCACTTGTTTCTTTATCTGCTCAGTTGTTTCATTATCTTGCTCACTATTTTCATTATTTGCTCACTTGTTTCTTTATCTGCTTAGTTGTTTCATTATCTGCTCACTTGTTTCATTATCTGCTTACATATTTCATTATCTGCTCACTTGTTTCTTTATCTTCTCAGTTGTTTCATTATCTGCTCACATTTCATTATTTGCTCACTTGTTTCTTTATCTGCTCAGTTGTTTCATATCTGCTCACTTGTTTCATTATCTGCTTACTTATTTCATTATTTGCCTCACTTGTTTCTTATCTGCTCACTTGTTTCATTATCTGCTACTTGTTCATTATCTGCTGGTTGTTTCATTATCTGCTCACTTATTTCATTGTCTGTCACTATTTTAATATCTGCTCACTTATTTCAATATCTGCTCACTTGTTTCATTATCTGCTCACTTATTTCATTGTCTGCTAACTTATTTCATTGTCTGATCACTTGTTTCATGTCTGATCACTTGTTTCATGTGTCTGCGCACTTGTGTTATTATCTGCTCACTTATTTCATTATCTGCTTACTTATTCATGTTCTGATCAACTTGTTTTCATTGTCTGACTCCCTTGTTTCATTATCTGCTCACTTATTTCATTGTCTGCTAACTTATTTCATTGTCTGCTAACTTATTTCATTGTCTGATCACTTATTTCATTGTGTGCTCACATATTTTACTATCTGCTCACGTATTTCATTATCTGCTCACTTATTTCATTGTGTGCTCACATATTTCATTATCGGCTCACTTATTTCAATGTCTGCTCACTTATTTCAATGTCTGCTCACTTATTTCATTGTCTGCTCACATATTTCATTGTCTGCTCACTTATTTCATTATCTGCTCACATATTTAATTGTGTGCTCACATATTTCATGATCTGCTCACTTATTTCATTATCTGCTCACTTATTTCATTATCTGCTCACTTGTTTCATTATCTGCTCACTTATTTCAGGGGCTCTGCTGCAGCAAACACCATATCTCAGTTTATCCAGATGATTCTTCTGGTTCTTTACATTGTGTGGAGAAAACTACACAAAAAAACCTGGGGAGGTATGGCAACTCCATGGGTACTGGGGTGAGGGACTTGGAAACACAGATCGATTTCATTTACAATTATGAGCACACGGATATTACATGGGGCTTATTGACCATTCGCTATTTAACCCTTGCATCTGTTTTACTCCACAGGGTGGTCACGTGACTGTTTGGAGGAGTGGGGGCCCTTTATCGGCCTGGCCATCCCCAGTATGTTAATGCTGTGTATCGAATGGTGGGCGTTCGAAATCTCCATCTTTCTGGCAGGTCAAGTACAGAAATAAGAACTTCCAATTGGAATTTTCTGTAGGAATTGATACAAACCGAGCCATTTCCTAGTGGGACCAGGATTTATCATTACGTAAACAGAAAGGGGGTCCGTGGGAGCTCCTATGGCAACGTCATTATAACATACAGTGGAAGGGCTACTGATCTGACCAAAACATTGGAACAAACAAGAAAAGAGATGATCAATGCACATTCCTGGGCCCCATATATCATAATATCTGTGCTAGTGCAAACAGTAAAAACATGGGGGGCTTTCTACTATATACAGTCAGCACCTATTGTGGGGGTCTCGCTACGTTATCGCCTGTCACATTGAATGGGGAAGATTCCCCTGCTGTGTACATTAGATTTGCAATATGGCTTCCAAATGCAAGGATTCTGGGTAAATGGATAAACGAGGGCTTATTTATATTGTATAATAACTGTCCGATCCTTCTCCTCTGCAGGATCCATCGGTGTGGTTGAACTTGGGGCCCAGGCTATTATTTACCAAATGGCAAACCTTGTGTACTTGGTGAGGATTTTTCACATCGTTATTCACCTAGTCCTGTTGCTAGAATGAATGAAATGATTACTGTCCAGTCATTGTGTGGATGGCCCATCAGACTGTTAGTGGGGTACACTGTAGATATTCTATGGGTCTCAACCCAACATTGACATTGATTTTATTTGCTCCCAGTAAAACAAAGTCTCGTAACACTTTGACCATTTAGATGTAATATAAATAGAGATGATATAGAAATTCAAACAGACCTGCATTTCTCCACTGTGGGTTCATCTTAACTTCTTTATCCAAATACTAAATGTCCAAGGAGGTTTCAGGGGCTATTTAATTTATTATAATAAGTTGCGTGGACATATTATGATAAATATATTATAAATATAATCAGAGATTGCAGGGAGTTTGTTTCTGGGTACTAGGGGTCAGCTCCAATAATTCATCTCCCTAGGTTTTCTGGGAGTGTAAGTGTATTCTGTACAAAGAAGCTATATAGCCTGTTAATGTTACACTTAAATAATGTTACACCAGCACAGAGATCCTGCTTCTCTTAGACACAGAATAGGGATTTCACCTTATTGTATGTTTTCTATTGCAAACATACTTCAACACGCCTGTCCAAAACAATAGAGATTCCTTTGCTTTCCTTACAAAAACAGAAAAGTGATCTTTGCAATTGTTCTTTCCAGTAAGGAATCAGAAAGAAAACTAAAACTTTTATGTATGTTTGGGGATTTGAACCTGTAACCTCATGGATGCTATCTTTTTAAAAGTAAAGCATTAGTCCACTAACCCACCAGAGCCAACACATAGTAAGAAGGTACATTTACAAATGGAAGCAAAATAAAAAGCCGTAAAATCAGGTGACTATTTAGCTTCCTGGTAGTCCCTCCTTTATGCCACACAGTTGGTACACGTGCTCACAAAGCAACAACTGGCAACAACATGGAAACCTTCTTACTTACAGAATCCACTTCATAAATGAACATAATTGCAACTTACTGAGTATTATCTTGCCATGCATGGGGAGGAAAACTTTCACATTAGGATTTAAAAAAAACAAGATTAGTTCTTCTTTATAAATATAATAAAGCTAAAAACTTATTGGTCGCTGCAAACTAAAAGCTGAGGCAAACTTGTCTACTTGTCTGGTTCTAGGTCCCTTTAGGACTGTGCATTGCAGGCAGTATACGTGTTGGGCATGGATTGGGAGCAGGAAACATTGAACAAGCAAAAAGATCGACCCTTGTTGTCCTGTGTCTGACAGGTAAATAAAGGATATTCAGAAATGTCTGTTTTGATCAGTATGTATATGTGTATATTCACATCATACCCTGCCCCAAAGAGAGTCTTAGTACCATACCAAACACACAACCTACATAGTAACATATCAATTGAGGTTGTATAAAGACATACGTCCATCTAGTCCAACCTTTATACCCTACCCATAATGTTGTGTTATCACGGGTTGACATAGTAACATAGTATTGGAGGGTGTATAAAGACATACCTCATCTAGTCCAACCTTTATACCCTCCTACCATAATGTCTGTATAACACGTTACATAGTACAGTATTGGAGGTTGTTAAAGACATACGTCCATCAGTCCAACCTTTATACCCTACCCAAAGTCGTTATAACAGTTACATAGTAACATAGTATTGGAGTTGTATAAAGACATACGTCCATCTAGTCAACCTTTTACCCTACCCATAATGTCTGTATAACAGTTACATAACATAGATTGGAGGTTGTATAAAGACATACGTCCATCTAGTCCAACCTTTATACCCTACCCATAATGTCTGTATAACAGTACATAGTAACATAGTATTGGAGGTTGTATAAAGACATACGTCCATCTATGTCCAACCTTTATACCCTACCATAATGTCTGTATAACGTTACATAGTAACATAGTATTGGAGGTTGTATAAGACATACGTCCTCTAGTCCAACCTTATACCCTACCCATAATGTCTGTATAACGTTACACAGTAACATAGTAGGAGGTTGTATAAAGACATACGTCCATCTAGTCCAACCTTTATACCCTACCCATAGTCTGTTAACAGTTACATAGTAACATAGTATTGGAGGTGTATAAGACATACGTCCATTAGTCCACCTTTTATACCCTACCAAATGTCTGTATAACAGTTACATAGTAACATGTGGAGGTTGTATAAAGACATACGTCCATCTAGTCCAACCTTTATACCCTACCCATAATGTCTGATAACAGTTACTAGTAACATAGTATTGGAGGTTGTTATAAAGACATACGTCCATCTAGTCCAACCTTACCCTACACCATAATGTCGTGATAACAGTTACATGTAACATAGTATTGGAGGTTGTATAAAGACGTACGTCCATCTAGTCCAACCTTTATACCCTACCCATAATGTCTGTATAACAGTACATAGTAACATAGTATTGGAGGTTGTATAAAGACATACGTCCATCTAGTCCAACTTATACCCTACCCCTAATGTCTGTATAACAGTTACATAGAACAGTAGTATTGGAGGTTGTATAAAGACATAAGTCCATCTAGTCCGACCTTTATACCCTACCCATAATGTCTGTATAACAGTTACTAGTAGTAACATAGTATGGAGGTTGTATAAAGACATATGCCACTAGTCCGACCTTTATACCCTACCATAATGTCTGTAACAGTTACATAGTAACATAGTATGGAGGTTGTATAAAGACATAAGTCCATCTAGTCCAACCTTTATACCCTACCCATAATGTCTGTATAACAGTTACATAGTAACATAGTATTGGAGGTGTATAAGACATACGTCCATCTAGTCACATTTATACCCTACCCATATGTTGTAAACAGTTACATAGTAACATAGTATGGAGGTTGTATAAAGACATAGTCCATCTAGTCCGACCTTTATACCCTACCCATAATGTCTGTATAACAGTTACATAGTAACATAGTATTGGAGGTTGTATAAAGACATACGTCCATCTAGTCCAACCTTTATACCCTACCCATAATGTCTGTATAACAGTTACATAGTAACATAGTATTGGAGGTTGTATAAAGACGTACATCCATCTAGTCCAACCTTTATACCCTACCCATAATGTCTGTATGACAGTTACATAGTAACTTGCCATTACCACATCTGCTGGAAGACAGTTCCACAGTGTCACCATTCTCACTGTAAAGAAACCTTTCCTAACCTGAAGATGAAACTTCTTTTCTTCCAACCTTAAAGGATGTCCACGTGTCCTCTGATATGACCTATATGATATGACCTATATGATATGAACTATCTGATATGATCTATATGATATGATCTATATGATAGACCTATAGATATGATCTATATGATATGATCTATATGATATGACCTATATGATATGACCTATATGATATGATCTATATGATGTGACCTATATGATGTGACCTATATGATGTGACCTATCTGATGTGATCTATCTGATTGGTGTGATCTATCTGATCTATATGATGTGATCTATATGATGTGATCTATCTGATGTGATCTTATCTGATGTGATCTATCTGATGTGATCTATCTGATGTGACTATCTGATCTATATGATGTGATCTATATGATGTGATCTATCTGATGTGATCTATTGAGTGATTATCTGATGGACTTCTGATGTGACTATATGATCTATGTGATCTATCTGATGTGACCTATCTGATGTGACCTATCTGATGTGACCTATCTGATGTGACCTGTATGATGTGACCTGTATGATGTGACCTGTCTGATGTGACCTATCTGATGTGACCTGTCTGATTGTGACCTGACTGATGTGACCTGTATGATGTGACCTGTATGATGTGACCTGTATGATGTGACCTATCTGATGTGACCTGTGTATGATGTGACATGTATGATGTGACCTATCTGATGTGACCTGTATGATGTGACCTGTATGATGTGACCTTGTATGTGTGACCTATCTGATGTGACCTATCTGATGTGACTGTATTGACCTATGTGACCTGTATGATGTGACTGTAGATGTGGACCTATCTGATGTGACCTGTATGATGTGACCTGTATTGATGTGACCTTATTGATGTGACTGTTTTATGATGTGACCTATCTGATGTGACCTGTATGAGTGACTATTGATGTGACCTGATTATGATGTACCTATCTGATTGTGACCTGTATGAGTGACCTACTGATGTGACCTGTATGATGTGGACCTTTGAGTGACCTATATGAGCTGATGACTTCTGATGTGACCTGATGATGTTCTGTGTGACCTATCTGATGTGACCTTATGTGACTTGATGTGACCTATCTGATGTGACCTGATGATGTGACCTTATAGTGATGTATGATGTGACCTGTATGATGTGACCCTAGTGACCTGTATGATGGACTATGATGGGACCTGTAGATGTGACCTGTATGATGTGACCTATCTGATGTGACCTGTATGATATGACCTATATAAAATTCCATTTGTCCTATATGTCTAGATATGATTCATCTAGGAATCATTCATTGTCCACCCTGATATTTATTATTGTGGTTAGAGTCACACACAGTCAGATCAGTAGGACCAATTAATATTTATCATTGCAGAAATATTTGCATTGGGATGTCTGTGTCGTGCTTGCAAGCCTGAAGGATGTGGCGCCTATGTTTACACTTGAGAGTGAGTACGCAATACTACACCGAGACGCAATCCTCACCGAGTAGCAATACTACACCCGAGTCGCAATCTACACCCGAGTACGCATACTACACCCGAGTATGCATCCTACACCGAGTACGCAATACTACACACGAGTACGCAATCTACACCGAGACGCAGATACTACACCGAGAGCAATCTACACCCGAGAGCATACACACCCGAGCATATACACCCGAGTAGCCAATACTACACCCGAGTACGCAAAACTACACCCGAGTACGCACTATACACCCGAGTACGCAATACTAACCCGAGTACGCAATCCTCCACCCGAGTAGGCAATCCTACACCCGAGTAGGCAATCACCCGAGTACGCAATACTACTCCCGAGTACGCAATCCTACACCGAGTACGCAATACTACACCCGAGTACGCAATCCTACACCCGAGTACGCAATACTACACCAGTAGCAATCCTACACCGAGTACGCAATTACTACAACCGTACGCATTACACCGAGTACGCAATACTACACCCGAGCGCAATACTACACCCAGAGAACGCATACTACACCCGAGTACGCAATCTACACCGAGTACGCAATACTACACCCGAGTACGCAATACTACACCCGAGTACGCAAATCCTACACCCGAGTAGCAAACTTACACCCGAGTACGCAATCCTACACCGAGTACGCAATACTACACCCGAGTATGCAATCCTACACCCGAGTACGCAATTACACCCGGGTCGCAATATACCACACGAGTACGCAATACTACACCCGAGTACGCAATACTACACCAGAGTACGCAATACTACACCCGAGTACGCAATAACTACACCGAGTACGCAATCCTACCCCGAGTACGCAATACTACACCCATACGCAATCCTACACCCGAGTAGCAATACTACACCCGAGTACGCAATCCTACACCCGAGTACGCAATACTAACCCGAGTAGACGCAATCCTACACCCGGGTACGCAATACTACACCCGGACCATTACAACGAGTAGGCAATCCTACACCCGAGGAGGCAATCCTACACCCGAGTAGGCCAATCCTACACCCGAGTAGGCAATCCTACACCCGAGGAGGCAATCCTACACCCGAGTAGGCAATCCTACACCCGAGGTAGCAATTCCCTACACCCGAGTTAGGCAATCCTACACCCGAGTAGGCAATCCTACACCCGACGCATCCTACATACGAGTAGGCAATCCTACACCCGAGTAGGCAATCCTACACCCGATCGATAGGCAATCATACACCCGAGTAGGCAAATCCTACAACCCCGAGTAGGCAATCCTACACACCGAGAGCAATCCTACAACCGAGTAGGCAATCCTACACCCGAGTAGGCAATCCTACACCCGAGTAGGCAATCCTACACCCGAGTAGGCAATCCTACACTCACGAGTAGCAATCTACACCGAGTGGCAATCCTACACCCGAGTAGGCAATCCTTACACCCGAGTACGGCAATCCTACACCCGAGTAGGCAATCCTACACCCAGGTAGGCAATCCTAAAACCGAGTAGGCAATCCTACACCCGAGTAGGCAATCCTACACCCGAGTAGGCACTCTACACCCGAGTAGGCAATCCTACACCCGAGTAGGCAATCCTACACCGAGTAGCAATTAGGCAATCATACACCCGAGTGGCAAATCCTACACCCGAGAGCAATCCTACACCCGAGAGTTAACACAAGCCACACCGAGACGCAATCCTACACCCGAGTAGGCAATCCTACACCCGAGTAGGCAATCCTACACCCGAGTACGCAATCCTACACCCGAGTACGCAATCCTACACCCGAGTAGGCAATCCTACACCCGAGTAGGCAATCCTACACCCGAGTAGGCAATCCTACACCCGAGTAGGCAATCCTACACCCGAGTACGCAATCCTACACCCGAGTACGCAATCCTACACCCGAGTACGCAATCCTACACCTGCTGTTAGGGTGTCATGTAATGTCAGGAATAGTTGGAATTAAAGTTATTTTTTTAACCGGTGGTTGATGGAGTCGGACAGTCCAACTTCTCTTCATATCCTTCAATAGTGGAGGAAAAGGCCTTGGTGACACATTCAATAAAAGTTCTTATCGTTAAAATGGTGCTAATTTTGCACCAACCAATCAGATCTTATTTAACATTTGAAAGCTAACATCTGATTGGTTGGGGCAAAATTAGCCCCATTTTAAACGATAAGAACTTTTATTGAATAACCCTGACGGAATCATAAAGAAAAGTTTGTTGATTGAATTTACTTATTCCAATCAAAACTATTCTCGCTTCGTGTTTGAAATTGACCAATGAACAGACGTGGAGATTGGCGACTTTGTATCCAGACGGATAGCGAGGAGCCAGTTTATATTTATATCTGGTTTTCTGATCACAGGAGCATCGCTGATCTGGTCAGTTACGTCCTCCCAGTATACGTGGCTTCACATCTGTTCGATGGCTGTGTGGTAAGTCAACATCACAATACGTTATCGTGTGTGGCCCATTTAAAGCTTATCAGGGTTGGTTAATATTTAGTCAAACGTGAACATTATGTAATAATCCTCTGGTCTCTGGGAACTGTTCACATAGGATTCATTCGCATAAAGGGAAACTAACGCTGGTTACACGGGTGATCAAACGTTTGTTATATAAATGTGACTGTTCCCCCGTCACACGAATAGATCTTAGAAAATCGCCCCGTGTATGTAGCTTTAGCTAAGTGCCTGGAATCTTTCTTTCTCTGTTTAGACTGCGTGCGGAGGAATCCTGCGAGGTTCGGGGAAGCAGAAGGTTGGTGCAATCTCTCACGCGGTTGGATATTACGTCATTGGTCTCCCTATTGGTATATCCCTGATGTTTGCTACAAACTTGGGTATAATTGGTAAGACGTCGCCCATAATGACCCTCCACTTCAGGACCTAGCGACAGAGATAGTCTTTTTATCGCTCTGCTAGAGAAAGACCTTAGGGCAGCAGCTTATCATATGTTACCTAACAGCAGTGATCCAGTTAAGAACTAGCACATGAATCGTTGTTTCAATAGCACAGTTAACATGACTCCAGATCATACTTCTAACTGCAGTCTTTCCAAAGTTGAAGCAGTATAAAATGACACATTTATGTGTATAAAATGACACAGTGAGCTGTGACAGTTCCAGCAAGCCTCTGGCTTGAGCATGCCCACTTGTATCCTACTGCTGGGAAGCAACATCATCAGCTACATCATAATCCCTGCCCTAACACATGCCTGTCACAGAGAGGGCGGAGTAGTAAGGGTTATTTACCAGCCTATAAGTTTGGATTGACAACAGCTAGAGACATCATCCCAGGCCAGTTTGAAAGGTACGAGAACTCTCTGCAATAGAGACCACACTAAACCCTTTAGTACGAGAACTCTCTGCAATAGAGACCACCTGTACGGAGACCACACTAAACCCTTTAACGTAAATGCAGCACCTGGTGGTTGAAGATAGTATTGCAGCTATGATCTGCTATGGATGTTGGTTAGAAGCTACACATGACATTTTATTACATTTAATAATTGCTAATTTAAGGGTTTCACACAACCGTCTGTACCTGAGCTGTGCGGAGTATGGAGAGGCCCAGAGTAGAGCGAGGAGAGGAGGGACTGGATATCGGTTACTGAAAACAATAAGCAATGGAACTCTCATCCAATGTCAATATTTGCTCTCTCTGCCTTGCAGGGTTTTGGTTTGGGCTCCTTCTGTGCACCATGGTCCAAGCTGTCGGACTAATTGTGTTTGTATTCAGGATCGACTGGAAGAAAGCATCTGATCAGGTGACGTTCTAGAGAGGGGGCCCCAACCTTACAGGGGCCACTTACTGTCTAATTAACATTCATTATTATTTATTATGGGTTTTAGGGGAAGATTATCAGCTGCACCAGGAAGTCTCTACCTCTAACTAGCTCCATCCTTGGCCGTGTTCTGACCCCAATGATGTCACTTGTTCACAATAAATGATACAAACCCAAGTGTCTATGTTATAATCTGTATTACAGACCCTTATAGAGGGAACACGTGTTCATAGCCCCCCCATGAGTGACGGACACTTTTACAGAATGTTTATTACCAGAGTTGTGTGTAAGATCCTGCCCAGACTGCAGGGGGCGATACAGGTTATTCCCCATAATCCCCAACTGCCTGTTGTATATTTCTCAAGGACACTTGGTTGTTTGATTTCAGGCTCAGGTTCGGATCCAACTGAAGAATAAAGTAAAGAAAGGAAGGAAACACAAGAGGTCGGAGGATCCAGATCCCTGCCCTGGTACGTTGTCACATTATCATTATTAATCTATACATATGCTTCCCCCTGATGCTCACACGACATGCAAAAAACTGCTCACCCTGTTTATTTGCAAAATAAAATGAGCCAGGTGGGAACATCGGAAGGTTAGAATTGTGGCTTTTAATATGTGGTCTGTAGACATTAGTCAATGGACACACATCTAACGTCTGCCTAGTGTATTGATGCATTCAAAAAGATACAACAAGCTGCGTCTCATTTCTCCCTTTATATGAAATTAACATGTGGGTACTAGGGTCTGCTCCCATAATCCACCTCTTTGTTTTGGAGTATAAAGTACACTTTACAGAAAGCAGACAGCCAGTCATATAACAGCACAAAGACTCAGCTCTATTAGTCACAGATCTTACAGCAGATCCTGCCTTTCAGACCCAGAACATATTTAACAGGGTGCAATTGATTATTAAAACACTTTGTTCCCTATACATTCCTTTGCATTTCATACAAAACAATTAGTCTTTGGAGTTTATTTTAATGAAGTCTGTGCATTTGAACCTGTAACCTCATGGGGTGTGTATTTCTAAAAGCAGTGCGTTAGACTGCTGAGCCACCACAGCACGCACAATCACTACAGGTACATTTAGAAATGTTATCTTTTACTAGGAACCGAATATTAAAAAAGTAAAATCAGCTGACTATTTTTGTATTCTTGCTGGAAAATACACTGCAGGGTAACAAGCAACTTTCAAAGGGATAAAGACAGTGAAAACTGTTCAGGGGCGTGGCCAATAGGTGCACATGCTCACAAGGCTTTCTGAAGACTACATGGGCTGTGAGATGTACTGGCAACAACATGGAAACCCTTAGTTAAAGAATGTATTTCTCACATGTACTAAATACAATGTACTAGAGATATTCTTACAACGTATAAGTGTTCTGGGTAAGAAACATTAGGATTACAAAAAATGTAATTTAGTTTTCCTTTAAGTTTCAATTCTATTTATTATTTTTGCAGGAGAAGGAGCGGAACTTGGAGAAATGGAATTAAAAGAGTTAAATGGGGAGAAACAGACACCTGAACTCTCTGAGAATACAACCCCTACAGATAAAGTGACGTTAACCAACAAGACCCTGATCTTTCGGAGGACCGTTGCACTTGCTTGTGCCCTTGGGAGTTTAATGATCGGGATGATAATAAGATTCACAGTATGAACAACAGAGATCAGTCGGAGTTTAGGAGATTTACAACGGACAAATGCGATTCGAAAGTTGGTTTAAAAGGGAAGTTCAGTGGAAAAAATGATCATTGAAGTTAGCAATATTCTACAGGCATTCTTCATATTCTCTTTATTTTTAAAAACTGGATTTCATCCCCATGTTGGCTGTGGCCAGCAGCTGCCGTTTCTGGTTCTGGAAGTCGTTTTTCCCAGAATGCACCACTACCTTGGAATGTTCCTAACAGTAATTTCTACTGATTGGCTGTTGGATGGGTCAAACATGCTCAGATCTCTACTGAGCAACTGAATCCACCCAGGGACTGACACCGTAACGGACACTATTAGGAGCCAATCAGGAAGTATTTCTTTATACACAGAAAATCAATAAATGGGCATTGATGTGAAAAATACTACCCTTTTTATTTAAAGTATATGTATTTGTGCTGACCTTCCCCTTTAACCCAATGGTGAGTGTGAGATTTCTTTTGGATCATTGGAGCCAAAAGCAACAGAGTCAGAATGGAGAAATATTAAATAAACTTTGGAACTTGCCAATCACAATGCAACGTTATTAACAGAACAGACTGAGCTCGGGGCTTTAAGTAATATTCATTTTGTTCTATTGACTTTAGAAGATAGTTTGCAGGTATTCCCAGAAATCATCGCTGCACAGAATGCTGGGAAAAGGCTCTGGGTAAGGAGATGTGGATTCCCAGACACCTGATATTTCCTTAAATAAACAGCGTTCAATAAAAGGGACCTGATTCTGCATAACCCTGAAAATGTATTGCAGTTCTCCAGGCTACAGATGGTTAAAGGGAAAGTAATTAATATCACTGCCCTTCTAAATCAGCACCTTACAGTATATGATTCCTCAGATTCTCCAAGGGTTTTAGTAGGAAGGTTTTGAAAATCCGATGCAAACAGAACTTCCGACAATTCCCCCACATCAGTGGATTTTTTAAACCAGTATTGTAACTTTGTGATAGCGCCCCTTTAACGCTATTGTCACCTACCTATAACGATCAGTAGTTTACAACAGGGTCCTTCTATTGCACCACAATAATGACCAAGATACAAAATACCGTTACCGTGTGGTATCAGCCATTCAATAACTTATGGAAACGGGTGGAATTGTACATTCGCAAAATAAAACCACGACCGTCCACAGAACATAAACAGCTCTGATCTTTTCACGATCAGCAACAAAATAATGTAGGGACAAACTGCAAAGATTTATTTTTTACAAATACAGTATATTTATTAAACTGCAGAGATAATAAAAGTAATAAAATAGAGCAGAATTTCTAATAGTGATATAGTACAGAACACAAGGAGGTCCCTAATACTCGCCAATACCCAGATAAGCTGTGATGATGAATGGAATGTTTCCAGGGATCATGTCTTAGGGACATTTCCTCTGTCTGTAACTTTCCCCAGGTTTCCAGCTTCTCTCTTGAGGACATTCAGTAACGTCTGTGAACTTTCCAAGATCTGAAACACAGATAGAACAATTATTACCGTTCGATCAACAAGAATTAAAGGGATATTACGTTCATTCTAAATACTGTAAAGGAATCTATAGGGGCAGCATGGTGGCTCAGTGGTTAGCACTGATTCCTTGCAGCGCTGAGTTCGATTCCACCCTTGGACACATCTGCAAGGAGTTTGTATGTTCTCACCGTGTTTGGGTGGGTTTCCTCCGGGCACTCCGGTTTCCCTCACAATCATAAAGACATACTGATAGGTTGTATGTGTCATATAAATGTGCTTAGATTGTAAGCTCTTCGGGGCAGGGAAAGATGTGAATGTATACATGTCATTGTAAAGCGCTACAGAAGATGTTGGCGCTATATAAATCCACAATAATAATAATCCATCAGTGCCTGTACCTTCATGTAAGCTGCCTCTGTTTCTGCGATGGTCTTGTCGAACTCACTGCGTGTCGCCATCTTCCTCGCTAAGCTCTCGTTCACCCTGGATAGTTTTTCAGTCAGAATTCGAATGTCATTTTGCAACTTGTGTTTCTCCTCCTCGTCCTGCTGGATCTGACTGTTTAAATCCTCCCGTTTGCTGCACAAATCCTCTATACCTGAAATGAACATTCCCACTGGTTAATGGCCTGTGACAGACCAGCAAAGCGTTAATTAAAAAGATAGAAAATGACCCCCCAGCCAGGAAACCTATTCCATTGAGAACTATCACATATCTTCAGCCAACACATTGTCAATAGATAGACTGGAGGAGCTTAGGCTAAATTTCAATTAAAAAATAAACTATTCCTTTAATGCCTTAATTGAAGAACAGGAGGTAAAGGAGCTAAGCATCACCACCCATTCCCTATACAGGAGCCAGGAACGAAGGTGAGTAAATTTACCTTTCACGCGATCCACGCCAGCTGCACTGACAAGTCCCGACTTCACTTCACCTATATAGTGTAATGCATGCTAATACGTACACTATCATACTATCTGTATACTGTATAACTTATAAATGAAGGAAGTAAAGATAATCAATGTCCATTCCCTATATAGTGTAATGCATGCTAATACGTACACTATCATACTATCTGTATACTGTATAACTTAAAATGAAGGAAGAGTAAAGATAATCAATGTCCATTCCCTATATAGTGTAATGCATGCTAATATACACTATCATTACATCTGTATACTGTATAACTTATAAATGAAGGAAGTAAAGATAATCAATGTCCATTCCCTAATAGTGTAATGCATGCTAATACGTACACTCTATACTATCTGTATACTGTATAACTTATAAAATGAAGGAAGTAAAGATAATCAATTCCATTCCCTATATAGTGTAATGCATGCATATACGTACACTATCATACTATCTGTACTGTATAACTTATAAATGAAGGAAGTAAAGATAATCAAGTCCATTCCCTATATAGGTATGCATGCTAATACGTACACATATACTATCTGTATACTGTATAACTTAGAAATGAAGGAAGTAAAGATAATCAATGTCATTCCCTATATAGTGTAATGCATGCTAATACGTACACTATCATACTATCTGTATACGTATAACTTAAAAATGAAGGAAGTAAAGATAATCAATGTCCCTTCCCTATAAGTGTAATGCATGCTAATACGTACAATATCATAATATCTGTATACTGTATAACTTATAAATGAAGGAAGTAAAGATAATCAATATCCATTCCCTATATTATGTGTAATGCATGCTAATACGTACCATATCATACTATCTGTATACTGTATAACTTAGAAATGAAGGAAGTAAAGATAATCATGTCCATTCCCTATATAGTGTAATGCATGCTAATACGTACACTATCATACATCTGTATACTGTATACTTATAATGAAGGAAGTAAAGATAATCAAGTCCATTCCCTATATAGTGTAATGCATGCTAATACGTACACTATCATACTATCTGTATACGTATAACTTGAAATGAAGGAAGTAAAGATAATCAATGTCCATTCCTATATAGTGTAATGCATGCTAATACGTACACTATCATACCATCTGTATACTGTATAACTTAGAAATGAAGGAAGTAAAGATAATCAATGTCCATTCCCAGGCCCTGTACAAACTCGTACTGTGTCCTTCCATACATTATAATTAATAATAGAATATATACAGGGAGATTCAATAAAAGTTCTTATCGTTTAAAATGGTGCTAATTTTGCCCCAACCAATCAGATGTTAGCTTTCAAATGTTAAATAACATCTGATTGGTTGGGGCAAAATTAGCACCAATTTAAGAGATAAGCAGGTTATTCAATAAAAGTTATCGGTAAAAACTGTACTAATTTTGCCCCAACCAATCAGATGTTAGTTTTCAAATGTTAAAAGATCTGATTGGTTGGGGCAAAGTTAGCACCATTTTTAATGATAAGAACTTTTATTGAACTCCCCGATAGTATTATAAAAGGGTTAATTGGAGATGTATAAAAGGGGTAAATGGAGGAGGGGGTTAATGGGGGGTATATAGGAGGGGGTTAATGGGGTATATAGGAGGGGGTTATGGGGTGGGGGGTATATAGGAGGGGGATCATGCGGTGTATATGGGAATAAGGGTGGGTGTGTAAAGGAGGGGTTATGGGGTGGGGTATATAGGAGGGGGATCATGCGGTTGTATATGGGAATAATGGGGTGTAAAGGAGGGGGTTAATGGGGGGTACATAGGAGGGGGTTAATAGGGTGTATTAGGAGGGGTTAATGGGGTTGTATAGGAGGGGGTTAATAGGGTGGTATAGGAGGGGGTTAATGGGGTGTATAGGAGGGGGTTAATAGGGTGTATAGGAGGGGGTATAATGAGGGTGTATAGGAGGGGGTTGATGGGGTATGGGGTATATAGGAGGGGGTTAATGGGGTGTATAGGAGGGGGTTAATGGGGTATATAGGAGGGGGTTAATGGGGGTAATAGGAGGGGGTTAATGGGGAGGTATATAGGAGGGGGGTAATAAGGGGGGTGGGGTATAAGGAGGGGGATCATGGGTGTATAGTGGGGTTAATGGGGTGTATAGGAGGGGGTTTAATGGGGTGTATAGGAGGGGGTTAATGGGGTGTATAGGAGGGGGTTAATGGGGGTGG
>CM033476.1:106831996-106855243 GCA_019447015.1 Hymenochirus boettgeri | reverse complement strand
CACAAACCCGCGCTATTACCAGTCCCCACTTCCTGCCAGCTGCCCAGTCACGTGCCCATAAAGCAGCCAATGGGTGCACGAGGATCTGCCCATGTGACTTGTAAATTGCAGACCGTCTTGCGTCATCACGCAGAATCAAGCGTCGTTGGTTTCCATGGTAACAGACCTGTCATTCCAAGTGGGCGACAGTGACGTCAGAAATCGGCGACAACCCAGTTCAGCTGGCGGGATGTGTGAGAGGAGCTCGGAGGGTTTGTCAGCGGCCTGGAGAATCCTGAGTGTCGGTCTGGTACCTCCCTCCGCCCTGGGCCTGGTAACTGTCACTTTACCTTATCACATGAAATCGGGTACCTACTCACCCCCTATGGGAATAACAGGTCTGATACTGTCACTACCTCATCACGACTGAGGTACCACCACCCTCTATATGGGTAATAACCAGGGCCTGATTAAACTGTCACTATACCGACCTGGGTCTACCATCACCCCTCTATGGGAAAACCCAGGCCGGGTTAAACTGCACTTACACCACTGCGTACCTACCTCACCCCCTCTATGGGAATAACCAGGCCTGGGTGGGACCAGGAGACAGAAAAAGTGACGACAGGGAACAGTCTGACCTCATCACCTACCCCCCCTCTATGGGATAACCAGGCACGTTACACTGGTTCAACTTACCTTATACTCGACCGTGGGTAGCTCTAACCTCACCCCTTATGGGAATAACCAGGCCTGATAACTGTCACTTACCTCATCACCTACCTCACCACTCTATGGGGAATAAACCAGGCCTGGTAACTGTCACTTACCTTATCACTGACCTGGGTACCTACCTCACCCCTCTATGGGAATAACCAGGCCTGGTAACTGTCACTTACCTCATCACCTACCTCACCCCTCTATGGGAATAACCAGGCCTGATAACTGTCACTTACCTCATCACCTACCTCACCCCTCTATGGGAATAACCAGGCCTGGTAACTGCCACTTACCTCATATATAGGAGGGGGTTAATGGGGTGTATTAGGAGGGCGGTCTAATGGGGTGTATAGGAGGGGGTGGGGTATATAGGAGGGGGTTAATGGGGTGGGGTATATGGAGGGGGTCCATGCGGGTATATGGGAATGGGGTGTAAAGGAGGGGGTTAATGGGGGTGGTGTATAGGAGGGGGTTAATGGGGTGTATAGGAGGGGTTAATGGGGTGTATAGGAGGGGGTTAATGGGGGTATAGGAGGGGGTTAATAATGGGTATCTAGGACGGGGTTATTGGGTATCTAGGAGGGGTTATGGGGTGTGGGGTATATAGGAGGGGGATCATGCGGTGTATATGGGAAATGGGGTGTAAGGAGGGGGTTAATGGGGTGTAGGAGGGGTTAATGGGGTGTATAGGAGGGGGTTAATGGGGTGGGGTGTATAGGAGGGGGTTAATTGGGGTATATAGGAGGGGTTAATGGGGTGGGGTATATAGGAGGGCGGTTAATGGGGATTAGGGGGTTAATATAGGGAGGGGGTTACTAATGAGTGTTTTTTTTTTCTATGGTGGGGTGGGGTATATAGGAGGGGGTTAATGGGGTGGGTATATAGGAGGGAATGGGTATATGAAAAGGGTGTATAGGAGGGGGAAGGGGTGGTTAGGATGGGGTCCGTCGGGGTATATAGGAGGGGGTTAATGGGGTGTATAGGAGGGGATAGGGTATATGAGGGGTTTGGTGGTGATATAGGAGGGGGTTGAGTTGTATGGGGGGGTGTGGGTATAGGAGGGGGTTAATGGGGTGTATAGGAGGGTGACGGTGGATATAGGAGTGGGGGTTGAATAGGAGGGGGGTTTTAATGGTGAGGGTATATAGGAGGGTGGTTAATGGGGTGTTCTAGAGGGGGTGGTTTATGGGGTGAGATATAGGAGGGGGTTTTAATGGGTGTATAGGAGGGGGTTAATTGGGTTGTATAGGAGGGTGTTAGGGGGTAAGGGGTATAGGGGGGGTTAATGGGGGGTATGGACGGGGGTTAATGGGGTGTATAGGAGGGGGTTAATGGGGTGTATAGGATGGGGTTTAATGGGGTGTATAGGAGGGGGTTAATGGGGTGTATAGGAGGGGGTTAATGGGTGGTATAGGAGGGGGTTAATGGGGTATATAGGCGGGGGATTCATGCGGTGCATATGGGAATAATGGGGTGTGTATAGGAGGGGATAATAGGGTGAAGAGGGGATAATGGGGTGCAGATGGGGATAATCGGTGTATATTGGGTTATGGGGTGTATATGGGGTTAGTGGGGTGTATAGGAGGGGATAATTACTGGTGTAGATGTGGTTAGTGGGGTGTAAAACTGGTGACTTAACTTGACCAGCCTCGTTGTTGTAGGTCTGTAGGGCAGCTCCCTGTTGGCTCATTTCTGTCTCCTGGGACACAAACCCGCGCTATTACCAGTCCCCATTCATGCCAGCTGCCCAGGCACGTGCCCATAAAGCAGCCAATGGGTGCACGAGGATCTGCCCATGTGACTTGTAAATTGCAGACCGTCTTGCGTCATCACGCAAATCAAAGCGTCGTGGTTCCATGGTAACAGACTGTATTCCAAGGGGGGACAGTGACGTCAGAAATCGGCGAAACAACCAAGTCAGGGGGATGTGTGAGAGGAGCTAGGAGGGTTTTGTCAGCGCCTGGAGAATCCTGAGTGTCGGTCTGGTACCTCCCTCCGCCTGGGCCAGGTTGGTAACTGTCACTTTACCTTATCACATGAAATCGGGTACCTACTCACCCCTATTGGGAATAACCAGGTCCTGGTACTGTCACTACCTCATCACCTACCCACCCCTATATGGGAATAACCAGGCCTGATATTAAACTGTCACTATCCCCCTCATAACCACATCACCCCTCTATGGGGAATAACCAGGCCGGGTTAACTGCCACTTAACTCACTCACCTACCTCACCCCCTCTATGGGAATAAACCAGGGCCTGGTCACTGCCACTTACCTCATCACCTTACCTCCCCCTCTATGGGATAACCCAGGCCTGGTTACACTGTTCACTTACCTTATACTGACCTGGGTTACCTAACCTCACCCATCTATGCGGAATAACCAGGCCTGATAACTGTCTAACCTCATCACCTACCTCACCACTCTATGGGGAATAAACCAGGCCTGGTAACTGTCACTTACCTATTAACTGACCTGGGTACCTACCTCACCCCTCTATGGGAATTAACCAGGCCTTGATAAACTGTACTTACCATCCACTACCCCCCTAACCCCTCTATGGAATACCAGGCCTGAAACTGTCACTTACCTCATCACCTACCCACCCCTCTATGGGAATTAACCAGGCCTGGTAACTGTCACTTACCTATACTGACCTGGGCTACCTACTCACACCTCTATGGGAATAACCAGGCCTGGTAATGCCACTACCTCATCGCTGACCTGGTCGGTACCTACCTCAAACCATCTATGGGAATAAACCAGGCCTGGTAACTGTCACTTACCTCACACTGCATGGGTACCACCTCACCCCTCTATGGGAATAACCAGGCCTGGTAACTGTCACTTCCTTATCACTGACCTGGGTCTTCACCTCACCCCTCTATGGGAATAACCAGGCCTGGTAACTGTCACTTACCTCATCGCTGACCTGGGTACCTACCTCACCCCTCTATGGGAATAACCAGGCCTGGTAACTGTCACTTACCTCATCACTGACCTGGGAACCAGTTTTGTGCTACATTGTAGGGGAAAAGTAAACATGGTTATTTCCCAAGAGCTGCAGTGACTTGGTATGGTCCCTTCTAATGTGAGGTATCTGCATGATGGGGGCTGTAGGTTTATTGCCCTTCGTGCACTCACATCTGGCTGTAATTCGAGATATAAGGGGATAAACACTCATTTAGATGTTATGTAACTGAAGCAAAGCAGTAAAAATCTAACCTCAGATTGGTTACTGCAAATGAATATTACCTGATGAAGGAGACATAGTGCTCTCCGAAATGTTGTTCGTTTGCGTGATGTAATAAACAGTTTAAAACTGAGGACAAATGTGCGCTTCCATTTCAAATGCTTGTGCTATAGCTGGGAGTCCTACAGGTAGAGGACGAACGGGAGCAGCACCTTCAACATTGGTGGCACATTGCCAACAAGGAGTGCCTAGGCCCAATCCTATGGTATTTGGTACTGCAAATGAATAGCATTGGAATGAATAGCATTGGGAAATGTTTACACCCATTATTACATCCGCCCCTCTGTGTTGTATATATAGATATATTGTCGGATTTGCTTTATGTATCCTATATAGGCTGCACCTAGATCCAGTACAGATGAGTCCGTCCACAAAGCCGAACTTGAAGCAGCGCTGGAAGTCCTGCAGCAGTTTGACCTACATTCCATGTTATTGGAATGGTTCACTGAAGTATTGCAAACAGACCTGCAGAGAAATATTGCACCAGAGTTTTGGAATGGCATCAACCAGCATGAAAATGCCATTGAGGAACAGCAATGCATCCTGCTTTTATTGGATACATTTCGCCTCCTCATGTCCCGTCTGGATACCTATCTGCAAAGCCTGGACACACTGGGCGGGTGGATAGACGCCAGTTTGCTAGACAGATCGGACTCCAACATATTCCGGGACAATGTTTACACCATGTTTAAGGCCATTCTGTTCTTTTCCACTTCCTCAAACTTCCAGGATATGATCCAGAAATTCTACACACGGACATTTAAGATTTACATGAAGCAGAAGAGAAAATTGGAGGAAAATTCTTGTGACAGCAGTATGAATGAAAACGAGAGAGAAAGCGATTCTGAGGACAGAGGGGGAGATGACTCGGAGTGTGGGGGATGTGAGAGCAGCAAAGAGCAGTGCTGGTGTTTGTCTGCGATGGAGCAGTTTCAGGAGCTTAGTGGCATATTGTAAGTATTATGAAAGTGCAATGGATATGAAAGGAGACAGAGTAACACACACACATCCTGCTGGCACACTAAGCGCTTGATGCAATAACGGGTGCAAAAGATCATCTTAAGAAACCAATCGGATTTTTGCCAACTGCAGTGACCCAGTTAAAATCCAGCATCTGATTGGTTTCTGCAAATTATTAGTATGGGCAAACCTTTGCCACCCTTTCATCAGCCCCTTGGTCTGTTTACACAATACCCAGTCAAACAATGTGACACATATTTTTGTCAATCAGGCTGACATAATGGGTGAAATTATTGCCGCAGTATTTGACTATTTATTTTACTGAAATCCGATGAAAAATGGATTTAGTGTCACTGAAATTTTAACTTGGGTTTTGAATGGACCAGACAGTGTTTCAACAATATATTGTCTGTGCCACGTTAATTTACTTTGGGCGGACTACCTACTTATCACTATCAATGAACCCAATCAGTAGTTTGTCTAAAGGGAATATTGGTTGGTGTGTACACAGCCTTCAACTGATCCAACATCCCACTGGTATTTCTATATATTTATGGCTTTGGATTTCTGTACTGCACGTTCCATGGCTGTTCCCCAGGGCTTGTTCAGACAGAGAACAGCATAAAGCCTGGAAATGGATCGATCACTGGGTGTCTAATTTAGTTTAATAACAGGATTGCATCTGATTTAATAATAAATTGTGTAAGGAGCATAGAGAGTGGGATCTGCTGTGTCTTTCCTTCCCATAGTTAAGCACATTACTGGAGGGAGCCTTTTCCTTTTTCTTGACAATTCGTGTACTAAACCGTGCTCTGGAATCCATTTTTGTAACATTGTTTTGTTTCCTGTAGTCACAGATTAAATCTGCTGGAGAGAATCTGTTCGGATGCAGTTACCACTATTTTGCACAAGATGATTGAGGAGCGAATGGAAAAGAAGTGTCGTGGGGAGTATGAAAGATCCTTCCTCGCTGAATTTCAGGAGGTAGAAGTGAAAGCGCTGTTAAAGAATATTATTTACTAGTATAATTTAAGGTAGTATTAAGACCGTTACAGGGAGGGCAGTTACAGGGGTTACACTGAGGAGTTCTGTGTCTATATAAAGGTACAAGGACACAGACTGAGTTATACAGGGAACTCTGGGTACCACTCATGTATTAAAGGTACAAGGACACAGACTGAGTTATACAGGGAACTCTGGGTACCAATCATGTATTATAATGGATAATGTATCCCCTACTGTAAATTATAAGGATATTAGAAGTCACTGAGGAGTTTTTTGTCTATATAAATACATAGCTGAGCACTAATTAAATGCTTGTGTGAATTATAATTCTATATATTTGGTAATTATTCTATTTCCAGACATTCTAGCTCGATGTATTTTCCCTGTAGAGTATGTAGAGTATTTCTACTTGGTACAAACCTCCTATTGTCACTATACAGTGTTCACTTCCTGTTTGGATTTTGTTGACAGTGGGTAGAGAAGGTGATTGGTTGGCTGAGCAAAGTATTCCTGCAGGATGGCACGGTGCCACCCGCTACCCCAGAGACCAGCAGCACATTGAAACGTTGGCGCTGCCATGTACTCCGCTTTTTCTACCGCCTCTACGCCAGTATGCGCATTGATGAGCTTTTCAACATCATTAGAGGTGACGGATCCACTTTACTGCTAAACTGTAAAGAACGTCTACTACACATTAGACACATCCCTGTATCTCTATTTTCTTCTAGATTTTCCAGAATCCAAACCGGCCATTGAGGATTTAAAGTTCTGCTTGGAGAGGACGAATCAGAGGCAGCAGTTACTTACATCACTCAAGAATGGTCTGGAAACCCGACTCCTGCACCCAGGTGTGCCTTCCCTTCGTATGGTGGGGGATTAGAGCTTGGTACCCTGTGCTAGTTCCTGAATCTGTTTGTATCCTGTGTGTACGTTTTATTAGCTACCCTGTGTATGTAAAGCACCGTTTATAAATACAATAATAGTGATATCTGTCCTAGGAGTTAACACGTCGGACATCATCACCCTGTACATATCTGCTATTAAAGCCTTACGAGAGTTAGATCCTTCTATGGTAATATTGGAGGTGGCCTGTGAGCCCATCAGAAAGTACTTAAGGTAAGTGATGGATTTTCCGGTGTGTATAGAGATTGTGATTCACCTTGGAGACCAAAATAACGTGGACTTTCTAATGTCTTTATTGGCCCAATATAAGACATGAAATATCTACAGGGAGATTTAAAACCCTCTGTGCTCCTCTTCCTTCCAGGCTCCTGCAATGCAGAATTCAGTCAGCAGATTTACTGTATTGTGGGGACCTGGCAGGTAAGGAGCGTGGAGGTGACACCTTCATTTAAAAGGTGTTTGTCACAAGGGATTTGACATTGGGTGCCTGTGCTGGTAATACAAAACGTCGCAGGCCCTGTAAATATTACACCGGGAAGCATGGGTTTAACTCCATTTTACCCAATAACGTATTATATTACATCTCCCTGCTAAATGTCAGGACCAGAGAAGACACGGTCCGTCAGATCGTTGCAGGGTTAACTGGGGATGCGGAAGGTTCTGCGGACCTGGCAAATGAATTGTCCAAAGCGGATCCAGTTCTGGAGAATGGACAGGAGAGTGATGATGATGTGTCAGAGGCTGAGGACTGGATGCCTGACCCTGTAGATGCTGATCCAGGTGCGTGTCTACTGTACTATATGCATGCAAATATAGGGGTTCAATTCCGTTGGGGACATTAGTTGTTATTTTGGGTGAGTAAGGGCGAGAGCATACCCCTTTAACCTGGCCTCAGAGTCGTAGAGTACATCCCTTTAAGTATGCATTCTTACCTGTTTGCCGTTTTGAAAGAAGGATTCTACATAGTGCAAGAAGTGTAACACGTCTTATATTAAGGAGATCATCTCGGAAACATTGTTATAGATATATAAGTGTTTTTAAAAGTTTGTTGTAACTATTTTTAAGACATTGTGTTTGGTGTATCAGTATCACGATCAGCGCTTAAAACTAATACAAGGGATATAACAGTTTAGGTATATACACACTAGTACGGCTGGCTCATTCTGGGATATCTGATGCAGCGGATTCCCCTTTAGGTCCTAGATAGTGGAGGGCGTGGAGCTAACAATGGTATTTCAGGCACCAAACACAAGGTTTTCACTAGCCTATGATTAAGGGGATGGGGAGTTCCTGAAACGCGTCAGGCGTACAGTGTTTTTGGAGTTTATCCTATAAAAGATGTGATTTTAAGGAGCAACTGCCTGTGATGAGTGTTTACAAGTGGGCTGACTATCCTTGTTACAAGTCCCACTTAGATTGTTAGACCCTGTAAGATATATATATTATTATAGCCTCCCCTTCACTCCTTTTGCTTCCAAGGAGGAATATTGGGGTATAAACTAGTAGATTTATTATTCATTATTTACATTAAAGGAGATGTACACTGGGAAATGTGTTTTATTTAATTACCTATTACTGGAAACTATAGTTCTTCCCTAGTATTACTGAACAGTTTTATATGTTGATCAGTCCCTTATTTCTTTACATATCCAGTCTGAAACCTCTTACATTTCAGCTGTCAATCAAGTACCTTATTACCATAAACGTTTCTGTTATGTCTAGATTTGCTGTGACTGTAATGAGGACAGTTGGTATGTGAACTGCATGGTGGGAAATTCCCTTTCCTAATACTGCCTCATAGGGATTACTGAGCATGCTTGCCCTCACAGGGAGTCAGATAGTCTGGCAGGGGACTGAACAAGTACTGGATTGAAGTCCTGCAGCAACACAAAACATGTTAAGGGCTACTATACATGTATTCATTTATAAATTCAAATGAGGCAAATTCATTTTTTCTGCGGACAATTCCTTTAAACCTTCGTCGCAATGAGGTTTGTTTGCATAAAAAAATAATTAATAATTAAGTTAGTCAAATGTAGCAAGGATAAGTCAATGTTGAAACGTCCGCTTACAGCTCCTCCTGCTGTTGGAGAAGGGAGTTACAGTGGTCAGTTCTGCCATTTCCTGGGTTTGGATTTCTTTATCTAAGTGAACTATGGGAGGGGAACCATCTAATCCGCTAAACTGATCCAGTTCTCGTGTTTATTCCAGGTAAAACCAGCTCCAAGAGACGATCCTCAGACATCATCAGCCTTCTGGTCAGTATATATGGCAGCAAGGAACTGTTCATCAATGAGTATCGCACACTCCTCGCCGAACGCCTCCTCCACCAGTTCACTTACAGCTCGGAAAGGTAACGCTGCCATCAGGGTATTATCGCTAATGATTGAGTTCTGTGCTGGTACTAAATGGCATTTGTGTTGTGGAAGTTACAACGCTTGTCGTTGGTTTATTAATAATAATGTGTTTGTACGATGCAGAGAGATCCGCAACGTGGAGCTGTTAAAACTGCGTTTTGGAGAGCCCCAGATGCATTACTGTGAGGTCATGTTGAAGGTGAGGAAATCTCACACAGTGCGTTGTGTAATTATTTACTTTGTGTAGAGTAAAGGATAACTATGGTGTGTATAAAGTACATGGGACAGGGGTACAGGACGGGTAACTCCTACCTCCCAATATTGGCACCAGCACAAAGAAAACTGATTCTGCCAGTCTACCTCCTGGCTTCAGCACTATCTTTAATACAGGAATAGTCCAGGACTAACCTGGCAAATGAAGACTGTACGTGCTGTATGTCCTTAACAAAACAACATTGTGTGGTAGGAATAATCAATACGTGCTGTATGTCCTTAACAAAACAACAGTGTGGTAGGAATAACAATACGTGCTGTATGTCCTTAAACAAAAACACTGTGTGGAGAATAATCAATAGTGGTATGCCTTAACAAACACATGTGTGGTAGGAATAATCAATACGGCTGTATGTCCTTAACAAAACAAACATTGTGTGGTAGGAATTAATCATACGTGCTGTATGTCCTTAACAAAACAACATTGTGTGGTAGGAATAATCAATACGTGCTGTATGTCCTTAACAAAACAACATTGTGTGGTAGGAATAATCAATACGTGCTGTATGTCCTTAACAAAAACATTGTGTGGTAGGAATAATCAATACGTGCTGTAGTCCTTAACAAAACAGCTTGGTGGTAGGAATAATCAATACGTGCTGTATGTCCTTAACAAAACAAACATTGTGTGGTAGGAATATCAATAGTGCTGTATGTCCTTAACAAAAACAACATGTGGTAGGAATATCATACGTGCTGTATGTCCTTAACAAAACAACAGGTGTGGTAGGAATAATCAATACGTGTGTATGTCCTTAACAAAACACACTGTGGTAGGAATAATCAATACGTGCTGTATGTCCTTAAAAAAAACAACACGTGGTAGGAATAATCAAAACGTGCTGTATGTCCTTAAACAAACAACCTTTGGTGGTAGGATAATCAATACGTGCTGTATGTCCTATACAAACAACATGGTGTGGTAGGAATAATCAATACGTGCTGTATGTCCTTAAAAAACAACAGGTGTGGTAGGAATAATCAATACGGCTGTATGTCCTTAACAAAAAACACGGTGTGGTAGGAATAATCAATACGTGCTGTATGTCCTTAACAAAACAACACGGTGTGGTAGGATAATCAATACGTGCTGTATGTCCTTAACAAAACACGCAGGGTGTAGGAATAATCAATAGTGCTGTATGTCCTTAACAAAACACACGGTGTGGTAGGCATAAATCAATAAACGTTGCTGTATGTCCTTAACAAAACAGCCAGGTGTGTAGGAATAATCAATACGTGCTGTATGTCCTTAACAAAACGCACGGTGGTTGTGGTAGGAATAATCAAATACGTGCTGTATGTCCTTAACAAAACAGCACGGTTGTGGTAGGAATAATCAATACGTGTGTAGTGTCTTAAACAAAACAGCACGGTGTGGTAGGGAATAATCAATACGTGCTGTATGTCCTTAAACAAAACAGCACGGTGTGGTAGGAATACATCAATACGTGTGTATTTCCTTAACAAAACAGCACGGTGTGGTAGGAATAATCAATACGGGCTGTATGTCCTAACAAAAAACAGCACGGTTGTGGTAGGAATAATCAATACGTGCTGTATGTCCTAACAAAAACACGCACTGGTGGGGAGAATAATCAATACGTGCTGTATGTCCTTAACAAAAACGCAAGGTGTGGTAGGAATAATCAATACGTGCTGTATGTCCTTAACAAAAAACGGTGTGGTAGGAATAATCAAACGTGCTGTAGTCCTTAACAAAAACCGCACGTGTGTAGGAATACAATAGTGCTGTATGTCCTTTAACAAAACAGCACGGTTGGTAGGAAAATCAATACGTGCTGTAGTCCTTAACAAAACCGCACGGTGTGGTAGGAATAATCAATACGTGCTGTATGTCCTTAACAAAACGCAACGGTGTTTGGTAGGAATAATCAATACGTGCTGTATGTCCTTAACCAAAAAAACATGTGTGGTAGGAAAATAATATACGTGTGTATGTCCTTAAAAAAAACAACACGTGTGGTAGGAATAATCAATAGTGCTGATGTCCTTAAAAACAAACATGTGTGGTAGGAATAATCAATACGTGCTGTATGTCCTTAACAAAACAACACGGTGTGGTAGGAATAATCAATACGTGCTGTATGTCCTAACAAAAACAACACGGTGTGGTAGGAATAATCAATACGTGCTGTATGTCCTTAACAAAACAACGGTGTGGTAGGATAATCAATACGTGCTGTATGTCCTTAACAAAAACAACCACGGTGTGGTAGGAATAATCAATACGTTGCGTATGTCCTTAACAAAAAACACGGTGTGGTAGAATAATCAATACGTGCTGTATGTCCTTAAACAAAACAGCACGGTGTGGTAGGAATAATCAACGTGCTGTAGTCCTTAACAAAACAGCCACGGTGTTAGGATAATCAATAAGTGCTGTATGTCTTAACAAAACACACGGTGTGGTAGGAATAATCCAATACGTGCGTATGTCCTTAAAAACAGCACGGTGTGGAGGAATAATCAATACGTGCTGTATGTCCTTAACAAAACGCACGGTGTGGTAGGAATAAATCAATAGTGCTGTAGGTCCTTAAAAAAACCGCACGGTGTGGTAGGAAAATCAATACGTGCTGTATGTCCTTAACAAACGCCGGTGTGGTAGGAATAATCAATACGTGCTGTATGCCTTAACAAAACCGCACGGTGTGGTAGGAATAATCAATACGTGCTGTATGTCCTAACAAAAACCGCACGGGGTGTGGTAGGAAAATCAATACGTGCTTTATGTCCTTACAAAACGCACGGTGTGGTAGGAATAATCAATACGTGCATGTCTGTCTAAAAAACCACTGTGTGGTAGGAATAATCAATACGTGCTGTATGTCCTTAACAAAACAACACTGTGTGGTAGGAATAATCAATACGTGCTGTATGTCCTTAAAAAACAACACTGTGGTAGGAATAATCAATACGTGCTGTATGTCCTAACAAAACAGCCGGCTGTGGTAGGAAAATCAATACGTGCTGTATGTCCTTAAAAAAACAGCACGGTTGTGGTAGGAATAATCAATACGTGCTGTATGTCCTTAACAAAACCGCACGGTGTGGTAGGAATAATCAAATAGTGCTGTATGTCCTTAACAAAACCGCAGGCTGTGGTGGTAGGAATAATCAATCGTGCTGTATGTCCTTAACAAAACCGCACGGTGTTGTGGTAGGAATAATCAATACGTGCTGTATGTCCTTAACAAAAACCACGTGTGTGGTAGGAATAATCAATACGTGCTGTATGTCCTTAACAAAAACAACCACGTGTGGTAGGAATAATCAATACGTGCTGTATGTCCTTAAAACAACACGTGCACGGTGTGGTAGGAATAATCAATACGGGCTGTATGTCCTTAACAAAACAACACTGGGTGGTAGGAATATCAATACGTGCTGTATGTCCTTAACAAAAACCGCAGGTGTGGTAGGAATAATAATACGTGCTGTATGTCCTTAACAAAACCGCACGGTGTGGTAGGAATAATCAATACGTGCTGTATGTCCTAACAAAACCGCACGGGTGTGGTAGGAATAATCAATACGTGCTGTATGTCCTTAACAAAAAGCACGGTGTGGTAGGAATAACAATACGTGCTGTAGTCCTTACAAAAACCGCACGTGTGGTAGGAATAATCAAATACGTGCTGTATGTCCTTAACAAACAACACGGGGTGTGGTAGGAATAAAACCAATCCGTGCTGTATGTCTTAGCAAAACACCACGGTGTGGTAGGAATAATCAATACGTGCTGTATGTCCTTAACAAAACAACACGGTGTGGTAGGAATAATCAATACGTGCTGTATGTCCTTAACAAAACAACACTGTGGTAGGAATAATCAATACGTGCTGTATGTCCTTAACAAAACAGCACGGTGTGGTAGGAATAATCAATACGTGCTGTATGTCCTTAACAAAACAGCACGGTGTGGTAGGAATAATCAATACGTGCTGTATGTCCTTAACAAAACCGCACGGGTTGTGGTAGGAATAATCAATTACGTGCTGTATGTCCTTAACAAAACCGCACGGTGTGGTAGGAATATCAAAGTGCTGTATGTCCTTAAACAAAACACGCCGGGGTGGTAGGAATAATCAATACGTGCTGTATGTCCTTAACAAAAACCACGTGTGGTAGGAATAATCAATACGTGCTGTATGTCCTTAACAAAAAACGCACGGGTGGTAGGAATAATCAATACGTGCTGTATGTCCTTAACAAAACAGCACGGTGTGGTTAGAATAAATCAATACGTGCTGGTATGTCCTAACAAAAACCGCACGGTTGGTAGGAATAACAATCCTGCTGATGTCCTTAACAAAACAGCACGGTGTGGTAGGAATAATCAATACGTGCTGTATGTCCTTAACAAAACAGCACGGTGTGGTAGGAATAATCAATACGTGCTGTATGTCCTTAACAAAACAGCACGGTGTGGTAGGAATAATCAATACGTTGCTTGTATGTCCTTAACAAAAACGCACGTGTGGTAGGAATAATCAAACGTGCTGTATGTCCTTAACAAAACGCACGGTGTGGTAGGAATAATCAAATACGTGCTGTATGTCCTTACAAAACGCACGGTTGTGTAGGAATAATCAATAGTGCTGTATGTCCTTACAAAACAACATGTGTGGTAGGAATAATCAATACGTGCTGTATGTCCTTAACAAAACAACACGGTTGTGGTAGGAAAATCAATACGTGCTGTATGTCCTTAACAAAAACAACACGGTGTGTAGGAATAATCAATACGTGCTGTATGTCCTTAACAAAACACACGGTGTGGTAGGAATAATCAAATACGTGCTGTATGTCCTTAACAAAACAGCCACGGTGTGGTAAGGAATAATCAATACGTGCTGTATGTCCTTAACAAAACGGCACTGGTGTGGTAGGAATAATCAATACGTGCTGTATGTCCTTAACAAAACAGCACGGTGTGGTAGGAATAATCAATACGTGCTGTATGTCCTTAACAAAACAGCACGGTGTGGTAGGAATAATCAATACGTGCTGTATGTCCTTAACAAAACAGCACGGTGTGGTAGGAATAATCAATACGTGCGGTATGTCCTAACAAAACGCACGGTGTGGTAGGAATAATAATACGTGCTGTATGTCCTTAACAAAACCGACGTGTGGGTAGGAATAATCAATACGTGCTGTATGTCCTTAACAAAACCGCACGGTGTGGTAGGAATAATCAAACGTGCTGTATGTCCTTAACAAAACCGCACGGTGTGGTAGGAATAATCAATACGTGCTGTATGTCCTTAACAAAACCGCACGGTGTGGTAGGAATAACCAATACGTGCTGTATGTCCTTAACAAACACGCCGGTTTGGTAGGAATAATCAATACGTGCTGTATGTCCTTAACAAAACAGCACGGTGTGGTAGGAATAATCAATACGTGCTGTATGTCCTTAACAAAACACCGTGTGGTAGGAATAATCAATACGTGTGTATGTAACACAAAACAACACGGTGTGGTAGGATAATAAAATACGTGCTGTATGTCCTTAAAAAACACACGGTGTGGTAGGAAATAATCAATACCGTGCTGTATGTCCTTACAAAACAACGTGTGGTAGAATAATCAACGTGCTGTATGTCCTTAACAAAACAGCACGGTGTGGTAGGAATAATCAATCCGTGCTGTATGTCCTTAACAAAACAGCACGGTGTGGTAGGAATAACCAATCCGTGCTGTATGTCCTTAACAAAACAGCACGGGTGTGGTAGGAATAACCAATCCGTGCTGTATGTCCTTAACAAAACAGCACGGGTGTGTAGGAAAACCAATCCGTGCTGTATGTCCTTAACAACAAGACGGTGTGGTAGGAATAACCAATCCGTGCTGTATGTCCTAACAAAACAGACGGGTTTTCCCCTTTTACCTTCCCCCTCCTTTCCTACCCTTCGTGTGGTAGGAATAAACCAATCCGTGCTGTAGTCCTTAACAAAACAGCACGGTGTGGTAGGAATAACCAATCCGTGCTGATGTCCTTAACAAAACAGCCGGTGTGGTAGGAATAACAATCCGTGCGTAGTCCTTAACAAAAACAGCCGTGACTGTGGAGGAATAACCAATCCGTGCTGTATGTCCTTAACAAAACAGCACGGTTGTGGGTAGGATAACCAATGTCATCGTGTGTATGTCCTTAACAAAAACAGCACGGGTTTGTGGTAGGAATAACCCAATCCGTGCTGTATGTCCTTAAACCAAAACAGCACGGTGTGGTAGGAATAACCAATCCGTGCTGTATGTCCTTAAAAAACAGCACGGTGTGGTAGGAAAAAACCAATCCGTGCTGTAATGTCCTTAACAAAAACAGCACGTTTTGTGGTAGGAATAACAATCCGGCGCGTATGTCCTTAACAAAAAGCACGGTTGTGGTAGGAATAACAATCCGTGCTGTATGTCCTTAACAAACAGGCACGGTTGTGGTAGGAATAACCAATCCGTGCTGTAGTCCTTAACAAAACAGCACGTGTGGTAGGATAACCAATCCGTGCTGTATGCTTAACAAAACACGCAGCGTGTGGTAGGAATAAACAATCCGTGCTGTATGTCCTTAACAAAACAGCACGGTGTGGTGGAATAAACCAATCGTGCAGTATGTCCTTAACAAACAGCACGTGTTGTGGTAGGAATAACCAATCGTGCTGTATGTCCTTAACAAAACAACACTGTGTGGTAGGAATAATCAATCCGTGCTGTATGTCCTTAACAAAACAACACTGTGTGGTAGGAATAATCAATCCGTGCTGTATGTCCTTAACAAAACAACACTGTGTGGTAGGAATAATCAATCCGTGCTGTATGTCCTTAACAAAACAACACTGTGTGGTAGGAATAATCAATACGTGCTGTATGTCCTTAACAAAACAACACGGTGTGGTAGGAATAATCAATCCGACCTCCCTGACACAGGTAAACGTTCTAGAGTAAAGTTATCCTTTAAAACCAAGGGTCTCGTGTTGAGTAGAAAAGTTTAAATACAATTCTGCTCACCACATCTCCTATAGATTGTTGGTTGCCCAGATGTCTGTTCCTGGACCTAAATTCCAAATAAAAGTGTACAGTTTCTGTAGAATTGTGTGATAGTTTCCAAGTACAAAGTAACATTCCTGGTGTTCTGACCCTGTGTTGTTACTACAATCTATAGGACATGGCTGATTCACGCAGGATCAACGCCAATGTCCGCGATGAAGAGGAGAAGTTGCCGGAGGAAGAACGCCCTCCATTTAATGTGGTTGCTGTCATTTTGTCCAGTGAGTTTTGGCCAGCTCTAAAGGAAGAAAAATTGGAGCTGCCCAATGAGATTATAGAAGCCATGGATATGTACACCAAGAAGTACGAAAAACTCAAGGTGAGATGTAACCAATTGGATAAATGGTACCGCTAGAGCCCAGTCTGGTCACCCAATGAATATTGTCCTATTGTTTTCAATAAACTGACCCAGTTGATACCCAGGGGTATTTCCTTGTTTACAGGCCATGCGCACTCTGAACTGGAAGCACCACCTGGGATCTGTGATTCTGGATGTGGAGTTGGCGGACCGGACGCTGTCATTTCCGGTGTCTCCTGTACACGCTGCCATCATCTTACACTTCCAGAACAAGAGTACGTTCCCATCAATGTGATGTGTTGGGTTAGGGTGGTATTGTCCAGTGTCGGGTGGTTTATATTCCTGTGGGTGAATGTAGGTTGGGGTATATGGTGACCTGATCTGATAATGTCCGGATTTCCTTCAGGTACGTGGACTCTGGATGAGCTGAGCGAAACACTCAAAGTGCCAGTTGCTTCCCTGAGGAAGAAAATCACCTTCTGGCTCCAGCATGGGGTCTTACGTGAGGATCCCCCTGGGACATTCACTGTCATAGAGGAGGAACAGAAAGACCGGGCAGTCAAGTGGTCCTGATAGACAGTGACGAGGAGGGAGATTCGCCATGGCCTCTCAGGCTGACCAGAAAGAAGAAGAATGCAGGTGGGTGGACTTACCAAACCAATGTTACTGTGACTTTCCCTAGTTAGTAACAAACAGGGAGATTCAAAAAAGTTCTTATCGTTTAAAATGGGGCTAATTTAGCCCCAACCAATCAGATCTTATTTAACATTTGAAAGCTAACATCTGATTGGGGCAAAATTAACACCATTTTAAACGATAAGAACTTTTATTGAATAACCCTGATGGTCTCTAGTAAAGGGAGAGAATTCCATAGATAGTAAAGGGCATGTCCACGCCGCAGTAAGTGTTACACATACAATTAGTGATCACAATACTTACCTTGATCTCTGGCCATCCTGGACACAGATATTGGTAAAATACCTGGGTACTCGTGTAATAAGCGGTTCAAAATATTTTTACAGCAGCCAATCAGATGCTTTTTTACTGGTCTACTGCACGTTACATTGGATTCTGATTGGTTACTGCTGTTACATTGGATCTGATTGGTCACTGCAGTTCCATTGGATTCTGATTGGTCACTGCAGTTACATTGGATTCTGATTGGCCACTGCAGTTACATTGGATTCTGATTGGCCACTGCAGTTACACTGGATTCTGATTGGTCACTGCAGTTCCATTGGATTCTGATTGGTCACTGCAGTTCCATTGGATTCTGATTGGTGACTGCAGTTACATTGGATTCTGATTGGTCACTGCAGTTACATTGGATTCTGATTGGTCATGCAGATACATTGGATTCTGATTGGTCACTGCAGTTCCATTGCATTCTGATTGGTCACTGCAGTTCCATTGGATTCGATTGGTCACTGCAGTTCCATTGGATTCTGATTGGTCACTGCAGTTCCATTGGATTCTGATTGGTCACTGCAGTTCCATTGGATTTGATGGTCACTGCCGTTCCATTGGATCTGATGGTCACGAGTACATGGATTCTGATTGGCCACTGCAGTTCCATTGGATTCTGATTGGTTACTGCAGTTCCATTGCATTCTGATTGGTCACTGCAGTTCCATTGGATTCTGATTGGTGACTGCAGTTCCATTGGAGTTCTGATTGGTCACTGTAGTTACATTGGATTCTGATTGGCCACGCAGGTTACATTGGATTCTGATTGGTTACTGCAGTTCCATTGGATTCTGATTGGTGACTGCAGTTCCATTGGATTCTGATTGGTCACTGCAGTTACATTGGATTCTGATTGGTTACTGCAGTTCCATTGAATTCTGATTGGTGGACTGCAGTTCCATTGGATTCTGATTGGTGACTGCAGTTCCATTGGATTCTGATTGGTGACTGCAGTTCCATTGGATTCTGATTGGTGACTGCAGTTCCATTGAATTCTGATTGGTGACTGCAGTTCCATTGGATTCTGATTGGTCACTGCAGTTCCATTGGATTCTGATTGGTCACTGCAGTTCCATTGGATTCTGATTGGTCACTGCAGTTCCATTGGATTCTGATTGGTCACTGCAGATTAATAGAGCAAGCACCCTTATTGCAGGAACTCTTGCTGTTTTCTCAGAGCGGAATGTTTACCTGACCGTTGTTAATGATCGTGTTTTCTAATGTGTTTGTAGCTGTTCTGGACGTACATCCAAGCCATGCTGACAATCTGGAGAGTTTACCTTTGGAGCGGATTCACACCATGCTTGAAAATGTTCGTTTATGAAGGGTCCAGTGGTGACGAGATTGACATTCATGAAACTGCAGGGATTTCTTCAAGAAAAAGTCAGTGACCACCACCTGGTTTACTCCGGGGGGGTCTACAGGCTCCCAAAGAAATCCACCTAACCCCCCCGGCCCACGCCTGCTGTTGATTCTCTTTAAAGAATTGTTATTGTTGCTCCTGGACTGAAGCTGATAAAATTGCTTTTCTTTATCAATGCTGGAAATTGGACTGGACCATGTCTCTGGGGTGGGGGTGTTTCCCTTGATGAAACCGTACACGTGGGTTCGGGGTAGATCAATGTTTTAGCCTTTTGGAGTGTGGGTGCCAGTTTAACGTTAAGGAACATTGGGTTCGGGCTCCTGGATTTGTTAAAGTCTCGGCTAATGAGAAATGTTATGTGCATTAGCAGATGTAAACTTCCCTACTAGACATAATGGGGTCCCAGCCCTCATATTCCGTCTTAAAATCACACTAACCCACTTACAAAGGGCACCTCAGACAGCTGGGCGATGCAGCGACTGGCGCTCGCCGTACATAGTGCCACCCTGTTTTATCCATTAGCGTGACTTTGGGGGCGGCTGCTCAGCATCGATAATCCCCCCCCACGCGCTGCCTCGGCTGACGTTATATAGCGATTGCGTGACTTTTTAATGGCGGCTTAGGATTGCCGTCAAATCCCAGCAAAGGGTTAAGAATGGATTGCAATGCACAGACGGGATATCGCGTTATTAACATTGCGCACCTAAAAATGATAGAGGCCCTCGGAGCACCGGACTGATCATTTCACGGTTGTGTCTCTATTAACCAACATCCAGTAAGAAATAGTCAGGATTTACCCAGAGCTGCAACCACGATAATAAATGGCTGGACCTCTGCCACTGAATAAATGGTCCTGATAGTTTCTTTTCCAGGCTCCACCCCTCCCTGATTCATTAGACCCCTCACCAGTGCAGATCTTAAAGCTGGGTACACACAGTAGAGATTTCTGAAAGATGACGGATGATCTGCAAGATCCTGTCTGCCATCTTTCAAAGATCTGCAAACACACAGTCCCGAGCGTTCTCCCTATGAACATTATATGAACATCATATGGAGAACGATCGGGACTGTGTGTTTCCATCAGCCGCGCTAGACTCCTCTATAGGGACTCTATAGGGAGTCTAGCGCAGCCGATGGAAATTTTCGGTCTTTCCCGAACTAGTGCGCGTCTGCCAAACGATCGGGTCGGCCAAACGCCAAACGAAGGTACACACATAACGATAAAGCCCCGATACGGTTGGATCTGACGGTATCGGGGCTTTATCGTTACTGTGTGTACCCAGCTTAAAAGGGAAACTCAGTGGATTAAATCCAGTTTGAAGTCTATTGTAATTGGATCAGATGATTGTGCCATGTGGCAGTCTGGGATCTTACTAACACGACCGTCTCCAATGTCTCTCACAGTGACAGCCCTGACTCTACGATTGTGGGTTGAAATAAAAGATATTTATTGTTTGGTTAGAAATGTTTCTTTTTTGGGGGGGGGAGGGGAATTTACTGGAATGTATGAAGGATACTTCATCTGAATGCAGCAAAGCAGTCTGGCCGCTCCTACAAAATCCATATATGTAGATTAAATAGGTATTGTCGATATTGATCCTTAGCAAGACTAGATCCTCAGCTCGCATCCCTTTGTGATATTATCCCAGTCTGTCCGTTATGTGGACGTCCGTAATGGAAGTTACTTTGGTATATTTTGTTACATAAATGATAAAACACTTGTATCTTGGAATTGTTAAGGTCCAGTTTACTACCCACTGATCACCCCATGAATGAAAAGAATCCGAGGTTTACTTGACTTTTATCCGCATTCATGAAAATAAAGATAGAGAATTCAAAATTGTATAAATAGAATGGAATTTCCTGGTAGTCATTTGACTGTCTGTACTTCCTGTATGTTCACTCCAGGGGCTCACTATATGGCTGGCTAGCAGGTGCCTTCATCAGATTGGTGAGTGGTGCATTGTGGGTTGAAAGTGCATGTCATATGTATTGTTTACACCAGTAGGTAAGGTCATGATCCGTATTGTTTACACCAGTAGGTAAGGTCATGATATGTATTGTTTACACCAGTAGGTAAGTTCATGATCTGTATTGTTTACACCAGTAGGTAAGTTATGATCTGTATTGTTTACACCAGTAGGTCAGGTCATGATCTGTATTGTTTACACCAGTAGGTAAGTTTATGATATGTATTGTTTACACCAGTAGGTAAGTTCATGATCTGTATTGTTTACACCAGTAGGTCAGGTCATGATCTGTATTGTTTACACCAGTAGGTAAGTTTATGATATGTATTGTTTACACCAGTAGGTAAGGTCATGATCCGTATTGTTTACACCAGTAGGTAAGGTCATAATCTGTATTGTTTACACCAGTAGGTAAGTTTATGATATGTATTGTTTACACCAGTAGGTAAGTTCATGATCTGTATTGTTTACACCAGTAGGTAAGTTTATGATATGTATTGTTTACACCAGTAGTAATTCATGATCTGTTGTTACACCAGTAGGTAAGGTCTGATCCGTATGTTTACACCAGTAGGTAAGGTCATAATCTGTATTGTTTACACCAGTAGGTAAGTTTGATTCTGTATTGTTTACACCAGTATGGTAAGGTCATATCTGTATTGTTTCACCAGTAGGTAAGTTTATGATCTGTATTGTTTACACCAGTAGGTAAGTTCATGATCTGTATTGTTTACACCAGTAGGTAAGGTCATGATCTGATTGTTTACACCAGTAGGTAAGGTCATAATCTGTATTTACACCAGTAGGTAAGTTTATGATATGATGTACAACAGTAGGTAATTTAATCTGTTTGTTTACACCAGTAGGTAAGTATATTGTATTGTTACACCAGTGGTAAGTTCATAATGTATTGTTACACCAGTAGGTAAGGTCATTAATCTGTATTGTTTACACCAGTAGGTAAGGTCCATGATCCGGTATTGTTTACACCAGTAGGTAAGGTATAATCTGATTGTTACACCAGTAGGTAAGGTTTATGATATGTATTGTTTAAACACCAGTGGTAAGTTCATGATCTGTTGTTTACACAGTAGGTAAGGTCATGATCTGTATTGTTACACCAGTAGGTAAGGTCAGTAATCTGTATGTTTACACCAGGAGGTAGTTTATTGTATGTTTGTACACCAGTCGGTAATTCATGACTGTATTGTTTACCCGTAGGTAAGGTCTAATCTGTATTGGTTACACCAGTAGGTAAGTATGATCGTATGTGTTACACCAGTAGGTAAGTTCATGATCTGTTGGTTTACACCAAGTAGTGTGGTAGGTCATAATATGTATTGTTTACACCAGAAGTTACGTTTATGATCTGTATTGTTTACACAGTAGGTAAGTTTATGATCTGTATTGTTTTACACCAGAGGTTAAGTTTATGATCTGTATTGTTTACACCAGTAGGTAAGGTCATGATATGTATTGTTTACACCAGAAGTTATGTTTATGATCTTATGTTTACACAGTAGGTAAGTTCATGATCTGTATTGTTACACCAGTAGGTAAGGTCATGATCGTATGTTACACCAGTAGGTAAGTTCATGATCTGTATTGATAGACCAGTAGGTAAGTTCATGATCTGTATTGTTTACACCAGTAGGTAAGGTCATGATCTGTATTGTTTACACCAGTAGGTAAGGTCATGGATATTGTATTGTTTCACCAGTAGGTAAGTTCATGATCTGTATGTTTACACCAGTAGGTAGTTCATGATCTGTATTGTTTACACCAGTAGGTAAGTTCATGATCTGTATTGATAGACCAGTAGGTAAGTTCATGATCTTGTAGTGGGGTTACACCAGTAGGCTAGTGTATAGGATCTGTATTGTTTACACCAGTAGGTAAGGTCATGATCTTATTGTTACAGACAGGAGGCAGGTTATAGGCAATGTGGTGATATCCTGATACAATTCCATCTCTCTGTGTATGGACAGGCAGGAGGCAGGTTATAGGCAATGTGGTGATATCCTGATACAATCCCATCTCTCTGTGTATGGACAGACAGGTGGCAGGTTATAGGCAATGTGGTGATATCCTGATACAATCCCATCTCTCTGTGTATGGAC